>JAGWCC010000785.1:0-154610 GCA_022651775.1 Drusus annulatus
TTTTTCAAGATTTAATTTTGTCTTTTCATGTCAACCTTTATATAAATTATTCAAACCAGAACCCAAAAGATTTTACTTTGTTTAGGATCCAAATTTCTATTCCATACGTTAGTTGACAAAATAAAGCATATAGCCGATCGCAACTCTTACTTGTTTGAGGTGTTTTAAACTTTTGTCACAATTGACATCGTCACAATTCAACGAATAGCGCCATCTTGTTTTATTGTCTTTTTTATGATCCTCGTTAAAGCTGGATTCACACCAACGTCCGGATCCGCTCAGTGACGATGTTGGGCATGAGCTTATTGATATGGTATGAATATCAATTAAGAAAGAAGACAAAGTTGTGTGGCATATTCTTCTGCCCCCCTTGTGATATTTAACAACTTAGTTAGTTTAAATAATTATTTTGTTAATGTAAAAATACTTACATCGCAGATTTTTTTTTATTAAAAACCATTTTTGTATCACTAAACAATATTTTTGATAGTCAAAAATATTATCTAGTGTTAAAATAATGGTTTTAAATAAAAAAAATTCTGCGATGTAAGTATTTTTACACATCAAAATAATTATTTAACTAACTAAGTAGTTAAATATCACAAGGGTGGGCAGAGAGGATGTACTGCCACACAACTTTGTCTTGGCACATGCTCCTTGATTGATATCCATACTATATGAATAAGCTCTCATGCGGAACAGTATCGTCACTAAGCGGATCCGGACGTTGGTGTGAATCCAGCTTAAACCAGAGTTAGCCGCGCCCCAAATATACTTCCTATCATGTTATATTAATTAAATGTTGAAAAAACAAAACAATTCAATAATATTTGTTTGCGCACGCCGTGATACGAACCCGTGACCTCTCATTAGCCTGTCTAAGGTCTGGCAGTCGAAAGGGCATAAGACCTACCGTACATAAGTAAGTCGGTGTTATAAGCTTTCTCTCCAATCGATATAAATCATACTTCTATTGAATAATCTAGTTTTGTAACTAACTAACTAACCATCGCGCCGTTTCTCCTCAGGGGTAGGTAATTAAATTGAAACAGACACTCCCTGCTTCATTCACATTCATAAATCGTCACATACAGACTCTTCTGTTATTATTCTGACTCTTGACATGGCCCGACTCAAGTATTTCGTTCACTTGATCCTGCCATATCGTCCTCGGGCGTCCTTGAATTCTTCTACTACTTATTATTACATATTCGCTCTACAACGGCCTCTGTGGTCGAGTGGCAAGATGCTCGACTACGAATCCAGAGGTCGCGAGTTCAAACCGGTCTTGCACAAATAAATTTTATTTTAATAATGTGTGTCATACCAGTTTTAATTCATAAATAATAATAAAAAGTATATTTTCAGTACGTTTCAGTGGTATACTTGCTTTAAGCATCGCCCTGGTAAAGACTACCATTCAGAATCGGAGCGTTGCTTGAAATAACCAGATCTGAATAGCCAGGTACTTCCCAGGCCTTCCTCTTCCCATCTCCTTCCTTCCTCACTACCTTCAGTCTCACAACACGCTCCAATTGGGGATGCCCTAGTCTCACCGGGTCCAAACTTTTGGGAGCAGTGGAGACACCTGTGCGGTATTATCTATATAAAAAAACGAAATGGCCAAACCGTCTAAACGTCCCTTTCTCAATATTTTTAGTTACACTTACATCAGACTCGCATTCTTTCTTTAGTTTTGTACTTAAAACATGATGATAAAAATAACTAACTTACCATTCTGTGTGCGCAAGGAAGAACGGAACGAGTCAATAAACGCAGATGTTCGGGAGAGTCAAAAAAAAAAAAAAAATTGTATGAAATTTGTATGTCATTTTTCAATAAATAATAGCTCATTACTTTATCTTCTGACTCATCTCATTTTCCTTTGCTAGAGATGTATCTAGGGAATCATTCTGCATACTTAACTCAAAACATGTTTTTTTTACTTTTTCCGTTCGGAACATAGAGTTGGTAGAGTACTATCTATCCAAGGCAGTGAAGTCAGTTTTTGATGATTTTTACCTGCCTCGGCGCACCTGGGCGTGGCTAAGACCAAGGCTACGGTATTTATACATCCATTCATATCACATATCGACATAATGTTTTGTTTATTCGTATAGCCACTTTTTCACAGTATTTTTACCAACAAAAATATAGCATATAACCTAAAAATCATTTAGTTGTGTCAAGTTTAGTGGCATAATAAAAAATGTGGGCGGAGTCCCGCCGTGAACCAGGAGCTTTAGATCGTTACGACAGTATATAGAAGCGGTCTATGAAATTGGTTGTCTCTTTCTCTCACATAGTGTACGACGTGAAAACCCGGAGAAAGTGATTTATCGCACGTTTGTGTAGGTTGGGTAAAAATAATTAGCTCTCCCTCCATATATTGATATATTGTTACTTCAAGGTTCGGAATGAGTAGAGGAATCTCGCTCACAGCATTAACTGTTAAACTATTTATGATTTTTATCAAAACTTATTTGTTTTCAAACATGGTCGTCCCACCGCAGCCTCCATTAAAAAGTTATAATGAACCTCCTTCCCTCACACAATATACGCGAGGAGTGGCCATCTACGACTTTCTACACAGCACTAGCCCCAAACTTTCTCCGTCAGTAAGTTTCCAACGGACATCCGCTTCCGCCGGCGCAGTTTTCAATTGCGCCGAAGTTCGCGGCAGTCCGTGGCCGGGCGTACAAACTGCTGCCTTCCGTGACCTTAGAAGCCTAAAATGCTCCACGCAACACGTACTGCAAGTTACACCGGCAGTTCTCACGTAACTGCACGCTGTGAAGAGTGCATTTTGACTACGTATATTATTTTTATCTCTTCGTAGAGAGCAATCACTTTGTGGTTGGATATTTTAAATAAAAAATAAATAATAGCATTGTATAAGACCACAAATTTTATTCAAATGTGACAAACAAAGTCACTCGGGGATTTATAAATTGGATTGTAGTGATTTTTCTCCATTTAATATTGGTAAAACTCCCTGTAATGCCAATGTTGAAATAACATCTTAGATGTTTAAATAACTACGGTTTTTCAAAATTGACTATTTGATTTTTTTAAATCTTATTGGAAAAGATCATACCCTCAATAAGAGCACCGGTGCTCATATTCTTCAGGAAAATGATCACGGCAACTATTTAGTCAAAATTTATAGTCATATTCTTATTAATAAGTAAAATTTGTCCAGTTGTTCAATACTAGCTATATTTCCTGTAAACTCATAAAATTATCATTATTCTTTAATCACCTTCTCAGTCGATGTTTTGTCTCTTTCAATTCATATTATCTGTATCTTTCTCTCTGTTCCTTTGTTATAATTTAAATTTTAATATTTTTGTTCTTACTGTTCTCTTATTATATTTTATATTGTGTTCTTCCTCTGTATGTATGAGTATATATAAGCACACACTACGTATTTTTAGTTCAGTTTATTTTTTTACCCTGATGATGCTTAGGCTAAGCAAAACCGGTCGGTCATAAAATTTTTGAAAAAATCTGTGGTCATAGAATAACAGAACAATGAGAAAACAATAGAATACCAATTAAATTATAACAAAGGAACAGAGAGATAGAGACAGATAGTATGAATTGAAAGAGACAAAACGTCGACTGAGAAGGTGATTAAAGAATAATGATAATTTTTTTGAATTTACAGGAAATATACCTAATATTGGACTACTGGTTGAATTTACCTGATTTTTAAGAATATGATTATTAATTAGTGGTTCTAAATAATTTAATATGTTGCCATGATCATTTTCGTGAAGAATATGAGCACCGGTGCTCTTATTGAAGGTCATAAACAAATTAATAATATCCGTGGCCTTATACAAACTTATTTTTTCATTTCTTCAAATAAATAATACATAAAGATTTGATGTATGCATGTGAATAAAGCAAGAAGTGTGTGCCAAAACGAGGTTTTGCGGCGGTCTTTACTCTCTATCTGCCATATTTGAACATGATGTATTGTGGCTATATTTTAAATTACTTTAAGACGTGTCTGTACACTGTTTCATATTTGATACGTTTCTCATTTGCACAGCACGCAACCCTTCAAAATCAACACAAAACCTTCCATGCGACCACCAACAGCCACCCAACCGACGGGCTATATAAGACGAGTTCGTGTGACCGTAAACCCGCAGGAATGCTGTACGGCTTAACGTTTGACAGTGAAGTTGTTACCCGATTAGAAATTACCTCCAAATAAAATGACTATGGTTACTTTTGAATTACTTTAAACAATAACAGTCGCTTTGAAAAGCGAGGAATAAGACTTAAATACTTGTGTAGAGCTATTTTTTTTACGCCATTATACTAGTTTTTTAACTGAAAAAGAATAACAAACTGCCCGGCCTGTGGCACAATAATATAACTGGGAGGCTTTGATAAACGTTTGACAGTGAAGGTTGTTGCAAAGTGCAATCTTTTATTTCCAATGCATGCAGTGGTTTAAGTAGAACGGATCTTTATTTTCGATGGCCTCACTTTGGTGCGACAGACGACAAAAAGAAGATCGACTATGAAAATTAAAAGTGCGAATTAACAGACATCAATCTATCTTTTAAAAGGGCGAATACTTTTATTTAAAATTTAAATAAATATAAAACAAATTACAAATCAAAAACTTTATTTTTTTTTTTTTTTTTTTCAATACTTAACATCATTCATACTGTAAAAGAACATTATAGCTTAACTATGATTGAATTGTATAATCTCGCAGAGTTTTAAATGTGGGATTTTTTTATCCCATTATTTTTATTATTTCATTAAATAATTAACCGGTGTAAAAAAGCTCAAATATGATGGCCGTTGTGGGGCGTGAATTATTTTTCAATTCCTGTGTTCCGAACTGATCATTCTCATTGGGAGACTTAGCTTGTACAATTTTTTTTTCTTGGAATACCGCACAACAGTCCAACTGCCCGAAGCCGTTGCATTTTTAATTGGGAGGTATATTGTATACTGGAGGGACTTGTGAAAGTTTGAGACGAAAAAAAGGAAGGGCTTTATACCTGGCTATTCAGACCTAGTCACTTTATTTCGATGGCCTCCGTGGTCGAGTAGTTAAGAAGATCGACTATGAATCCATAGATCGTGGGTTTAAATCTCGGAGGGCGAATATTGTTTTTTTAATTTAATTTGTATTTTTTATTTAACATTTAATTAATATAACATAAGCTCTATTTTTGGCACGTTCCAGAGTGGAAAATACCTTAAGTATTGCCCTGGTAAAAGACCACCATTCAGAATCTAAACGTTGCCGGAAATGATTGACGGCCTCCATGGTTGAGTGGTAAGACGCTTGACTACGAATTCAAAGGTCGCGGGTTCAAACCCGGCGTGCGCTAATAACTTATTTGATAAATATGTCTCATAACACATTTCATTCATATAAAATAATATATAGTATATTTGCGGCACGTTCCAGAGTGGTAGATACTCTAAGTATCGCCCTGCTGAAAGACCACCATTCATAATTGACCGGTCGGTAGCTGAGTGGACAAACGCGTCGGATTCCTGCCCGGGCGTCGTGGGTTCAATTCCTCTGCTGGCTAAGTACTCCATCATTGCACAAGCAGTATTTTCCGCTTATTATGATGGCAGTAGGAGTTTTTCAAATATTGTCAGATTATTCGTTACCCGGGAATGTTTGCCTTTCTTTTAAAAAATAAATAATAAAAACAATCGAAACGTTACCTGAAATGGCTTTAGCCGGTGTTTGGTGACCAAATCTCAATAGCCAATTACTTTCCTACCTTTCTCATCCCCCATTTAAACGTGTAAGACTACCTTAAACCTGATATATGATTTTCCAATTGAGTTTGAACATTAAAAATACATCTAATGCCATTTGATGATCTTTAATTAGGGCAATAAGGAGAGTATGTTCCACTCAGCCACTTGCTGCAAATATATACATATACACAAAATCATTTCCTTATAACGATTTGGTCATCCCACTTCAAAAATCTAAAGGTTATTAAGTAAAGCAATTCATTTAAAACCGTTTTAAAAGCAAATATGGAATGAGAAGATGTAAAAGCCTAACAACCGCACTTTGTTAACAGGTTTCGTTTTAGAATCATAACATGATTGGAAAACAAAATTTCCAGATTTCAAAATTAAGCATGGCTCTTGGGAATGATAGTCTTCCTTTTTAACAACTAGAAGAAGAAGACAAAATAAAAGGGTACTTATTTTGTTAACAGGTTTCCCAGTATCAAAACATAAATTTCCCCACATTTCAAGTAATTAAGCATGGCTCTTGGGAAGATGTAACAATTTAACAACTATTAAACTTATTCTCATATCTACGTAAAAAGGTCAAGACGTACACGTTTTGAATTGTAATAATTAATGCTAATGAGGCAATGTCGATTAATACCAAAGCATTACAATAAATAATTATGATCATTACTAAGTCGTAAATTACGGATGTACATGGCCTGTTCAAAAGAAAAGGTGAATTTTGAATTTTCGCGAGCTGTGTACATTCGATTATCGTTGTTTTTTATGTTGGTACACATATGTTTATCATATGTTATCATTATCAGCCATTTTGGATTAGTGGTTTGTTTTTGACAACTGGAAAGGTTAGTCACGTTTTTGTGTGTTCTTCAATTTTTTACTTTCGGAAAAAATGAATCTTACTTGACATATTTATTTTATTTCGTACGGTGGAGTGTCAGAGGTGACCATCATGGTCTAGAGCCTCAGGCGTTGGACGTGGACCTCATCAATAGCTGTGGAGATTGAATGGAGTGAAAATTAGCTGACCATATGTTCTCTGGTTGTACAGCACCGCATTCAGACATTACCGTCTCTTTAAGGCTCCAACTGTGCATTTTGTGGGCACAACGATCGTGGGAGCATTGTATCAGTAGAAAGACCAGAATTTACGTGCCAGTGAAAAGCCAGGCTGTCTCTCACTGGAGTCACGTATGAGATGGACATTTCCCGCATCAACCGCTTGCTACTCAAGTTTGAACCTGTCTACTGGAGTGAGAGCAGGCCTGGCCTTGAGTGAAATGGCGATTGGCCTTCTTGTCAAAACCTGTATTTGAAAATCAAGTCGCATGTTGAAAATTTACACAGCTCTTTGTTAAAAACCATTTCCACCATCACCAATCAATATTTGAACCATTAATTTAACTTTCAAAAAGAAAGCAAGACGCCATATTTACATGTTATTTATACCACACAAGAGTTCCGGAGTCCAGAATCAGTGGGACTATGTCTTTCCTAATTTGGGAAATTTGGTGAGGCTAAAAAAAAGTGGGTAGAAGAAGAAGGTGGAAAGAGAAAATGGACCACTTTGTTTGTTTCTTACGTTTCAATTGAACAGTTAAGAAAAATTTTATTACTGTTCAACGATTCTTTTCTTGTGTAACGACAAAGAACAAAACAGGTTTCGAATTCTCCAAAATAGAGCAATGAGAATTATACTTGGGCGAAATAGATACTCAAAAGTAGCAAAATGTCAGAGGAACTAAATTGGCTGACAGTTAAACAGATGCTGACATTGAACACATTGATGTTTATACATGAAATGAAGAACAACTTGTTACCAGAGTATTTTTCTGACAAAATTATCTACAATGTTGATATTCACAAGTATAATACAAGGGCATGCAAAGAAATTAGACTACCAGAAAAGAATAAAGCCAACAACCAAAACAGCTTACTATATAAAGGAATGAAATCGTATAATTCGCTGCCGGAAACCATCAAAATTATGCCTATCGATAAATTTAAAATGCATGTAAACCAAAATGATAAGTAGTGTTTAAGTTAAAATATTATTAGTCATAAAGAAAATGAAATAATTAGATACTTGTAAACTTAAACGTAGAAAGTAACTAATATAAAAAATTAAAATAAAATAAAACTAAAAAAGAGTGGATAATTCTTCAGTGAAAGCCGGAAAGGAAAACTAGATGTTTAATATAAACCGTTATATATTGTAAAACTAGTCCCTACCGATTTTTAAGAGGTTTTCACTCTTCTTTATAAATTATTCCTCCCAGAAATAATAATTTTCTTTGCTTTGCTCTGCACTTGCAAAACTGAAACTTTTGCCTGAAAGTTTCCGACATGAGTCATCAATCAATACGGCGAGATACAATATGGATGGCTCGGAGTTTATACAGCGTTTTATAGGGGTCTGCTTTGACGGGATATTGGAAACAGCCTACACGGAACTGTAACAGCGGATAGACACAGTAATTACTTATTGTAAAGTATGGGTTTTGTGAATACACAAGAATTGCCTTCTTTTCCCCTAGCTGCAGTTTTAGAGTACATAAACATCCACCCCATTAAAGCAAGAGTTAAATAAATCTCTCAAAAACTGAGCGTAGTGTTTTTTCCTGGAGGAAATAGATCTATGTCATCCGTGTTGCTATGACCATGGTTGTTCTGCATTTAATATTGGTAAAACAATCCGTAATGTCAATGTTTGAATCAAAGAACATCTTAGATGTTTAAATAACTACGGTTTTTCAGAATTTATTTATCATCTTATTGAAAAGGATCACACCTTCAATAAAAGCACCGGTGCTCAAATTCTCCATAAAAATGGTCATGCCAACTGATAAGATAATTTAAAAGAATTATAAATAAAAGAGCCATTAAAATTAATAGTCATATTAATAGGTATATTTTTCGTAAACTCATAAAATTTCACATTATTCTTTTATCACCTCCTCAGTTGAAGTTTTGCCTTTTTCATTTATAACAACTGTCTCTTTCTCTTTGTTCCTTTGTTTTAATTTAAATGTTATTCTTTTGCTTTCTTACTTTTCTCTTGTTTTATTTTATATTGTATTCTCCCTCTGTATGTACGAGTATATATAACCACATACTATGCATTCTTTGTTCAATTTAATTCTGTATTCTGATGACGCTTAAGATAAACGAAACCGGTTGGTCATAAAAATTAAATCTGTTGTCTTATGTGAAGTATTTTTTCATCTTCATAAACTATGTCGAACCACAAGGTGATTGCTTTCTACGAAAAAATAGATGAATCAGTATACTGTAATGAACATTTTAATAACGCGATGATATTTCAAGTTTTGCATCTTCGCTATACATATGATCATACTGAGTGTAATTTTTTATTTGTTTTCAATGATTACTAAAGGGGTTAAAAGAACGTGAAATTATTTTTCATTAATTTTTCAATCAGAAAGCCATTAAACTTTCAATTTTTTAAATCGCAGTTATAATTTCAAGGACCACATTTTATTTCATCTCGGTAGTTGATGGCTGATCTAGGTTATTTAATATCTTCGAATCTACGAGTAGATATAAAAGGGCAATACGTTCGAATTGCAACAGTGTTTCCGGCTAGTGAAATGCCTTTGTATTTCTGGAAGCAGTATTTCATCGTTTTCAGATAAACTGCCGAACGTTTGCTTAAAAAGCGCCATACAACAGTTGAATGGAGCCAACATTGCAATATTTTTAAGGCGAGTGAAATCGGAAAAGGCAATCACTTTAAAAGGGTGCCCGATGTAACTGTTCAAATAAAAAAATTCCAATACGTTGAAATATGTTTTTTGTTTTTCATAACAGTTGTATTTTGTTCAAACCTATTTACCTACCATGCGTTCAATTAAGCATATTGGCTCTCTCTTTTTTAGGTGTTGCAAGAACTTCAAAAAGTTACACTTACTACCAGTTTTTTTTTTAAACTATGCAAACAGTATGATTTGGAAATTAATACAAAAAATAAGCCCAGCAATTGAGCGTTGTTTTTTTCTAAAGTTAAATTCTTCTCTTTCTTTTAAGTGAATAAAGTAGACGTTCCAATTTTGAGTCTCGGTCGTAACCTTATCATTTTATTTTATTTTTAAATCAATTTTTGATATTTATAATAAACAATTCCACTCACCCCTTTTCGTTACGCCAACAGCGTTTGAAAAACAAGCATCTTTAAAAAGATTATCTGAGCAAATTTCGTTCAGACAAAACCATTTTAAAATTACGAAACCCATGTTTAATGAATCATATTCAGACCATTTTTCTTAAAATTCACAAAAAGATCATCCAGTTTGGACTCATAGAACTCTAGAAATGAGCGAACCTAACCTAATCCAAGTTTGCATTCGTTCAATGAAATCAGCATGAAATAAATAATTATCCACCTTCATAAGGATTTTCTTGCTAAACCGTGTTCAACCCGTCATTCTTAGAATTATTTTTCATGCTTTTGAATTTAAAGAGCCTGAGTTCTGTGGTACCCTTAGTTGAAGCAAGCCTGCAAAATCAGACAATAACGTAAAATAAATTTAGGATGTACATTGCATCACTTTAAATCATTATTTTAAAATCTCTCAAAATAAATTCATGGTAGCGAAATACGAGGAAATCTTACTAAACCTGTCTTCACTACCTACATATTTATGTTACATGAAATATACCATTTTATTTGCAATGCCAACATTGGTTTCCTGGCACCAATGAAATCCATGATAGCATCAACTTCTATTATAATTTTATAAACATTTCAATTCGACTCTGCGGAATGGGTAAAAAAATCTAATTCAAACAAAAAAAACAATTTGTTTTTATTTACTAAAAAAATAATTTATCAATAGATATTCATGCATATTCTCAATCAAACCAGCACTGATAAGTTTTTCTTCAAATCTTCAAAAATAAGCTTTTTCTAAATTGTTTAGAAGTTTTGATAAAAAATAGGTATCTCCTAAAGGTCAGACGTCTGTCGTTTCTATGCAAATCCGAATAATTCCTGAAAATCTTTTGTTAGTCTGAAAGTGCACGCAAATTGCCTGTGTGGAGTACCGTAGTGGTTTCAGTACAATAATAATTGGGAGACTGGCTGAAAAATTATTTGCTTAGGAGATTTAAAATACTAACGAAGGCATGTTGAGGGTCCAGAGTTAAGGCAATTATTTGTTCCGGGAAAGTGTGGTACGTTTGTTACAATTTTTGAAAATATAACATTTAAAAAATAATATCAAACTTTTACATCTAATGGTCTACAGCAGTTGTTATAAATACTAAGATACCCTATAAAACATTGACTGGAAGGAGGTAGAAGTACTAAAAAATTATAATCTAACCATCACAACATATCTCCACAGGGGTAGACAGATGATGAAATTCCACATATCTTCCTTTTCTTAATTATTTTATTCCGACTGTTGACACGGCTTGGCTCAAGTATTTAACTACGTTGACTATAACATCCCTTCCTTTAAAACTTTTTTCTGTCGTCTTCTGGCATCTCTTATTTCTCTGCCCACCAAATCCACTAAACGTCTCTCGCAAACTTTTGTATGCGGCAACTGTAGTCAGTCTTTCATTTAACGAATTCATTTCCTGCATTTAACATTTTGTCAATGTTGCCGGCACCCATTTTGTTTCTCAGAAACATTATTCCTAAGGATACATACAATTGGTTGGTACACAAGTTCGCCGTTTACATCTTTATTTTACATGGTTTTCGTAACCTCCCTTTTAAATAGTACTGTGAATTTACTTACACTCGACACTAACGGCCGTACTTACTAGCGGAATTCACGAAAAAGTTTTTAGTTTTACTTATTTTATTTTCGTTACTTATACATCAATGTTTACAAAGTAAACTACTTACTATCACTTATATATAATACTTTCTGATATAATAGTGATAACCACTCGATATTACTAAAGTTTTTTATTTGGTTCTTACGGGCTATTTTAAATGTATTAATTGATATAATTTTGATGGTTTCCGGCCGCGGATTATAATATTTCATCCCTTTTTTGGTAGGCTGATTTCTTTGCATGTTCTTGTATTATGTCTGTGAATATCCACATTGTGAAAAAAATTGACAGAAAAATGTTTTGGTATCAAGTTGTTTTATATTTTAAATATAAAAAGTATTACTTTAAAGTATTTGATTCAATCGAAAATTTAAGCTTTAAATTACCAAAATATCTGAAATACGTACCTTATTATTGATCCTATTATTTTTCTATTGATCTCTATAGATTAATCATTGAAAGACTAGACTGAAGTACCTCAGCTTCCCTATGTAGCCATTCAACTGTTCAATAATGCCAAACATGCAATGATTTTTTTATTATATAATTGTTCCCTCTCCATATTGGATAGCCAGCCCTACTTCCTTACGGCTGAAGAATACATTATCTCTGTACAAAAACATAATATCTTCTCAAACGTTTTATTGTTAATCATAATTTGAACAGTGACCCGGAGCACTTCGTTTATCCGAGTGTCTTAATGTTACTTTTCTAATCATTTCAGCTAGGAAGAAAACTTTCATATGCCAGTCTGAATATAATGTCATTTAGATGTCAACAAACTTTAATTTCATACCACAGCACCGATCTTACCTCTGCTCTAAGCCAAAGACCAAAAATTCGCCATCGAAGACACGAAACTTCTTACTGAGCTGGGTTATGTAGTTTCATCATAATTATGTTTCTATTACACCATGACAGTTTGCCGAAACTGGACGCTCTATAAAGATTTTTAAAGATTGGTTTGTATAGGGAGTACAAATATTTTGGTGATGGAGGGTTGTTTGGTGCTACCCCTTCGAGAGAAACTCCCAGCTGATTGGTTAGAACGCGTCACGTGACTAACGTATTACTTTAACACTCGTCATATCTTCACATGCGGGCTCGGGAGAAGGAACGTTCAAGTCAGCTTCCATGGTATTGTGGTAAACGCTGTCTACTTTGCATAAGGAGGTTATGGGTTAGATTCCCTTAGTTTTGGCATTTGTCATAATATATCAGAAAAAAAAATCAGAAAAGTGTGTTATGCTTGATATAATTTGATGATCAAATGGTGTAATAAAAATCCTGGCTTGTAAGTACTATCAGTATCACCCTGGTAAAAGACCACCATTCAGAATGGAAACATTGCTTGAAAAAGCTTTAGCCATTTTTGGAACCGGATCTTAATAGCCAAGTACTTCTCAGCCTTCCTCTTCTCCGTCTCATTTCTCTTCCAACTACTTTCAGACTCACAACGTACCAACATTGCGATTCCATAGTCCCACTTGCTTTGGATAGTTGGGACTTGTGTGATATTCATTTAAATAAACTTTTATATAATTGAGACCTAAAACTGCATTTATGACATATGGTTCGAAGTAATATTTTCTTTATTATTTTTCATGACAAAGACACATGAACTAAATCAAGCACTAACATGAAAGATTTATTTTTTTAATGCAGATACCTACTTATAGACGAATTATCATTATTTGTTTTCTGAATCTTATTTTTATTAATTTTCTTTGAATAATTGATAATATTATTTGAATAATTGCCTTATTTAATCTATCTTTATCTCTAGACATGTAGAATTTTTATTTTTTTTTTATTTACCATTAATTGGATTATAAAACAACCAAAACATTATTTATGCAACCTAACCTCTAAACACAAAAACGATATCTTAAAATTGAACCTCCATATTTATATACTCTGATCTTATATTAATTTTTATTTTATATTTTATTTCTCCGTTTTTAATACTTTTTTTTCTTATTTGAATTTACAGGATAAACAAATTTTAGAATGCTCTAGGATTAAACTTGCTTTATTTTTGGTTTAAGTATTTTAAATATTTATTATTTGTGTATGCTGCGTCTGTCTTGATACAGGAATTTCCTAGCGAGATAGACACTATTAACTTTTTTATCTTTTACACTTAAAATTAGTTAATTTTTTTATTGATAAATTCTCTTTTGTTCCCCTATGATGCTGAATCCATATTAAGTTAGACAGAAAACTAGACGGAACTCTGAAATAATTTAATATTATGTCGTCAAGTTGTTATCTCCCGTCTGCAACTGTAGTGGGGAGGAGTGGGGGTGAAAGGGGAGGTTGGGGGTTAAAGCTTCGGCTACGACCAAGCGAAGGAGTGGTTATAGTCCGTATAGTTCCATCACAATCTATCTTCTCGGTGACGAATGAATATATTGTTATTGAAATTGGAATTAACTTTAAAGCACTAATGTTTTTTTTATTATTAAATATTTAAATAATATTAATAGTCTTAAACATAAATATAAAACAGAAAAAAAGCCAAAAACTAAAAAGAACAATGGTCATGACTGAGACTCAAGCTCGGAACCTCTACTCTATCGGGAAGCAACACTCTGCCAATCGAGCCATCAAGGCCTTATTAGAAAGCGACATTTTAAACGATTTCTCTTACTTCTATTGAATTTTTTTTTTTTTTTATGCAAGTAGTCAAAGGTTTTACCACTCGACCACGAAGACCGTCAAATGCATAATAATTTATCTGACTTAATTAATACTGATTTGAGTAGTAACATCTAAAAAGCAATTCAAGATAGCAACTCGAGCGGTGCATAAACAAGTACTTAGATACTCTCAGAATCGCCCTGGAGAAAGGCGTTTCTTTATCTTTCAACCCCCCTTTCCCCCTCCTTCCACATTCTTCAGTTTCAAAAGACTCCCGAAACGAGGATCCTATTGGTTTACTGGCTCCAGATCACTGAGCAGATAATCCCTAGAAGTATGAATAATACAAATTTGACAGAAAAATTATGTCGCAATTTTGAAAAATACTTATCGACTCCTAGGTCCCAGGCAGGCCAATGAAATTGAGTATCGGTTAATGAAAAAAAAACGATGTTTTATCAATTTCTACAGAAGTATGCAAAAAATGACCCGATTTTTTACACACGGACACGCCCACAACTCACTTCTTTAATATTTTCGTAGAAAGCAATCACCTTGTGGTTTGACATATTTAAAGAAATTTAAAAAATAACTTTGTGTAAAACCACGGTTATTATTTTTTTTTAAATCTCTTTGTTCCTTTGTTATAATTTAAATGTTTTTCTATTGTTTTCTCATTGTTCTGTTATTTTGTTTTTTTTTTTTTTTACATGAATACCGCACAAGAGTCTCAACTGCTCCCAACCGTCTAGAGCCAGTGAGACTATGGCATCCCCAAATTGGGTATGTTGTGAGGCTGAAGGTAGTGGAGAGGGGAAGGAGATCGGGAAGAGGAAGGTTGGGAAGTACCTGGCTGTTCAGATCTGGTCACCAAACACGGCTTAAGCCATTTCAAGAAACGTTTCGATTCTGAATGGTGGTCTTTCACCAGGGCGATACTTAGAGTATCTACAAAAGAAAAATCTTGAAGTTCTCCCAAATATACTTGTTATTATTTTTATATGAATTAAATGTGTTATGATACATATTAATTAAATAAAAGTTATTGGCGCACGCCGGGTTTGAACCCGCGACCTTTGGATTCGTAGTCGAGCGTCTTACCACTCGACCATGGAGGCCGTCAAATATTATATTTGCTCTTCCTATGTATGTAAATATAAAGGCACACTTTGTATTTTTTTGTTAGTTTAATTTTGTTCCCTGGTGATACTAAGCGAATATGATGCTTAGACCGAGCGAAACCGGTCGGTCATAATAAATAAAATGATATTCGTGGTCTAATACAAAGTTATTTTTTCATTTTTATTAAATATGTCTAACCACAAAGTGATTGCTTTGAACAAAAATACACTTCTTTAAGTTTATCACTTCGCCGCTTCGATCAGTTGAATATCTTGTGCGAAGTCATACAAATAGCGTTGTTGAAATGGTGGTAAACTACCCTCAAAATATTGTTAGTGTCCTAAAGGGGAGTTTTCACCCCTTCGGCGGTCTCTGTTTTAGATGAGCCATTCCACGTTCACCAAACACAGTCATACGGTGCAGAAATAGGACAGTTTGTCAACTAGCTGGCACAAAAATGTCCGGAAATTACCAATGCACGGCGCGCTAGTGTCATATTTCTCCTCGGCTTCATTGGGCTGGGGATAATTTGTTATGCACCATGAAATAGGGTATACTAGATTGGCTGATACAAACGTGACCAATCTTGCATTGAGAACTAAACGCGGAATAAACATTTGTGAAACATAGTCAAATTTATTTGAAATTCAAAAAATTATCTGTTCAGAAATCACGTTAAAAAATGTTTTTAAATTTAAATCAATATTAATAATTAAAAATATTAATATTTTCGTAGAAAGCAATCACATTTTTATTTTAATTTTATTTAAACAACGATTAATATTATTTTAATTTTTAGTCAAAAGTTCTGCTAAACGCCGAAACAGCTGTTTCGCCTAAAGACAAAAATAAAACTGTAACGGTTTGACGGTTTGATAATAATATTAAATTTAATCTCAATTGAATTATATTAGCAGAAAAAAAAAAAAGAAATAAACACATTAAAATAATAATAATTATTGTTTAAATAAAATTAAAAGACCTAATAATTAAAATGGAGTTCTACAAAATAAACTTTAAAAACCTAAAATAACAATCACTTTGTAGTTTGACATTTTTCATTTTATTTTGATTAACGCCTTAAAGGCTTTTACATAAAATACATTTAAGTTAAATAAAGGAGTACAATGAATGTGTAGAATTATAATATTAAAGCAAGAGTTTAAAAAAAGCAAGTATTTAAAGTATTAAAGTATATAAATATAGCGTGGGTTTTACAATTAGTTATATTAACATGGTATATTTCACAAAATAGTGTAATACGTTTATTTTTATTTTTTTAGGTTTTTTAATTTTATTTAAACAAAAATTATTATTATTTTAAATTTAAAAAACAATTTTAAGTTAAAGGTTCTGCTATGTAATTATTTTACGCGTGACAGCTGTTTTCGCCTTCTGAGGACATTATCAACAGTTTGATAATGCCCTCAGAAGGCGAAACAGCTGTCACGCGTAAAAATAATTACATAGCAGAACTTTTAACTATTTTTTTTATTTAAATAATAATAAATATTGCATAAAAATAAAATTAAAAAACCTAAAAATTGAAATGGAGTTCTGCAAAATAAACTTTAAAACCATAAATAATACGTATATTTGTAATACATAGAATGATAAATTTCAAAGAAGTTAGTAAGTAAAGTGTAATAAAAATGAAATGATAACTTTGTAATATATATATAAAAGATCACACCTTCAATAAAAGCTACGGTTCATATATTCCCCATAAAAATGATCATGGCAACAGATTAAAAAATTTAAAAGTACTAGAAATAAATATAACCCATTAAAATTAATACTCGTATTCTAAATAATCAGTAAAATGTATCCAGTAGTCAATTAATTTCTCTTTAATCACCTTCTCAGTTGACGTTTTGCATCTTTAATTTCATACTATTTGTCTCTTTCTCTCTATTCCTTTGTTTTAATAATAAATGTAATTCTATTGTTTTCTCGCCATTCTCTTATTTTATTTTATATTGTGTTCTCCCTCTGTATGTATATATAACCGCACACTTTGTATTTTTTGTTCAGCTTAATTTTGTAACCTGGTGAGCTTAGGCTATGCGAAACTGGTCGGTCGTAAAAAATAAAATTAAATCTGTAATCTTACACAAGATCATTGTTTCATTTACAATAAATATCCTTAACCACAAAGTGATTTCTAATTTTGAAACTGTTGATTCGTGGTGAAATTCCATTTTAATGATGCTAAATTTTAAACTTTATTCCACTATTTTTTATTTAAGACCTGACCGGTTTCACGTAATTCTATGGAATACACTTTATAGACTTACTTAAAATTGTATCAGTCTGAAGATGCCCGTCATAAGGTGAAACCGGTCAGGTCTTAAATAAAAAAATAGTGGAATAAAGTTAAAAATTTGGTATTATTAAAGTCATCACAAAGTGATTGCTTTGTGCGAAAATATATTTTTTCAATTGGTTATGCACTTGAAGTAACAATATATGGAGGGAGAGCTAATTATTTTTACCCAACCTACACAAACTTGCGATAAATCACTTTCTCTAGGTCTTTACGTCGTCCACCATGAGAGAGAAAGAGACAACAAATGTCATAGACCGCATCTATATACTGTCGCAATGATCTTAAGCTCCTGGTTCACCGCGGGACTCCGCCCACATTTTTTACTATGCCACTAAACTTGACACAACTAAACGGTTTTTTAGGTTTTATGCTATATTTTTGTTGATAAAAATACTGTGAAAAAGTGGCTATACGAATAAACAAAACATTATGTCGATATGTGATATGAATGGATGTATAAATACCGTAGCTTTGGTCTTAGCCACGCCCAGGTTCGCCGAGTCAGGTTAAAATCATCGAAGCAAGTCAAAAACTGACTTTATTGCCTTGGATAGATACTACTCTATGTACTCTAAGGTTATGAATTTTATTGAGTACATGCGATATGTCTTAATCAAACGTTTCAATAATAATTTGACCGGATCATGTTTACAAAAATAAGGTACGAATGAAGTGGTGGGCCCGTCTAATTTATTTTGCGTCGCTGATAAATCCACGGAGAGTTTTTCGCAATATGTTGCTGCAGATCCCGGATTCCCCGGCGATAAATTCCCAGCACACATCGAACCATATCCCGGATTATGGGAGCTACGGACCATATTCTCGGAGAATAAAATCATAGTTCATCATCCTGATATATAGGGCACGGTGGCTCTGTCTTTATGATGCATGACGCTGGGTCCGGAGCCCGCGCGTTCAATTCCAACGGAACAAACTTATATTGACTGAAAATCATATCGCTTGTTTTCTGCTGTACTTTCGAACAGGGACCGATTTTTCATCGCAAGCTTGATTCTGAAGTTAGCTTTACAAGTTAAACCTGATTTAACTGTTTTGGTTTTTGATTGAGACATCACATAAATCTCACACTTACTCACTAACACTATAAAGTAGCATATTGACTGTTAAAAACTTGAATGTTTTTTTTTATTATTTTCCATGGGTGCGAGGTACAGTCATTGTGAAAATTAAGGCAAAATCATGAGTTTTTTATTGTTTTATTGTAATAAATGTTTTTTTTTTTTACTGAGAGAGGCGGCCTTTTTTGTCAATTCAATACAATCATCATTACAATATTTTTATTTGTTCGTTAGTTCTTCTTTTTGCCTGCGCATATAACCTGATAGATATGTCGTGGCGCTTTGCAGCTGCCTGACGTGTTTTAGTATTTCTTGTTATTTTTCGCCAAATAAGTAGGATATTTCACAAATTACTTCTTTAAAATTCCTGTACTGTATGACAAATTCAGATAGTCCTTTCTTTTAATTTCGCTCCCATGCCCTAAATCGAAAAAAAAAAATAATAATAATAATAAATAAAAAAATTTAAAAAATTAAAAAATTTAAAAAATAACAAAAAAATAAAAAAAAAATAAATAAAAAATAAAAAAAATAAAAAATAAATAAAAAAAAATTAAAAAAAATGAATTAAATAATAATCATAATCGTAATTTTAAGTTAATAATTGTGTCTATCTGATGGGACCTGACAGGTAAGTATGTTCCTGTGTATTTTCTTATTTAAACTAGGAATTAATATGTAATGATAGAAAGTAAGATCTGTACAGCGCCCTTGAGGTGATTTTTTACAAAAACGGCGCTATACAAATCGTCCAAATATTATTATTATTATTAAATACTTATTTTTTATAGTGTGCATTTAAATATGTCCGTGTTTTTATTATTGTTTCTGAAAAACTGATCTTCGTTGTTGAGAGGTTAAGATCCTCAACGACGAATCTAGAAGTCAAGTACATAATACTATGGCATTGCCAATCAGGGCATGTTGTGAGGCTGAAGGTAGTGGTGAGGGCATGAAGATGAGTAAGAAAAAGGTTGGGAAGTATCTGGCAATTTAGATCTATTCACTAAACACGGCTTTTTCAGGCAATTAGCCATGGGAAAAACTTCAAAGTTTTGTGAATGCTTTACGAACTACATGTTCTTTAAAATGAACCCTTCAATTGAACTAACAGTTTAATCGCTCAGTTCGCACTTTATTCACAATTATTTTTAGAACCGGTTCCGGTGTTTTTTTTTTATTATTTCATGGGGAGGTTGCTGGTGAACAAAAAAAATCATGGGGGGAAGGGGGTTGCTAGCGAACAAAAAAATCATTGGAAGGGGGGGTTGCGAACGATTTTCTAGCGAACAAAAAAACATGGGGGGGGTTGCTGAAATCATGGAACCGTATTTTCGTTGCTAACGATTTTCTGGGACTGAAAAACAAAACGTGGAACCGTATTTTCGTTTCTCTCCACACTACAAAGGATTCGCACAGTGAAATGTGAACTGCCGCTAAATAAAGTAGTTCTTTTTAGTATTTGTAGTCGTGAACTGCACAGTAAAATGTAGTAGTTCACGCAAAGCGATTAAATCTCTACAGACAACGTTTCGATTTTATATGGTTGTCCTTCACCATGCTGATACTTAGAGTATCTACCACCCTGAAAGCATGTGATGAGAAAAATACCTGAACAAACATCTGAAACTAAATAATACAACTATTAGCGTAAATTCTGTTTTAAACCACTGCAATATTTTGCGTTTACTATCATAAATCTTCTTAAATCATATTTTTTATTTAATGTGGTGTGAGCGTGTCTTATCAGATAGTCGAGGGCAATTAATGAGACTGGGGAGCGCCGCCGGCCCTATCAGCCGGGGACACAGAGCCCTAATAAAGCCCGGCAATTAGCGCGGAATTAAAAAAAAACTTCTCGGCATTGGAATATTAATTTGTCGTTATAGAGATGTAGCGGAAACTTTTTTATTTATTTTTTTGCTACGACTTTTTTGATAGAGTTGTATACCAAGTGCCAGGTCAATTAGGGCCACAGCTTTTACAAAATGGTGAATTATTATAGGTTGTTGAAGTTACAAATATAGTTTTTTTTTTATATGAAAACTATTACATACTAAATTGCTGCAGAGGATTGATTTTTATCTTGGCATTACTTGGTGTTAGGGCTGTTTTGGTGTGTAAGGCCATTTTCTAACATTGCTCAAGCTACGACCAGTCGATTTACTTAAGTGAATTTTCTTCATCCTAGCCTTTTTTATTTTTAAACGTGTACAAATAAAAAATTAGCATTTTTGTAAAAAGTCAGTACGAGGCAACTAAAAATAATAATATTTTAGATAATTTGTAAAGCGCCGTTTTTGTGAAAAATCACCTTAAAGATACTGTTAAAAATCTTTATTTCTAGGCTTTTTCTTAAAAATAACTACATATCGTCACCGGAAAGGCAAAAGGGGTGAAGTGCCATTTTGAGAAGTCTAACCAGAGCACTTAAAACTTTTTTTGGTTTTACAATAAAATTCATAAGTCTTCAGTACCTAGTTGGATTTTGAAAAAAAAAGTTAACTCAGGTAACTCAATGCTCTCACTAGTAATTAAAAAGCTTAAAAGTCCCAAACTTGTGTCATTTATGTCAAGCCTTCTCCCAAATAACAAATATACTTCAGATGGCTGAAAGGCCATAAAAGTCGTTAGAATCAAACGAGAGTCAGAGCATTCGATGCAAAAAATAAAACTGATCAAAACTGCATATTCAACTCATTTTAACCGAACTGTCGCTTAAGGCCTTTTGCATTTCCAGCGACGATATAATCTATGGCATATTGATATTTGTTTATATTAGGTACAGATATAGTATACTTGACTGGCAGATAAACACGACTTAAGGATATGACAGAAAAAAACATAAGAGGCCACTGATATTATCCACAGGTCGGTAGACTACTCGCACTTCAGATTTCACCTGGTCAGTTAGTGTAAATAAATTTTGTTAAATACTATACTCAAGATAACGATTTTTTAATCAGCTTATTTATCCGAGGAAAATGATTACAAAAAAATATAATTAAAAAAACAGGCAACACAAGAATCGTATCTTTATTGAATTTAAGGATATAAAAGTCTAAAAGGATAAGTTTTTTAAAGAAAAGAAAAAATAACTTCGTATAAGACCACAAATATTATTTTAATTTTATGACTAACCGGTTTTGCTTAGCTCAAGCATCATCAGAGTACAAAATTAAACTAAAGAAAAAAATACAAAGTGTGCGGTTATATATACATACAGAGAAAAAACAAAATATAAAATAAAATTACAAAACCGTCAAAGAAAACAAAAGAATCACATTTTTTCAAAATTATAACAGAAGAACAAAGAGAAAGAGACATATTATATGAATTTAAAGAGACAAAACGTCAACTGAGAAAATTATAAAAGAATAATGAGAAATTTTATGTGTTTGCAGGAAATGTACCAAATATTGGACTACTGAACAAATTTACCTGATTATAAAGAATATGTATATATATATATATAAACTAGGAATTAATATGTAATGATAGAAAGTAAGATCTGTACAGCGCCCTTGAGGTGATTTTTCACAAAAACGGCGCTATACAAATCGTCCAAATATTATTATTATTATTATTATTATGACTATTCATTTTAATGGATTTCTTTATGTGTAGTGCTTCTAAATTATTTGATATGTTGCCAAGATCATTTTTGTGAAGAATATGAGTACTGGTGCTTTTATTTAAGGTTTTAGTGATGGACCGACATCCTATTAAGCTCGTTATGCATCTTAGTTCCGGAGGGAGGTTTTCTCAAGCCTTTGCCTACGATACTCCAAAAACGCGATCTCCAAACTTATTTTTTGAATTTCATTGGGGTTCTATCAGCCTTCCGATAGCCGATGATGTAGCTACCTGAGAAGGATTCGTACCATATTGCATTTAGTCAAATACCCGTATTGACAATAAATTCAAATTATACTATTCCTTGAAAGCTTTTAAACAAAGTTCATATTAATCATGTCTGAAATGTGTTTAGTGCATTTATAATTTGATATGTTCATTTAAGAGAAGATTTTTAGTATTTTTAAAAGCTGGCGAATCTTTTTTTTTTATATGAATACCGCACAAGAGTCTCAACTGCTCCCAACCGTCTAGAGCCAGTGAGACTATGGCATCCCCAAATAGGGTATGTTGTGAGGCTGAAGGTACTGGGGAGGGGAAGGAGATTGGGAAGAGGAAGGTTGGGAAGTACCTGGCTATTCAGATCTGGTCACCAAACACGGCTATAGCCATTTCAAGCAACGTTTCTAATCTGCAACGATTTCACAGAAGGGCGTTAATTACAAATTCAGCATTACCGCCATTATCACCCGATCTTTCATTGAACCACAGCGATATTAAAAACTGTACTCTTGTTTATACTCTTGTGACGACGTTAAGAAGATGAAAGAATTCGCCCATCAGCTTATTGATTACAACTAAAATGTCTAATTTATTCAAAAATACAAGTAAGAAAAAAAAACTAAATTCAGTAAGCAATATGTTAACGTTGGGTTCCTTGATAACAGCAACGAGCTATACTCGTAGTACCAACTCACGATCAACCAACTCCCAGTCGAGTTGCAATATTTTAAACATGAAAAATATTATTATCATAGCATCAATTTTGAATTACCATATGGCAAAACACCATATGGTGACTCATGGCACAATACTCACCTTTTTATGTGAATCCAGCACAAGAATCCCAACTGCTCCAAACCTTCTGAAACCAGTGGGACTATGGCATTCTTAATTGGGGTATTTTGTGAGGCTAAAGGTAGTAGGGAGGGGAAGGAGATGGAGAAGAGAACGATCTAGTCACCAAACACGACTATAGCCATTTCAAATACATTTTAATCATGAATGGTGGTATTTCACTAGAGCGAAACTGCTAATAGTAATTTTCACTCTGAAACGTGCCACGAATTTACTTCATATTATTTTTAATTAATTAATGTTGAAATAACGCAAATAAAATAAACTTAATTTATTTCTGCACAACGGGATTTAAACCCTCGACCTGTGGATTCGTAGTCGCAGATCTTCACCACTCAACCACGAAGGCCGTTATCTGGAATAAACATTTTGCTTATTATTGCAGGAATTATTTAATATTCAGTTTTTGCTGTGTTTTTTAACATTTTTTGCTGAAAATATTGATCCTTGATTTACATCAGAAAGTATCCAAAGAATTTCTGCATTACCTTAAGTAAAGAATGAGCCCACCTAAATGGGGATACATAGATTTGCTCTCCAACTATAACGTCTCCACTCCCTCTAACCGGTTAATATACCTCGACTTCGTGACCCTGTATAAAGTCTGCAATAACTTAATCGAATCGTCCTACCTTACTCAAACTAATCTACCTTAAAAAACCACCTAGAAAAACTAGATTTAACCACTCATTCAACATTAGCCGGACGCGCACAAATGCTGGTGACAGTGATCCAATCAGAAGAATGTGCGAGTTATTTAATCAAATGTCAATAAATTTTCTTTGATATATGCAGTTTTTTTAGTAGAAAATTGGGAGCTGTTTTTATGTAAAAAACGTTTAAGGTTTATATATTGTATACTTTTTATCATTTCTCTGTGTAACACCATTTTCATTTAACTATTTATTTTTTCTTCCCTTTTAATTATTCTAAAAATATTTGTAAAGTTTATTTATCTGCTGTTACTTCGTTTAGACACTGCATTTTTTTATTTTTCTGTATAACCCAATCTTTAATTTAATTAGTTTTCTTATCACAATAAGCAAACACTTTGTGGATTGGCATGATTAATACTTAAAAATATACTACTAGTAATATATTTTTAAGTCCCGATGAAGATTCTGCTGAATCGAAACTAGTTGACATTTACAAAAATAAAATTAGATTAAAACAACGTGTGTTTTTATTCAATTATTTAGTTTCCCTTTAAATTTGTCTGCAAATTTTCTGTTGAGACTTATTTATCTGCTACTTACGTTAATCCGTGAGAAAAAGTTGGGATGCAGGCAAATTCTCCAGTGAATGTAAATAAATTGTTTTTTACGAATTACTGTATTTATCTGTGTTTTCTCTTTAAATAAAACAATATATACAAACATTATATTCGGCACTCGGCGAAATATTTCACAATATTCGGCCTTCGCGCGTCCGCCCCAACACTGGTCGTTACTTTCGCGAGCTTGAATTAAATGTGCAGCGTTTTTGAATTACAGAATACCGCTGCACATTTCTCCGTTGCTATTTTTGCTTACGTCGGGAGAATTGAGGCGCTTGCACTGGAAACACCTCAAAAACCTTATCACGTTATTTTACGGTGATTTTTTTTTAATCATACTTTTTTTTAGATTATCCAATTACAAACAAAATACATAACGCGAAATGGGAAAAAAGAGCAACAGAGAAATAAGAGCACATACGTTATATTTTAATGAAGTAATTACAAAAATAGGAGAACATATACATTAAAAAGAACCTTTGAAGCCAAAGCCATGGTCAAGTCCATGTTTTGGTAAAGTCGTTAAGAATGACAAAAATCATTTAGACTGGAACCAAAAATTTCAAGACCATGGCTTGAATTAACAAGTCTCGACATTCTGGGCAGTGAAGAATGATACCCATAATAATCGTTAGTAATAATAATAATAAAATTCGTAATAATATAATAAATAACAATAATAATAATCATAGCAATTCATTGTTTCAGATTCTACGGCAAGAAATGTTGAACTGGATGAGTTGCAACAAAGAAGGTGAGTCAATAATAGAATAAATAATTATAAAAATGCAAATTAAATCAAAGTATTTCCAACGCCTTTCTGATGATTTAAAAAAAAAAAAACAATTTCATTATATAAATAATCGCCTTTTTCTCGCCCTAATATTCATAGAATTTCGCGTAAGAAACGATGTTTTACGGATTCAATATGATAAATATGAACAGTATAATAAAGAGGCCAAATGACACTGGCATATTTTAGATGAGGGCGAACTAATGAGCAGTAAAGAGTTTTTAGGGTATATTTTCATCGTACGTTACGAGGAATAAATCAATACATCTACTCTAAGAACGGATCACAATTTTTTATTTGTTTTTATCAAACGGAGACAGTCTTGAACTTTGGGAAGCGGAGTTTAAACAGTTATTCATTATATCACGGATAATCTTCAGCGACTATAGGTAAATAAAAAAAAACAATAAGCAAGTGCCTGAAATCTACAATAAAATGAGTCTGCCCAAACGAAATCATTTGATGTTGATGTTTTAAAACGACAAACAGCTCACTATGTCAACGATAAATTGTGTCAGTATTGCCATCATGGAGCAATTTTTTAAACGATTTTGTAAAAAATATCCATTTTCCAAGTAGCATTGAGTCAGCTAGCGATATCGATAAACTGACATCGACAGCTTAGTTAGTCTTCTCGATTTTTCAAGTTGTCGATAAGGCCGTGCTTGGCCTCTGAGACGATACAAATATCATTTATCATAATATATGTACCAGTTAATTATCCCACATTATTTTTTAAAATACCCTAGAGCTTACCTGAATTTTGCCACTCTTAATAATAATGCTTGGATAGTCTATATAGCGTCATTTTTAATAATAATAATAATAAATGGATTACTTTTATAGCGCCGTTTTTGTGGGAAAATCACCTCAAGGGCGCTTTACAAATTAATTTATCTAACCTATAATTTATCACTTAAGCTTACAACTAAAAACTTACAGTTAAGATTTATTACTAATGGCTTACAATTAATATTTTCAACTAGTGACTTACAATAAGGACTTATGGCTTGTAACTTACTACTGAGTATAACTTATAACTAGTAACTTACATCTAAGATTTGTTAAATATCATCTCATCTGCCACGAAAGTCATCAAATTTTGATAATAATGATAATGAAAATATATTGAATTTCATGTCTTTTGTCGATTTTTCTTTCGATCGATTATAAACAAAACAACTTGTATACATGGTCAGCAATATTCGATTGCGCATTGTTGTGGAATTTTAGTGACAGCCACCTAGGATAGAAGCAAATAACAATATACCTAAGTATCGTGTTACAAAGCACGGAATGCCATCTAGCCGATAAAGCTTCAACTCATTATAATATTTCAGTACTTTATTTACATATTAATAAAAGCTGTATATGCATAACATTACATAGAAATGGTGGGTTTATCGAAATAGCTTCATTGAAGGTACACTTTCGTAATAACCCAGATTCTTAGTGGTAATTTAAACAAAAATAATATTTTTGTTTTCAAATTCCCCATTTAATCAACATATTATGTTGATTTTCTCACAGTGGGAAAGCTATGAGTAAAAGTTAATAGGTTTAAAAAACACTGAAACTTAATTTGCTTACTTAATCAAAGCTTCTAATAATAATATTTTGTTCATTTTCAAAGCGCCATTTTTGTGAAAAATCGCCCCAAAGTACTGTTTAAATCTTAATTCCTAGGTTCCATCTTATTACTAACTAGATATAATCTTTCGCATATTTAATATTTGTTTTTATTATCTACAGAGATAATATACAGAAGTATACTTACCTGGCAGGTTACTTCAGATAAACACAATAATATCTTTTTTCGTAGAAAGCAATCAATTTGTGGTTTGACATATTTTATGAAAATGAACGAATAATTTTGTATAAGACCACGGATATATTATTTTTTTTTATGAAAGACCTGTTTCGCTTAGCCTAAGCATAATAAAGGTACAAAATTAAACTAAACAAATACAAAGTGTGTGGTTATACATACATACAGATGAAGAACAAAATATAAAATAAAATAACAGAACAATGTAAAAATAAGAGAATTTCATTTAAATTATAACCAAAGTTACAGACAGAAAGAGACAGATAATACAAATTGAAAGAGATAAAACGTCAACTGAGAAGGTGATTAAAGAATAATGATAAATTCAATAAGTTTACAGGAAATATACCTAATATTGGACTCCTGGACAAATTTACCTGATTATATAGAGTACAAATAATAATAAACATAATATTTGGATGATTTGTATAGCGCCATTTTTGTGAAAAATCATCTCAAGGATGAATTAAGGAGGTATGACTGTTAATTTGAATGGCTTTCTTTATTTCTAGTGCGCTTCTTAATTATTTAATCTGTTGCAATGTTTATTTTTGTGAAGAATATGAGGAATTATAAAATTACAATTATACAATTATTTGACCGGTCGGTAGCTGAGTAGACAAACGCGTCGGATTCCCACCCGGACGTCGTGCGTTCAATTCATGTGCTAGCTAAGTCCTCCATCATTGCACAAGTAACATATTCCGCTTCTTATGTTGGTAGTAGGAGTTTTTCAAATATTGTCAGGTTATTCGTAACCCGGGAATGTTTGTCTTTCTTTGAAAAAAATATAAATATATAGTTATTTCTAGTTTGTTGAAAGATACAGTTTTGCACTCAGAGAATATTGGCTTAATTATATTTGGTTTATATTTTGATTAGTAATGTATTTTATTGTTTGATTTTAGGGCATGAGAGCAAATTTCGTAATGATCCTTCTGAAATTTATCTTTTTTGCATTACACTACGAGTTCATCCCTTAAGCGTACCACTGATATCCGCTTTGCTGTTACCATTTAATCTGAGATCAGAAACACTCTTTGAAAATTAATTGTAAATTAAGAACGAATCTTTTTTTAAAGGGCTCCCTTGTACAATAACCAATGCAAAGTGTTCGTGAGGTGATTTGACCAATAAACGACGCTGTATTAATTTAACAACACAAAAAAATTGTCATAAAAGGTAAAACTTTACCACTTACGTAAAATGATTATTCTTTTAGAAACTGGTTTTATGGTTCTTCCTGGTATCATCCTTCAAACAACTTCATTCTTCTCTATTTGCTTGGGGTAATTAATTAGTACGAATAGCAATGCAAAGGTTCCGTTCGCATCACCTACAAAGCAATTAACTATGAACGATTGTTGTTCCCCACTGAATGCGAGTAACACCTTCCTTAGTCTGTATCCCTGGCCCCTGGCCTCTGCACAAGCCAACCCAACCCAACCCAACCCTTGCCTTCAGCTGCCACCATAAATATTCTAGAATAACATCTGTAAATACGATAAAGAAATTCATTTCCTTGAATACTAATTTAATTAGTAAATTGTTTCATGAACGTTTCGCGTGTTAAATACGTTTGATTATTAGCTAAAACCAATTTATTTTCTGCAACGATCAAACCGTTATCTTAACAACTAATCTTCGCTTCATTCACATTCATGCCCATATATCTTCTGCTATTCCGCCTATTGCACTAAAGCCTGGCTATAGAAAATTATTAAATGAAATGAAAAAATAACTTTGTACAAGACCACGAAAATATTTTAATTTTTATAACCGACTGGTTTCGCCTAGCCTAAGTATCAGGTACAACATTAAACTTTACCAAAAATACAAAATGTGCGGATATATATACATACAGAGGGAGAAAAAAAAATAACAACAACAATGAGAAAACAATAGAATAAGAATTTAATTATTACAAAAGACCATAGAGAAAGGGACAGATAATATAAACTGAAAGAGACAAATCCTCGACTGAGAAGGTGATTAAAGAATGATGATAAATTTTAAAGAAAACATATCTAAAATTGGACTACTGGACAAATTCACCTGGTTATTAAGAATATGACTATTAATTGTAACGGCTTTCTTTATTTTTAGTGCTTCCAAGTTATTTTATCTAATGTCATGATAATTTTTGTGAATAATATGAGCACCGGTGCTTTTATTGAAGGTATGATCAATAAAATGACGATGCTTAAGCTAAGCGAAACCGGTCGGTCGTTCAAAATTAAAATAATATCCGTGGTCTTATACAAAGGTATTTTTTATTTCTTTAAATATGTCAAACTTTTAAGTAATTGTCTTCTACCAAAATATACAGAATTATTTATTTAATTGAGTCATGTTTTCCTCGGGGCATCTCCAACGGTTTCTCCCATTCACTTAGGTGTCATATGTTATGCTGACACTACTATATTCTTCTATTTATTCTACATGTCAAAAATATATAAGCGTCCTTTTCTTATCTCCTTCATAAAAACTAGATCCATGATTTTATCATGCCGACACCTCGAAAATTCCATTTCTACTTCCATACAGTCTACTTTCGTAAACTTAAACGTTATATAATGCCAATATAACCCTCTCACATTTTATCAGAATCTCACATGCATAAGCGAGTATTTACTAATTTAGTTAAATGTGCAGTATTGATCAATTTTTTTTCTGCGTCGAATGCTCTGACTTTCCTTTAATTCTGAAGACTTTTGTGACGTTTCAGCCATCTAAAATATATTTACCATTTGGGAGAAGGCATGACTCATGTGACACAAGTTTGGGACATTTTTAAGCTTTTCGTCGCTTCAAGTAACTCAGTAAAAGTATTGAGTTACCTAAGTTAACTTTTTTTTTTAAATCCAACCAGGTACCGAAGACTTATAAATTTTATTGTAAAACGAACAAAACTTTAAAGTACTCTGCTGTAAACTTCCCAAAATGGCGCTTCAGTCCTTTTGCTCTTCTGGCGACGATACATTTCTTTCTTGAAAAACATAACACTCAATACAAAACGTTTGAAACTGAATTCCAGTATTCTATTAAAACTCATCACAATTATTACAGTTCTCACGTTTTTCTTAACAAAACACATAAAAGCTTTCAATTAATAAAAAAATATATATTTTTGACAAGTCTTCGTTTTCGATTGATCGTGTCAAAATTTCTAACAATCAATGGATTTTTTTAAAGATCAAGGTCAAATTACAAATAAAACACTTCAAATGAAGGTTTAACGATAAAATATGAAATTGAAAAGCTTACTTCTTTAAAGCGTTACTGAAATGAATGGTTTATACTGTATTAATAATTGAAATTAATAACATCAAAAATCTTCAACGAAAATATGAAATAGAACAAATAATCGAGACTCGAACTTGGAACATGTACTCTACCCGGAAGTAATATAAAAGATTTAATGTAAATACAAAGACATGATTTTTTCAAACATATTTTTCTGATGACATTTTATAAACTTAATTTATTCGAGTACGTCGGGTTACAACAGAATAAACATACAATATACCAACATCAATGGTTATGGAAAACAAATATTCTTAATTCTTTTTTAAATGGACGAATATTGTCTGTTGCAGTGATTTCTGACGGAATTTTATTATATAGTTGGACGGCCCAGTACATGAGAGATTTCTGTGTGCTTGATTTTTTCCTTGTTGGCAATGTAATTAATTTTGCATTTCTCGTCCCATGTCCGTGTATCTAATAATTATAATTAGCCATCATCCCTACAATAATTTGATGGATGAAAATATAAACATAAAAATATATTGTTTGCTCCACCGTCATAAAATTAAGCTCTTTAAACATATCTTTAATCCGTGTGTATATGTTACGCTTTAGAATTGTTCTCATTACTTTATTTTGCAGTATTTGTATTTTTTTGATTTTTTCCTTCATTACAAAGAAAGAGAATGCTTGAACAGTAATTTAAATGTGGTGATATTATTGTATTAAACTCGTATATGGTCCTTCATGTTTCTTTATTGATTTTTCTTCTTATTCTACCAAGGAAAGTTACTTAATACATAATTGATGAGTTATTTTCATCTGCCGACACAAATTTGACATTCTAGATGTTCCGCTGGGAAATTGAACACGAGAGAAACAATTTCTGATACTTCTTGTGACTTGTAATTCTAGCAGATAAATGGTTACGACAGTGGCATCTTTCTCTTTCAAAGAGCATCCATGGAGGAGATTAAAGAAGTCTAAATGAAGCAAAAGCAGATGAAAGGATAAGTAAGACAGAGGGGGAAGAAGAGAGACACGTTATTTTAGGTCGAATATTTCAAGCGTTAGCCTATAGATTAAGTTTAATATTGATTTTCTAACTCTAAAACAATGGTAAAGGTTGGCGTTCATAATAGTGAAACCAAGAAATAGAGGTCACCCACATATGAGACGGACGATCTTAAATAACTGCGAGCTTAGATTTAGAGCAGCCAAAAATTAGCAGGACCGGCTGGAAATCATATTTCATCCATCATCGGTTGAAAACAGAAACAGATGTCACCCACAGAGCAGATAGCTTGACAACCTAAATAGATCTACCATGAATCTGCAAAACTGTAAAGCTGGACGCCAGAAGGGTAATAGAAGGATACGTACTCGTATGATATTTTAAAGCGCTTTTGAGGATTTTCTTTCACAAAAAAGGCGCTATAAAAATCTGTCAATAAATATGAATAACACTTCCATCATTAGTATCGAATGATTTTTACAATTTATTAATATCTTCTGAATACAGTGGAACCTTGGAGTGTTTCGCGAGATGAGCTTTCTTTAATAATAATAATAATATTTGGATAATTTGTATAGCGCCGTAATCACCTCAAGGGCGCTGTACAAATCTTAATTTCTACTTAATATTAATTCTTAGTTTATATAAATATACAGTATCATACTGACTAGGCAGGTCACTTCTGGCAGGACACAATCACCATATCATAATAACTTAAAATTAAGAATAACTTAAATTTTTTTTTTTTCTTTATTATTATTTTTCATTTTTAGGGCATGGGGGCAAATTTAAAATAAAGTATATTGGAGGTATTTTTATTTTTTCGTAGTGAAGAACAGATAATGGTGATAATCTTCTAATGAATTTAAGGAATGAGAGTCTAAAAAGTTCATGTATCTGTAAAATGTGGGAAACAGTGAAGAAATCGTTACAAAATACCAGTCAAGTAAGGCTATAGCAGTGCGAGCCATGAATCTGTTTAACGATACTACAGTGTTACATTTTCGCAAAATCCTCAAAAAGAGGCAATAGCGATTCCGCTTTTTTTCATAGTTAATACCGCACAGTCCCAACTGCTCCCAACCGTCAAGAGCCAGTGAAACTATGGCATCTCCAATCGGGGCATGTTGTGAGGCTGAAGGTGATGGGGGAGGAAGGAGATGTGGAAGATGAAGGTTGGCAAGACATTTCGACGTTTGTGACGTTTCGATTCTGAATGGTGGTCTTCTACCAGGGACATACTTAGAGTATCTACCACCAGAACATGCTGCAAATATAATATATTTTTTTAATGAATTAAATGTGTTATGACACATATTAATTAAATAAAAGTTACCTACGCACGCCGGGTTTGAACCCACGGCCTCTTGATTCGCAGTCGAGCGTCTTACCACTCGACCACAGAGGCCGTCATATAATTAATAATTTCGATTGCAGGTGCAATATAGAACAGCGTGAAATATAGTTGGGAATGATGAATACTTGGAGCAAGTGGATGAGTTTGTGTATTTGGGAAGTATGTTTACAAGAGACGGAAAGGCTGATAAGGATATTGAAAGAAGGGTGAATGCAGGAAACTCCATTAATGGAGGACTGAACGCTGTTGAGGCAAATAAGAAATTGTCCAAAGAAGCGAAGCTAGCAGTCCACAATGGAGTGCTTATACCAACCCTGATGTATGGCAGTGAGGCATGGAACTGGCAGAGGAAGGATGAAAGTAGAATGAATGCTGTGGAAATGAGATCTTTGAGACCGATGTGCGGTAAAACCATGTATGACCGTATTACAAATGTGGATATCCGGAAAGAATGCAAGGCTGATATGAGCGTAATGGATAGGATCAAGAAAGGGACGCTTAGATGGTTTAGGCATGTAGAGCAAATGAACGAAGAAAGGAGTGTGAAAAGAATATATGATGCGAAAGTGAATGGAAGAAGTAGTCGAGGACGCCCGAGAAAGACATGGCACGATCAAGTAAATCAAATACTTGAATCGGGTCATGTGAAGAGTCAGAATAACAGAAGAGTATGTATGAGACGATGTATGAATGTAAATGAAGCAAGAAGTGTGTGCCAAGACAGAGTTGTATGGCGGTCCATCCTCTCTGCCTACCCCTGCGGGGAAACGGCGCGATGGTTAGTTAGTTAGATGACAGGTATTTTATAATAAATTTTAATAAAAAAAAAACAAAAAGAACACCAAATAAATCCTTTTCTATTTGAATATTTTTTTATGGTTTTAAACGAATTATCCTATATTTTATATTTTTTATGTGGAAATGTTCTTTGTTGTATGAGTGTGTTAGGCTGCGAACACGTTTTCGTAAACCGAGGTTCCATTGTACTAATATTTATGTATAGCATCTTAACAAAAAAAAATAGTCGCATGATAATGTGGCTAAGAAAAAGTGCCTTTTGTGTAAGGAACAGAATATCGAAGCTGGAATTGCGTTGGGCTCCGAAGATTAGCGGAGACGCAGACAAGAAAACTAATATCAACTTTAAAGCGCCATCTATGATTGTGGCTGCGAAGAAAGGGATCAAGTGGTCCCTCTCGATGGTAACTACCATCTGTGAAGCGAGAACTTACGTTATCTACATCGATAAAAAATATTCGCCACTAGAACTAGATGGGTCCTACACTTGCCCAAGTGAATCGAAGTAAATGGGCACACTCACACTTTTGACATCAACAGGAAACAGGTGATAATTACGTTTTTAATCAGATGGAGGAAGTATGTATGAGTATATCAATGTATAGTAAAAATCGGTTTTCTGAAAGAGCAAACTCTTCTAAGCTATGAGTTCTTGAAATTATATTGCACCTTGCAACACGATCTCATAAGTTTTAGAACTTTAATTTATCTGTCAAATAAACAATATACTATTATTTTTAGTTTTTTTGTTTTCAACTACTGTTCAATATAAAAAGCTTTAAAAAGGTGTTGAAACTCAGGTTAAGCCGGGTAGTAAAGCTGGTAGTTTTTTGAGCAACAAGGTTCTTGTGAAAAAAATAATTAAATAATTATAAAACGAAGCTCTTTTTATGTAAATACAAATGAATATTTTTTGTTTGTTTTTTTTTTTAAAGAAAGATAAATATTTCCGTGTTACGAATAACCTGACAAAAAACTCCTACAGCCATCGTAAGAAGCGGAAAATGTTGCTTGTGCAATGATAGAGGACTTATCCAGCAGAGGAATTCAACGCCCAACGCTCGAGTGGGAATCCGACGCGTTTGTCCACTCAGCTACCGACCGGTCAGTAAATAAAATATGAAAATATTCTTAATGAATATGATAATGAAGAGGGACATGGTTAATACTTGTCAACAAACATAGATAAATCCGTTCAATTCTGAATGGTGGTATCTCACCAGTGCAATACTGAGAGTATCTTTCACTCTGAAACGATATGTTAATTCATTTTATTTACAATTATGTTTTTTCTTATAATGAGTTAATTCACATTTGATAAAATACGGTATATTAGCGGGACATTCGGAGTAGTAGATCCTTGTTGTATCATCTGGTGAAGGACCAGCATTCCGAATTGAAACGTTGCTTGCAATGGCTTTAGCCGTGTTTGGTAATAATGTACTTCCCCTCCTCACCTCCGCCAGCCACAAAAATTGGAGATTTTATAGTCTTCGAGCAGTTTTTTTATACCTCTGCTACACCACAAAAGTCGTAATATTTAAAATACCGTCGCCGGAAATTCAAAAAGGCGGAAGCGTTATTTTGGGAAGTTTACGCCAGAGGACTTTAGTTTTTTTAATAATAAATTGCAGATCGTCCAAGGAAAAATAACTTTTGCCTGGATAATGTTTTTTTAAATAACTACGGAAGCCATCTAGTTGAAACGATGTCACTGCATATACACCGCAGAATGGTTTTGTCAAAACTTTGTAATGGTCTCCACTGTCGCTAATCTCCGGGGAATTAAGCGGATTGTTTTTTTTTTCCTTTTCTCAATCCAGTTTTCTTTTTTACAACATTTCTTTTGAATTTTCCCCGCGGGGTAAGAACGCGTGTTTAGGTAGCGATACCGGAGAAGAATGTGTGGTTTAATATACCGACGGCTCCTTTTTGGCTTTTGTCTGCTATTTTTATTACTCTCTTACTTGTTGGGATTCCCCCGAGGTTTGTTTAAACTCCGAGTTCTTTGGCTTTGTGGGATGTAGTATTATAAGAAGTATTGTTTGCAATGAAAATCTAACTGTAAAAAAGCTTCTCAATGTTTGCTTTGGAGCTTTTAAGTGCTTCCATTTGATTCCTTTGGTTTGATTTTTTTCAAAGTGAAATCCCATTGGGGTGCTGGTTTTTATCTAAATAATTTGTTTTGTTTATTGCATTCTTGATATAGTCTAATTTAGTTAACTCTGGTCTTACATACTAATATAATCTAATATTGTTGATCATAATCGAATGGAGTTGATGACGAGCTTTATCTAAGTGGTAGCTTAAGTTGCTTATTGTAATCTATATTCAATAAAATCTTATATTGAAAAGGTGCGTTAGTTTTTCACATAAATAAGAGATTTAACTATACCCATATCAGAACCTTTTTCTCTCATAAATTATGATAACGATCATGAATTTAGATAAATTTAATTTTAACACATATTATATTTTATTTTCTTCTAGTTAGTTAGTCTTATTAGCTAAAATAATTTAGTATAAAGCGCACTTGAGGCAAAATATCACAAAACTGCGCTATACATGTAAGTTCGCTGTTATTATTATTGTTATAATTTTTAATTAATTCCAATCATAGTATGGAGAAAACTTATCAATTAACCAAAAATACGAAATTCCTTCGATTATGGTTTCGTCAAGTGTGAATATCGAATATGTACATGTATACTCCTGTTATCTATGAAAAAAAACATCAAAGTCTTTGCAATGATGTACAAGTTTAGCTATATATTTGATAAAATCAAAATAAAACCATAGCAAAATCATCCCTTACCAGGCAGCCTTGACACTTGCTTGGCTATGGCCCCGAAGCGTTTCTTCCCCAACGCAGGGGCGAGCCCTTGGGAAGGGGCTTTCTCCGATGACATCACCTGGGCGACAGTCTTGGGGGTGGAAGAGGTTTCACTCGCAAGCTGCGAATGCTCGCTGAAGAAAGCAGCCAGGTCTGGTTGCACGGCTTTGGAGTCATCCATTTTATATTATACTGGAAAAAACATCACAACAATTAACCACAAAAAAATTGATCATGTGTCTGGGGGCACTGGGTTCGAAAAACACACACAAACTAATTTAACTGCTCATAGATTAAGCGTTAAGTTGTAAGCATTTTTTCAACCTTCGAAGACCAAAATGATCAATAATTTATTTGAGAATCTAATGGAGCAAGAAAACATCGTAAGATTCTGTCGGTCCTGAATCCTGAGATCTGCTGGGCTTGTAGAAAGAATGTCAGATGACAGGATAAGGAAAACCATAACCATGTGGGTGTTCCAGGGGAAGCGACTCAGAGACAGATCAAGGAAGAAGTAGACTGGCTAAGTCGAAGAAGACAGAAACAGCATAAGAGCTGGAAACTAATGGCTAAAGGACAAATGAAAAGAACTTAAAAATAATCTGTGATGTGTGTAATTTCCGCTTGTCGTACCATGTTTTCTTTTCTTCTATCACAAAAAACAAATTAAAACTCGTACCATAAAAATCAATCACATTTCACTATTACCCCATTAAAAGAAACGATTTGACCAAACAAAATATTGATTTTAAAAAAAAAATGATGACTGCTGAGAAGTGTGAAAAACATAATGTACAAAACGGTAACGGACAAATAACAAGTAGCCGAGTTGACAAATGCGTTGGGTTCCCACTCAGGCGACGAGGTCGCGGGTTTAATTCTTCTGGTAGCTAAGTCATCCATCATTGCACAAAAAAAACCGCTTATATTGATGATAGTTAAAATTTTCCCAATATTGTCAGATTATTCTCTACCCGAGAATTTTCATCTTTCTTCTTGTAAAATTATAATAATACAAATAAAGCATAAATGAAAGAAGCTTTTTAAAAGAAAGTGTACGCATGAAAAATTCTAGTAATTGATACAAAGTAGCGTTCACTTTTGAAGGTCAATTTATTCTTCAGAAAGGCAAAAAGTAGGACAATAATTGTTTCCTTGTAAAGCTTGATTTCGTTTAAGGTTAAAAGCTTTAGTATCTTGTTTACAGTTTATCGCAAGCATTTGATCCTTTGTTGTTTCCCATCAAGGTTAGTATAATAAAGCCATATTGTTTATTTTTTCTGCTTAAGTGGAATTAATATGCGAAATAAGTGAGAAGCCTTTTTCTATGAAAATGTTTGTATGGTTTTGATGTAGCTTGTACTAAAAATAGGTTAATTCAATGTTAATTTGATTTTTACATGAACGCCTTGCGTTTGTTATGACTGTACGTAATGATTTAATTCTACTGATTTCATTTTACTGTACGTCATATGTGTCTATAACCTTGGAATACTCGTACGATTAACTAAATGCATAAAAGTGGGTTCTGAGTAAAACACATTTTTAAATACGTTTAATAACATATCATTGGAAAAGCAAAACGCTTAAGCGACACTTCGATCAAAAATGAGTTAAAAATGCATTTTGATTAGTTTTTTTTCTGCATCTGGTTTAATTCTGAAGTTGTTTGTGGCCCTTCAGCCATCTAAAATATATTTACCGTTTGAGGGGAAGGCTTGCTTCAAGTGACACAAGTTTAGGACTTTTTCAGCTTTTGGTCGCTTCGGGCAACTCAGTGAAATCATTGAGTTACCTGCGTCAACTTTTATTTTCAAAAAAACAACCAGGTATGAAGACTTGTGAATTTTATTGTAAAACAATAAAAAAAACACTTTAAAGTGCTCTGGTATAATCTTCTTAATCCTGTAAATGGCGCTTCAGCGTTTTGCCTTTCTAGCGACGATATTATAAAATAAGTTAACATTAAATCATGCTTTCTTTCAAAATGTCATTTTTATATCGCTTACAAAAAGAGATCATTTTAAAATAAATAAATCGATAAAATAGACCTATTTATGCACATTGTGGCGATAAATTATTGTTGATTGTTTAAAAAAAATAGTAACAATTTTCTAACTAACTAATTAACCATCAAATCATTTAACTTTGTCTTGGCACTCCTTGCCTTATTCAAATTCACACATCGTCTCATACATACTCTTCTGTTATTCTCACTCTTGATATAGCCCGACTCAATTATTTGAATCACTTGATCTCGCCATGTCTTTCGCATCACATACCTATTTTTTTACTCTCCTTTCTTCGTTCGTCCGCTTTACATGCGAAAATCATAAAAGCGTCCTTTTCTAAATCCCATTCATCAGTAAGTTTATTAAGCCTAAGATTCTGATGGTTTTGTGATCTCATTTCAACACAATCTTCTAATAAAATGAAAATAAAAAAAAATATTTAAAATGAAATAATAACTTTGTATTAGATAACAGATTTTATTTTATTTTTTATGACGGACCGGTTTTGCTTAACCTAAGCATTTTTAGGGTACAAAATTAATCTAAACAATAAATAAATAGTGTATGTTTATATATACTTATACATACAGAGGGAGACACAATATAAAATAAAATAAGAGAACAGTAAGAAAACAAAAGAATAACATTAAAATTATAACAAAGGAACAGAGAGAAAGGGACAGATAATATGAAATGAAAAAGGCAAAACGTCAACTGAGAACGTAATAAATCATTATTTTATTTTATATTGTGTTCTCTCTGTATGTTTGAGTATATATAACCACACACTGTGTATTTTTCGTTAAGTTTAATTTTGTACTCTGATGATGCTTAGGTTAAGCGAAACCGGTCAGTCATAAAAAAAAATTAAAAATCTGTGCTCTTATACAAAGTTATTACTTCATTTTTATTGAATATTTCAAACCACAAAGTGATTGCTTTCTTAGAAAAGAATAATATATATATTGAAAAAAGAAATAAATATATTTATATATATAGAAAAGACACATAAAACAAAAATATTAAGTTTTGACCAAGACTTTGTGCCTTTTTTGAATTTTCATATTTTTTGAAGATTGTCAATAATCAATGTTACAATGAAGCGTCTAGCTTTAGTAAGATTAATTTAGTTTACAAAATAAAATTATGTTCTTGTACAGTGTATATATACTTAATTCATACATATTGCAAATTAAATGATTCGATAGCAGTCTGATTTCAGTAGAGTAACTAAAATACTATTTGAATTAAATTCATCAGCAGATTATTTTATTACCTATTCGTAAAAAGCATTTACTTTGTGGCTTGCCATATTTATTAAAAAAGATAAACTTTGTTTATAACCACTTTATTATTCAATATTATGTCTACCGGTTTCGGAAGTACCCTTCCATCATCAGGACAATATTAAAATTAAAATTTAAAATTTTCAATCAATTTTAATATTGTCCCGATAATGGAAGGGTACTTTCGAAACCAGTAGGCATAGTATTGAATAATAAAGTGGTTTTAAACAAAATTTATCTGTTTTATTTATATTTTATAACCGACTGTAATTATTGCATAAGTTGCAAGCACCAACAAGGGAGGTTTAAAGTACAAATTTAGTTGAAAAATCATTTAATTTTGTGAATGACCCCATCATATTATATCCATCTCTTATTTATTTTAAGAAATTTATTTAACTACGTATATTGTGAACAAAATTCCGTCTTTGAGGATAGTGTTACGACAAGATAACTTTTTTTTCACCGTCGAGGGATTATGTAAGTGAGGCACTAATATAAATATTATATTTTTAAACGTTCCTTAGAGAAACAACCCACGCCCCAACCTTGGCACATACTAATCAAATGCCACTACGCTTTTACTTTATCACAAAATTAAAAAATAATTATTTAAATTGGAATTAACTTTAAAGCATTAATGCTTATTTATCTTTAAATACTTAAATAATATTAATAATCTAAAAAACAAATATAAAACCGTAAAGGGCCAGAAACTAATAAGAATAATTAATGGATCGTTACCGAGATTCGGACTCAGACTTCTACTCTATCCGGGAGTAACACTCTGCCAGTGAAGCCATCGAGACCTCATTAGAATGCGGCATTTTTAAACGATCTCATTGGAAATTATTAATATTTGAATTTTCTTCCGATTTTAGGCTGCCATCTTTTGGTGAAATTCAAAGTTTTGCCCAAACACATATCAAATATCTAAATGGTGTCTTGGATAAATATCCATTTTTTCAATACGGAAGGTCTTTCGTTTTCTTACTTTGTCGTGAAAAAATATTAAAATTTAAATCAATCAAAAGTAATTAAAAATATATATTTCATAAAGCCTAAAAAAAATAGTATCATTATTTTTTTAGTGCTAGTGGGACTATGGCGTCCCAAATAAGGTTATTTTGGGAGGTTATTTGGGGAGTGGGAGGAGAAGAAGAATATCTACTCGTATCTAACTTGTTTTTTTCATTTTGTTAATTACGAGAGTTCTTTTATTGTCAAAAACTCATAGTGGATATATTGAATTCCTTTACTACTGTGCATTGTTAACAGTTGATATCAACAAATAGTTTAGAAACTCGAGTTCAGAATTAACAGACGAACAACAGTTTATTCCGAATCAAAACAAAGATTTAACTCGTAAAAAGGTTTGTAGTTGAATTTGAAAATATTTCCATTGAGTTGGTCGCTTCTCGGATGAGAGCAAAAGGTTGAACATTTAAACGTTAATTAACTTTAAACGTAATGAAACAACTTAGTTTATGAACTAACCTACTAAAGGCTGAATAGTTTTACACTTTTGTCGAAATTGAATGGAGATTTCAAAGAGATGCTCAACACAATCACTACGAAATTGTCCGAAATCAGTGTAAATTATTTTATTTTAACATTTAATATATTATTAAATTTGTAATTAACTTTAAAACATTGCTGTTTTGTTATTATTAAATATTTAAATAATATAAAAATAATAAAAAAAGCAAAAACTAAAAATAACAATGGCCAAGACCGAGACACGAACTCGGAACCTCTACTCTATCCGGAAGTAACACTCTGCCAACTAAGCCATCAAGGCTTCATTAGAAAACGGCATTTTTAAACGATCTCATACTTCTAAGATCTAACTTATAGAATAAATATAAAATAAATATTGAAATTCTCGACTTAATAATAACTCAAAAGATCTTCCGTATTCAAAAAAATATGGATATTTATCCAAGACACCATCTAGGTATTCAATATGTGTTCGGGTAGAACTTTGAATATCATCAAAGACAGCAGCCTAAAATTGGAAGTAATTCAAATATTAGTAATTTTCAATAGAAGTATGAGATCGTTTAAAAATGCCGCTTTCTAACGAGTAGTAGATCTAAGTTTAGTCTCGGTTTTGACCATTGTCTTTTTTATTTTCTGTTTTTTTTCTATTTCAATATTTAAAATATTAACTTTTGTGTTTTAGATTATTAATATTATTGAAATATTTAATATATTAACTTTTGATATTTAAATGTGTGCTCACATAAAAATTCAATTATTATTCTGATGCTATCTTCTATCGGAGATTGTCAATCATCGGGCATACTTTGCCCTGCAGGCAACACTGGAACAAATACGGATCTGCATTCGAAACCAGACACGTAGATTTTAAAGTCATGTCCTCTGTTACGAATTCCATCAACCTCACAAACCATTGAAATTGCTTACCCTATATGTCCAATGTATTTTGAGAATAAGTTTTCTTGTCTCGTGATCTCAACCAATTTGTTTTTTTTTTGTTGCTGATTATTTTGGATATTCTTACAGTTTTTTTTTTCCATGAGTTCACTAAATGTGTTTTCGTGGATCTAACATAAAATAAATAAATAATGAAACATAATCGAAAATAAACATCGAACTATATGCATATTTGCACATGCGTAATGCATATTTTAGCCTTTTTGGACGTTAGTGCATGTTGAGCATTTTCTTGTCATTATTACATATTTAACTAGTTTATTCGTAAATCTAAGGAAAATGCGTGGTATTGGTATTCTGCGGTCGGAACCGGTTATTTTTTAAACCTGTTTTTTCTTTCTGAAATCCCCCTCCCTCCCCCTCCCGCCCAACAGTACAATAAAAAAAGATCACCAAAGAACTAGCTCCAAAAGACATCATTCTGTTTTTATCTTATTTAAGCATTCTTAGCGCATATTTTGGCAACAAGACATATAGTACATATCAATAGTGCATATTTGCATACATATTTTGCCATTTTGATAGTGTATATATTCCTAGGTCTAGTAATAACTTATTTACACTATTAGAAAGCCACGATTTGGGGGAATAAACATAAAAGCTTATGATGATTCTATCTCCCTAAAGCACCTATAAAATTTTGCATTGTAACTGAACATGGTTATCGAAACGATGCACCGCAGTTTCATAACCACTGCAGTAAATTGGTAGGAAATTTTTACGTGTGTTGTCTTTTTGCCATGAATTCCTCACAATTGACTGGTGCCTCATGTCATAAAACGTGGCATAATGCACCTCTAAATATATTATTTTACCAAAATACAGTATTGTACTGGTGCAGTAAGATCTTTATTTTTTATGACTTTTTGATATATCAGGAGTGTGGTTAACTTTTATGTCTTTTTATATTATATATTAAAAGTTTCATACAAAATCCATTATCATTTAATTATTCCTGTTTTTTTTCATCAAGGTGACACATTACTACTCTTTGAATCTTAATGAAATGAATAAATAACCTTGTATAAGATCGCGGATATATTTTATTTTTGTATGACCGACCGGTTTAACTTAGCCTAAGCATCATCAAGGTACAAAATTAAACTAAACAAAAATACAGAGTGTGCGGTTTTATATACATTTACCCCCTTACTTATAAATGAGGTGTAAATGTTACGCCTGTTATAAGGTCGGAATAGCGATAAACTTGCCTTAAAACCACGGTTTATCTGTCTAATTTAATGGCCTACGTCAGGTGTAATTAAACCAACGCTACGTAGGCGCGTAAAAATCTAATAAGTAAGACGGATAGAGGGAGAGCAAAATATAAAATAAAGTAACAAAACAAAAGAAAAAATACAATAACATTTAAATAATAACAAAAGAACAGAGAGAAAGACTACTGGACAAATTTACCTGATTATTGAGAATATAAATCTTTTGATCTTGGTTGATTAGATTGTGCTGGTCAGTAAAAACATGTTACTCGAAAATAATATTTTTTTGTCATTAGTGCAATCCGTTGATAACAAGAAAAGAATAACTGGTCAAAAATAAAAATAATTTATCGAAGGAAGCAATCACTTTGTAGCTTGACATTATATTTAAATCAAAAGTTTTTAAGCCACTTTATTTTTATTTTTTATTTCGACCGGTTTGTTAAATCTTTAACCTTCTTCAGGAAAGTAACCAGTTTATATATATACTTTCCTGAAGAAGGTTAAGTTTAACCGAAACCGGTCGAATGTTATATGTGTATAAATAAAGTGGCTTAAAACTAAAACATTTTTTATATTTTCGTAAAAAGCATTAACTTTGTGGTTGCCATATTTATAAATAGAACACATACACTTTTGTTTTAACCACTTTTTTATTTAATATTTTGTCTACCGGTTTGACCCTTCCATCATCGGGACAATATTAAATAATCTCTTTAATAACTTCATTGAAGAAACATACACGATCAGGGGCGATGTTTTGAAGTATCTGGAGAATGTATATACCCAGATACTTCAAAACATACATTTTTTGATCGTGTACAGAATTTATCTCCACATATGTTTCTTCCAGAAGAGATGAAGTTATTATCTAAAGATTAATTTAATATTGTCCTGATGATGGAAGGGTACTTCCGAAACCGGTAGACAAAATATTAAATAAAAAAGTGGTTAAAAACAAAGTGTATGTGTTCTATTTATAAAACATTTTTTATTTAAAATAAAAATATTATTTCAAGTAAGCTCACGGGTCGCTGTTTACAATTTGTTAAGTACTTTCTCCTACTCCCTGTATCTTATGAATGTATAGTTGAAGTAAATTACAGGCTAGTAATCATTGAGAACAATTTATTTGTCAATAAGTTGTTTATTTAATTAAAACCGTATAAATAAATTGAATTCATTTTTTTATAATATTTTTACCGTTAATTTTCGCTTTAAAGCCTTATTAATATTCTAAGAACATTGAATCCAGCAAAAAACTGGAGCGATAAAAATATTGAAGTGGTTTATGGACGTATCCATGTGCCCGAATTAAGTTAATTTTTTTCTTACTTTTGGTAACAATGTTCAAACATTTTCAATCGACATTCTTCGAGACTCAACGTAATTGACCTGTCTAGGACCTAAGAGTCAAAAGGTCATATCGATAGCCTTAGTTACAGAGTGTAACAAGTCTAAAAATGGCAGCGCTGAATTCGAATACTTCACACTTAATTTATTGTTTTTGAGGATTACATACAAATATGGCCCAGTAACATAATACAACCCTTAAATAATAATTACGACTCGGTGCTCTTTAGAAATAATGTTGAAAATGTTGAAATATTATCTTTATGTTCTTAACCCAATACGTACAGCTATATTTACTTGGTGATAACTTACATATCGTCGATTTGAATTTAGCTAAAACAACGCTCAAACTCAATTTTTTGTTGTTACCAATGCAGAGCAAACTCTATACTCGACATAAGTCATCCGTTTGTATGTTTAACCCTCTTCTTATCATTGAAAGCTTAAATCGTCAAAGTGACGTCCATGCAGTGTTAAATGAGTTTATTTTAGATAGTGATTGCAATAATTACGAAATAACAGTTGCGGAAAATTCTCAATTACTCTATTGTACATCCTTGACGGCCTCCATGGTCGAGTGGTAAGACGCTTGACTACGAATCCAAAGATCGCGGGTTCAAACCCGGCGTGCGCTAATTACTTTTATTTAATTAATATGTGTCATAACACATTTAATTCATGTAAAAACAATAAAAAGTATATTTGCGGCACGTTCCAGAGTGGTAGATACTCTAGGCATCGCCCTGGTGAAAGACCACCATTCAGAATCGAAACGTTGCTTGAAATGGCTTTAGCCGTGTTTGGTGACCAGATCTGAATAGCCAGGTACTTCCCCAACTCTTGTACCTTCAGCCTCACAACATATCCTATTTAAAGTCTCACTGGCTCTAGACGGTTGGGAGCAGTTAAGACTTTTGTGCGGTATTCACGTAAAAAAAAAATTAAAAAATTGTATTTCATTATATCATTTTCAAAATAATAATTTTTCATAAATATATACCAATATAAATAATATACGAGTATATATATGTATATATAAATGTAGTATATATATGTATATATAAAATATATATATATATATATATATGTATATATATATGTATATATATATATATATATATATATATATATATATATATATATATTTATAGTTAGTTGAAATATATATATATATATATTTCAACTAACATCAGTTCGTAATTTGAAAACTTCACACTCATGCGGTCGTACGTACTTACAAAGGAAGCGTAAGTTTTATTTTGTAGCACGTGATTTTTCGGGTGACCGAATGAATGAAAAACTCATCATTGGGTGTTGATGTAGTTCTGGGTGATAATGCTAACAATTGTTATAAGAAAATGTAATTTTTTGTTTCTAAAGGATCAAACCCCATCGATTAGTAAGCTTTGTAGTCACAAAATTTATATTTTTTTTCATCTGTAAAATTTTAGTCCGCGTTAGTATTGTCATTTTACTACGTCATGTTTATCGTTTAACTATAGATCTAACAAATTTCGTTAAATTTTTTTTCTCAACAAACGTGAGGCGATTCTACATGTTTGTTTTTTTTTTAATAATAAAAATAGTATTGATATTCGGTCGAATAGTTGATTGGTCATGAACATAGTTTTGTTTTGAACCATTCAAAATTAGTTTAAAATATATTTTATTTTTTTAAACAATTTTGATTTGAACCATCCTATACCTCGGAAGCTACCTTACACCTTCTGGCGCTGTACATTAGCAGAAACCAAAATTGCATTAATTATAGCAATAAATTAAGGTTTACTCACCACTAGCGTCAATAGCAGCAATAAAATTCCATTCAAATCAAATCGCGCCGAATCGTTACAAATACAAATGTCTTCCACTTTTTTACTTGGCAGCCAACGTAAGAACGTCAATCATGGTCTGGGCACTTTGCAATGCGGAAAATGGATGAATTTCAGGCTTCTACGGAGGCTTTTCTCGAAGTTTTCGCGGCGGCGTAGCGGAGGCTTCGACGGGTTAAAGAACACTCGAGGAGCTGTGTTCGATGGATATCAGAAGGCTTGCTTCTACTGCCACTACCACTTGGAAAGCTCTTGGCCTGGGGTTGCAGGTGGGAGAGGCACGTGGTGTGTCGGGGGTGTTTCCGCGTGATCGCTCGGTTTGACAATGGAACCCTCGTACTCAGGTGTAGGGAACGGGTTCTCAGGAAATCATAACCAATGGTTCCTGGTGCTATTTACAATAATTCAAATGAAATGCGTTGGCAGTAACCTTGCGAACAAGTCAAGTCAGATGCTCGTAGGTACAAACAAATATATTGTTTTAACCATAAAAAAATAATCATACGTTAAAGTGACATACGATATTAAAATCTCATTATTTTGTGTTTGTCACAAACTTAAATAGTATTATGTTAGTCAAATACAAAGTAATAAATACTATAACTGTTTTTATTTAATGTTTAGAACATAATGTTTTAACTCATGTAAAGAAAAAATGATAATTCCTTTACTTAGAACTTGTTTTTTCTTTAACACCTCTCAATTGTGTTTTTTTTGTGCATTTTGGCACTTACCAGGACAAATATTAAGCTGTTACCAATAATTAAATTTTATTAATAATCTTCAAAAAAAGTATGAAACAGAAAAAGTCAGAAACAAAAATAATTTTATCGCGATTGAGACTCGAACTTAGAACCTCTACTCTATTCGGGGGATAATGTCTCCGCCAATTGGACTTTTGAAACCTTATTCAAAACTGGCATTTTAAACGATCACATACTTCCTTGAAAATTATTAATATTATTTTTTCAATTTCTATCGTATTTGCTGCCATCTTACTTAAATTCAAAGTTTTTTCCGATTTAAAAATCAAAATTTTAATATACTGTTAATTAAATTTTCCCTCACTGTGAGTGAAGTGTTGATTATTTAACTTACCAATTTGGTAACCAAGTTAGTAAACTCTTAATCAATTCAATTTATAACATAATTAAATTTGTCAGATTACTGTTTATTAACTGTTCATTAACCTAATTATCAACATAGTTAGCTGTTTATCAACTTTTATTTAACTTAAGTCAAATTATAGTTAATTAAGCTTTAATTTAGATTAAACGGTTAGATTTATAAAGCTTACAGTAAGAATCTAGATAACAACTAACTGAAAGTAAAACTCAACTAATCAGTTAACTAACCATTTTACCAATTACTTCTTATTATATAGGTAAACGTTATTTATTTTAAAGACCATTAACAGTTATTTAACAATGATTAAGTAATTATTGAACAGCTTAAATAACGGTAGCTACTGTGAGCTTTATTAAATAAACTTTATTTACCTTATTTTGAATGTTACTTAGCTGTTAAATATTTACTTAGTCATTGTTAATTAACTGTTAATGGTCTATAAAATGAATAACGGTTATCTGTTGAATAGTAAGTTATCAGTTGATAACATAGTTAGTTAACCGTTAATTTACTTTGAGCTACGTAACTGTTTTCTAATTTCCTACTGTAAGCTTACTGTTAACGAATTGTTTGAGCTTATATTTGCACAAAACTGACAAATTTCATGTTCAAGCAAATCCTGATTGGCATCAAAACGAAGACTTTTTTTCCATTAATTTAAAAATAAATACTATTTTTCTTAGGTTTTCTACCCCTTTCATAGACATTTTTGTTATAACGTTGGCCTCGCGATGCGATGCTTTGAATGGCACAAGGGTAGAAATGTTTTGGGGGCAATTGCTTGAAGAGGGGTGGTTTTTTAATCAAACACTGCTGTTAAATTGGGGAAGGAGGTTTTACTGCAGACAGGCTGTAATCTCTGTTATTATGATACTTGCAGATAATGCGTTTTATTATTATTGAGTGTCTCAATAATAATGAATTGTGTTTTTAAGTGGACGTGTTATCAATATTGCCTTTCTTTATTGGGTTTTTCTGGGAGGGTGGAGTTTGATCCGCTTCAAATGTGCAATAAAATTATGTTTGTTATTCCATAATAATCAATATAAAATAAAATATCGTAATTAGCGGTACGCTCCAGAATGGTAGGTACCCTCACAATTAAGGGTTTCAGAGGAAAAAAAAATAAATCTAGATTTTTTTCTCTTACTACAGAAAAGATTTTTATCAAGTTTTTTTTGCATATTATTAAATGACTTTTGAAAAACATTCAAAATAAAATTGAGGAGAAAATATGATAAATTGAATTGATGACAGTCGATTTTTGTAGGTGCCTCAACAAAAAGGTAGTTTGCGGCAGTCAAAATAACTTGCGACGGCTTCATCTGAAAAATAAAAATAAAATATTTTCATTAAGTCTAAGAGTAAAACTAGTTTTTGAACGAAGGATTTAAAAAAAAATTAAAATCGAATTTTAGGCAGTGGTTTGAACGAAAGTGTTACTTTTTCGGTAAAATTTTCGGTATTCATTACGTTGTCAAAATTTTTGTAGTCGAAGGAAAAAAATCCTTCATTCAGGGACTACAAAATGATATTTCAAATTTGGGCGAGATCAACCGATTAGTTTCCGAGAAATTTCGACTACCGATTTCGAAAAGTGTGTTTCGAGAAAAACGCGTTTAAAGTTTAGTGTAACTAAAAAGTGAAGAGCGCTACAGTCATGAGAGGGAAAGTTCAAAATGCTATATCTCCAAGAGTTTTAAACGGATCGATTTGAAATTTTGTGAATATATTTTTGAAAAGTTGTACTATGAAATAAAAAAATAAAAATAATAACGATTTTTTGAAAATCTGAAACCCATGTAACCCCTTAACCTCGGGAAAGAGCACCATTCAGAATCGTAACTTTGCACTAAATGGCATTAGCCGTGTTTGGTGACCAGATTTGAATAGCCAGGTTCCTAATCTTCTTCTCCTCCCCACTCCTTTCACCCTCACAACAAATCCTAATCTGGGATGTCATAGTTCTACTGGTTTCGTGTAGTTGTAACTTTTATGTGGTGTTTATAAACAGTCCTGCTGGTTTACGTATTTAATAGTAGTAATAATAACATTTTTTTATTCCAGAAGGTATGCAGGAGTAGTGTAATGCAATACCTTCCATAATTGATCAAGGTATTTTCAAAGTGCAACTCAGATTGTAAAACTGAGTGCATGCTGTGAGTTTTTGATGTCATACTTACATTGTGGCAATAATTTTGCCATTCGGCATTAAGTATTCAAGTTGTGTTCGTTTAAACACGAATGATCAAACACATGCATTTTATTATGATTCATGTATTTTCACACTTCTTTTGAATTTAACTTTACGAAACTAAACCCAAAATCAAACGAGTATTTCTCTAATCCTTAATAAAAAAACATATTTAATGAATATCTTAACACAGGCGTTAATTTGACTGTCGTGAGACTTGATAATTCATAATTAAACCTTTTCTTGACAGTTTTTTTATGAATGCTATCTGTAGAAGTCAGTGCGTGTTTATTTTATTTTTTATCTATTTAAGTACATATATTAAAGCTTCCTTGAAGTGGTGTTTTTCAAAACAGCTCTAAATAATACATAATAAGCTCTTTTTTTATTTATAACTCTAGGGGGCAAACTTCTATTACTCCAAAAGAGAGAACTTACTTTTTATCATTTTTTTAATAAGTAAAGCATTATAATGATTTAATAATTCCATTTTTTATCTTTATTTTATATAACGGGTAACTTCAGACCGGTACAATTTGAAATGAATCTATGGTGTATGTATTTAAACTATTTATGTCCAGAATAGACGCTTGGCACTAAATCGCATCTGTGACTTAGTATTTTGTTTTATCCCTGCAGGGCGGCTTTACCATTTCATTAAAATATATCTCCGGTTTACAAATTGTACCAGTCTAAAGAAGCCCGTTATAAGGTGAAACCGTTAGAGTCTTAATAAAAAATAGGAATAAAGTAAAAAAATTGTATTATCAAATCACTAAAATGGAATTCCACTACGAATTAAAAAGTTCAAAATTATAAATAACAAATAAACCATTTATATTAACTAGAGCCTGGCAAACACTGACTTGAATTAATCGATTATAGAAAGTGTTTTCCTGCGAAAAGACTTTATGAAATGCAGCCTTGACATCCGCCCAGTCTTTCCAACATACCAGAGTAACCAAAGAACTTAATTTTTTCAGATTATAGTTATTATCATTTTACTACAGTAGGGCTTTGAAAAACTGAAAGTGTCTACGAGCAGCAAAGTCAGCATAATAGAAACATAAATATTCGTAAAATTAAAGTTAAGGCACTCGTTCGACTCGCTGTTGTCATTCTCACGCCATGATTTCTACTTCGTATCAAAAGTGTTTACATATCTACTCAATGACATAATTGACTACCTGATATACGAGTACGTACCTATCGTAGGTAATGGGTATATTCAATGCTCGAGTAACCTCACTTTGTTAATTTACTTTAGTATCATTTCATTCCTACCAAAAAATTATTAATATGAATTTATAATTTTAAAAATCTCTGTGACCTATGTTCATTTATTAAATTAATATTTATAAATTATTACAACACCTATTGAAATGGAATCCCACTACGACTTAACAAGTTTTTTTTTAATAATCCAATTGAATACAATTTAATATTATTAGAATACAGGTCTGCTATTTTGGTGACAGCTGTTTCGGCATTTAAGGCCACTTTCACCACAGTGTGATAATGGCTTGAAACACTGAAACAGCTCTTAAGAGTAAAAATAGCAGAACTAAATTATAATAATATTAAATTTATTTCAATTAATGGATTAACCCTTATATTAGCAGGGATGTTACAACAGTTTTGCTATATTTTTATTTTTTCAACAAATATTTTTTCATTTTTAGAAATGACTATTAAAAATGATTTATACAAACACTTTGGAATATTTCTTCTTCTTCTCGACACCAGACCTATGGTCAGTTAAAAAAATGCTTATTCCCTTATCTGTATCATTAACTTATATTTCTTACCCTGCCAAGATGAGGGTTAAAATAAATGAGTTTTACAAATTAAACACAAAATCTATAAATAAAAAAGCGAAGTATCGGTTTCAAAATTAGAAATAATAAAAATTGTTTTTTTTTTAATCTTTAAAAAAGTAATAGACACTTCTTATCTTATTAAATACAAACGAACTAACCAATAATGCCGTTTTCTCAGAGGATTATTTTGCATAAATTAAGCTTCGTTCAAACGACAAGCATTCCTGCTATTTGTGTAATTATTCCTTGGTTTTATTTTATTTTTTATACATCATTTGGATGAAATATTATGTTCATATTGTCTTATTTTTTATTGTCTTATTTTTTACTGTCTATATTTTGCATTCATTGCAATTTATATTTTTTTAATTAATTGTTTTATATATTGTGTATCAATACACTTATTCGCTTTATTTAAAAACGCCTTGAAAAAAAATTTGTGTAATGTTTTTAAAATAATAAATAACTGAATAACAAAGAGGATGGACCACCACAAAATTATGTCTTCACATAAAAACATTGTCCTACTCATCTGTTTTTCTAACTCTTTACGTGACCCGACTCAATTATTTGATTCCCTTGATAGTGCTATGTTTTTATTCTACCATTCCCTTTCGCATCAAATACTCTCCTGGCACATAAAAATACACTACGGACAGTTTTTTTAAGTTTATTTATGGGATGCAGTCTTCAAATGCGATCAAATTAATGAATTTGAAAATGCGCATTTCATCAAAACAGTCTCTAATCAAAAAACCCACTTAAATTATTTTTGCTGAAAAATATTAATTCGTCGCTACAACCGTAATCAAACATAGGAATTTTGATAACTTGTACCTACACTGTCCTTACCACATTATTGTAACACCTCGGTGCGTATTTGTTTCGTTTTTTTATAATAAATTATACACGGTAATGTTAGATAACTAATTATTATTTCTTCACAAAGGTAAACGTCACAAGCTAATGTCCTTATAAATTTTATTTGATTCATCCACACATATATCATTGTCGGAAAGGGAAAAGGGCTGAAGCACCATTTCGGGAAGTTCACAATAAAATGCATTAGTCTTCAGTACCTGGTTGGATTTTAAAAACAAATACCTAACTCAGATAATCAAAAAAGTCCGAGACTTGTGTCACTTGAGTCAAGCAAACATTTTCTCAAATGTTAAACATATATTAAATGGCTGAAACGCCAAGTCTTTAAGAATCAAACGAGAGTCAGAGCATTCGATGCAGAAAAAAAAAGTCCAAAACTTCATGTTTAACTCATTTTGACCAATGTGTCGATTAAGCCTTTTTTCCTTTCCAGCGACTATATATGATCTTATTAATACGTTGAAACTCTATGCGTAATTTTTCTCATATTTTCGTGGATAATTACCCACTGTTTAAAATAAAAACGTCATGGTTCTTTTCTTTATTTTCCAAGTCCTTGGATATTTGAAAGACGTACATGTTTATTAATTTCCGTTAACGTTAATCCACTGTTACTCTATAGATTTGCGTAGACCAACAACGATACAAAGTTTGAATAATTATACCAACGGTGTACCAATGTTTTAAATACAGTTCACTTCCATTAGATCGAGTTAGTTGTGACTCCAGCCAGTAAACAATACAATTCCAATAATATGGTTTTCCATCATATCACCTATTATACTCCGGAGCACAAAGGGCATTGATTTCAGGACAACAAAAGGCATGGGACGACGTATGCTTCGGTACAATACACGAGAATAGAGATTGCAACACCATTTTAAAGAACAGATATTTTTATTTTTAAAATAGGTTTTTTTCGTATTATTTTGACGGCCTCCATGGTCGAGTGGTACGGCGCTCGACTACGAATTCAAAGGTCGCGGGTTTAAGCCCGGTGTGCGCAAATAACTTTTATTTTTAAATTAGGATTAACTTTAAAGTTTTGACACTTATTTTTTAAAATTAATTATTGAAATAATATCATATCTCATTGACGGCCTCCATGGTCGAGTGGTAAGACGCTCGACTACGAATCCGTAGGTCACAGGTTCGAACCCGGCGTGCGCCAATAACTTTTATTTAATTAATATGTGTCATAACACATTTAATTCATATAAAAATAATAACAAGTATATTTGCGGCACGTTCCAGAGTGGTAGATACTCTAAGTATCGCCCTGGTGAAAGACCACCATTCAGAATCGAAACGTTGTTTGAAATGGCTTAAGCCGTGTTTGGTGACCAGATCTGAATAGCCAGGTACTTCCCAACCTTCCTCTTCCCGATCTCCTTCCCCTCCCCACTACCTTCAGCCTCACAACATACCCAATTTGGGGATGCCATAGTCTCACTGGCTCTAGACGGTTGGGAGCAGTTGAGACTCTTGTGCGGTATTCATGTAAAAAAAAAAAATCACTAATCTTCAACGTAAACATGAAACAGAAAGAGCCAGAAAATAGAAATCTGGATTTTTTTTGTTTCATATTTACGTTGAAGATTACTGATTCTCTTTTTCAATGGTAAATAACTTTTATTTAATTAACATGTGTCATAACACATTTAATTCGTATAAAATAATATTAAATTTATTTGCGGCACGTTACATAGTTAAGTATCACCCTGGTGAAAGACCATCATTCAGAATCGAAGGGTTGCTTAAAAATTGCTTTAGCCGTGTTTGATGATCAGATCTGAATAGCCAGGCACTTCCCAACCTTGCTTTTCCCCATCTCCTATCCCTCATCTCTACCTTCAGCATCACAACATACCCCAATTAAGGATGCCATAGTTTCACTGACTCTAGACGGTTAGGACTCTTGGGCAATATTCACTTTAAAAAAATTAAGTAAAATAAAATTTAAACAATGCACAAAGGCTTTAAAGTAGCGTTGGGAAAAACTTCAATGTTTTGTGAATGCTTCACGAATTGTTAGTTCTTTAAAATGAACCCTTCGAAGTGAACCCTTCAATTGAAGTCGAACTCGCGAAAAAATAAGATTTGAGAGAAGAAGGATTGATCCGCCTGTTTAGCGTTGGGAAAAACTTCAGAGTTTTGTGAACGCTTCAGGAACTGCTAGTTCTTTGAAATGAACCAGCAAATCAACAAAAATTCCTCTCCGAAAAAAAAGCACTAGTCGGTAGAGATTTGAAATCGAAAAGTACTAGCAAATCGACAAAAAATCCTCCCTCAAAAAGTGCTAGCAAATCAACAAAATTTACCCTCCGAAAAAAAAGCACTAGTCGGTAGAGATTTGAAATCGAAAAGTACTAGCAAATCGACAAAAAATCCTCCCCCAAAAAGTGCTAGCAAATCAACAAAATTTACTAAAAACGGAATTGCAGGTCGGAATCGCCTTCAAATCGGTGCTGCTTCAAAAGTACTTCTTTCAATGGAATGAAGTTAAGGCTTAAATGAACTACCACCTTCAATTGAAGTGTTGGTTCAGTGAAATGAAGTTCATGAAATGAAGTTCATGAAATGAAGTTCATGAAATGAATGGAGGCTAAATTGAACTGCCACCTTCAATTGAAGTATTTGTTCAATGAAATGAAGTTATTAAAATGAATGAACGCTAAAATGAACTGACGACTTCAATTGAAGTATTTGTTCAATGAACAATGAATGAAGTACGAACTGTTGCCAAAAGAAGTAGTTCTTTGAAGCAGTTCTTTCAAAGCGGTCACAACGCTACTTTAAAGACTGCTCACCGTGTTGATAAAAAGAAAACTGTACTCGTTTAATTTGAATCCTCGGCAAAAAACGAATGAATCGGTGGGCATACTGCGCACACAAGCACCAACATTTGTTGTTGATTCGCGTGATTGATGATTTGCGATTGATGACGTGGAAATGTTATAAGCGGGTAGTTGGCAATGTCGGACTGCAGAGTATTTTCCAATCTCAAGTGTTTTAAGAAAGTACAGGTAATTCAAAATTTATTACAACACGAAAATCGGTTAAAACAATTTTCATACAACATATACAACGCGGATATGGTCACGAAAAATATTATCTAGTAAAAGAGAAATCTTAATGAGCACAATTTTTATTATTATTTTTATATGAATACTATGGCAGTGAGACTATGGCATCCCCAAATAGGGTATTTTGTAAGTCTGAAGGTAGTGGGGAGGGGAAGGAGATTGGGAAGAGGAAGGTTAGGAAGTACCTGGCTATTCAGATCTGGTCACCAAACACGGCTAAAGCCATTTCAAGCAACGTTTCGATTCTGAATGGTGGTCTTTCACCAGGGCGATACTTAGAGTATCTACCACTCTGAAACGTACCGCAAATTTACTTTATATATTTTTTTATATAAATTAAATGTGTTACGACACATATTTATTAAATAAAAGTAATTGGCGCACGCCGGGCTTGAACCCGCGGCCTTTGGATTCGTAGTCGAGCATCTTACCATGGAGGCCGTCAGTATAAGTCAAATATAAATATGACAAATGACGTCATGACCAACCGAATACAAAAAACTGAATTTTGATACTACGATATACACTAATGGAGGTGTATCTTTAAAAGCCAACGAGAAAAACTAATAAACGTCAGAGTTCACGAAATGCGCCGGCAGTTTCTTTGATGGACCAGAATCAACTCAGAAAAAATATTCGATTTATAAGATAAACATTCTCGGGTTACGAATAACCTGACAATATTTGAAAAACTCTTACTGCCATCAAAATAACTTTTCAACTTTTAGGAATCCTCAATATCAGACAATTATTTCTTAAAATAGTGGTAAAAATAACTCATTCTTCAAAATCTTTAATGTATATCACACATAATAAAAATACAAGGGCCAAACAACAAGTAAGACTTTTATTACCCAAATACAAAACAGCTTTTGCACAAAGACATCATATGTACATCGCGCCTCACATTTACAACAAACTCCCACCACAGACTGTAGCCATCACCAATATGTATTCCTTTAATCAAAACATCACTAAATGGCTAATGAGTAAGGACCGCAAGGAAATCGAAGACCTCCTAAAATAGCACTTGAAATTCTTCACTCATTCTATGACAAACTAGAACATTGTGTAACAAATATCATCATTTTTTTATTATTATTCTACTTGTACTCACTGTCACTTACCTCAGAACAGGTTCTTATGACCTAGTGAGGTAGGTAATGTAAAAAAATAATGTAAGAAACAAAAAGTTTATAAATAAATAAACGGAAAATGTTGCTTGTACAATGATGAAGGAATTACCTAGCAGAGAAATTGAACCCATGACGCGCGGATGGGAATCCGATGCGTTTGTCCACTCAGCCATGAACCGGTCTGAGCCCTTACCTCAGTTGATGAACCAGTCTCGTGTTTTTTTCTTATTTCATCTTATATTGAAATGCAACATTTGATCTCACAATCTGTATAAAACATTGTAATTCTGAGGTCTGGCGTGATAAAAAATAAGCATTTTTTTTCATATATGTCGAATGTTACCACATAACTTTAAAAAAACTTGTGTACTTTACATGCCATTATTTTTCGATTATTAATCGATTGTTAATTTATTTTTTAATGGAACCCCATCCCTATTGGAGAAGCATGTTCAATGTTCCTGGCGACAATCAACAATGAAGTTTCAGTCCTAAGAAGTTTACAAGGACTGCCATCGATTATATTATCGTGCACTTCAGGATAATAACCATATTCTATATTTTGAATTCGTGATATCTTTTGGTATAATAGGATTCTTGTGTATATTCTTTAAGCTAGTGGTTTTTAGCTACTAAGAGCAGTTTTTTTAAGGGTTTGTTTTTCCTCTTACACGTATATTTGTATTTTAAATATATTTGACACCAGGCACTCAAACTGACTCTCCTTCAGTTGGACTTCACAGGAACATTTGCCTGACCAGGATAAACCTTTGCTTACGGGCAGCATTTGACGCTTGACCTTTTAATAGCTAAACAAGTATGCCCTAAAATGTTGATTTATTGTTAAAACCTACGCAAAAGCACTACTTATAAGTTTGATAAAGCCGATCGAGTACGTTTCATTTCATTTTAGTCTTCTTTTTTTGTAACAACGAAGTACTATTTTTTTGTCACTAATATTTATTTACTTATGTCAATGGTACATTAGTGCCTTTTACCATGTATAAAACATAATTTAATACAAAAGATACACATAAAATAGCATTAAGAAGAAAAAAAACAGTTCAAAATATTACTTAAACAAAAATATGTAATGAAAAATTTTTGGCTTGACCTTGGCTTTGATTTGAATGTTTTTTCTTATGTATACTCGTATTTAGTCCTATTTTTGACATTGTTTCAATATAATATTATGTACATGTGTGTGCTGTTCTTTTTTATTCCTCTTTTTTCCATTTAGTGTTGTATATTTTTTTTTTAACTGGACAACAGTCCGTAAGTTTATAAATAAATAATAAAGATAATATAAGTCATATAACTGAATGTCAAAAATGTTCTAACAACATTTTCTTTTTATATTTATTAAATGATGAATTAAAAATTTCCACGTTGCATACTTGTTTCCCTGCATTAGTAATCTAGGCAATGGCGAGTACATACTGGTAGTTGGTTCCAGAATCACTGCACCGAAAAATATCCTGATTTCTAGTATTTTGTATTCGAAATACCAAGTCATTAAAAATCTTTCTGTCTGATAATTTAAGTTTCTTCAATTGTTTAGTTAAAAACCATAATCTAAATCCTGAAATACCCATTTTAATGTTCACAAAGGGTTTAAAAATATTTTTTACGTTTTCAATGGCACGTACATTAATATTGTAATGTGGGTTCCAGGCAAGAGATTATTATCTAGTTGGCTTCTAACAAACGCAGTATAGAACAGCTTAATATATTTGATATTATTGAGATTTTTCGATAATCTTGTTATAAATCCCAACATTTGTAAACCCCTGTTAAAGATTAATATGATATGACTCAGAGCTAAAGATTTTATCACCATGCCACGGAGGTCGTTAAAACCTAAACATTCGGTTTGTTAAATTCTACACCATTTAAATAACGGACAAAATTAACTTATATTTTTTTACGTCAAAACAAGCAAAAGTTCAAATAAAACAAGGCGCCATAACGACCGGTGACTAACCTCAGTGGTTATTTCAGCACAACAGTGTTTATTGCTGCTCCGTTCAAATAGCCTCAGCAACCCTTACCACCTTAGCAACCCTCACTGCCTCACAACCATCACAACCTAACAGGGGCGCCGCAACCTTTTGTGCAATATGTGAGGTGCACACGAGCCTCAGAATCACGGGGCGGCCTTTTGAATTTGACTCTCTGCACCGGCCGTTACTTGATTAGGTGATCTTCATGGCCAATTGATATTATTGCTGAATCACGTGACGCGTGATGCCGTTCAATTGTTAATAACTTCAGAATCCCATTACGACCTCCACTAACTTTCTTCGAAATGAATTATCGCAAGACTGAAAGAAAGCGGGGAAAAAATGAGAAAGAGCATGATTGGGAAGTACCTGGTTATTCAGATCGAGTCACTTAATATGGCTAAAACCACTTATTTTGAATAGTGATCTCTCTCAAAAGGATGATGGTCTACCACTATGGAACAACTGCAAGCTTACTCATAATATAATTTTCATTTAAATATACTTGAAAGAAAGAAAAATGTTCCCGGGTTACGTATAGCCTGAAAATATTTAAAAAATAAATCTTACTACTATCATAATAAGCGGAATATATTGCTTGTGCAGCTAGCAGAGGAATTGAAGCCGGGACGCCCGGGTGGGAATCCAACGCGTTGTTCACTCAGCTACTAACCGGTATATTTACGTACATCACTGATTTTAAACAAAATGTTTTACATGCCAACTTGATTCAGCACAACGCGTGTCTTCTTGGGCAAATACTCAAATAATTAAAACTATCAAATAGGTTTAAAGTTTTTTTATAATTTTTACGAGATAGTTAGATTATTTAAATGACCCTTCACCACTTGTAAAAATACAATCTTATATGTCCAGGTAGGATTTAGAGCCTACGACCCCTGGGTAAAAAGCCCAGGGCTTACCGCCCTGTTTTGGAGGTCGTCGAGTCCGGCCCTGCCGCCTGTTCAGAATCGGGCCTTTGGGAAGGTTATTATTATTCTTTTCTCCGGCGAATTTATCGTCAGCCGAGAGTTAAGGCCGTGCCGTATTGTGGGGTGTGTTCGCATTGTCCGGTCCAGTATACAGCATCTTGCGCGGGGAGAGATTGGCTACGGAAAGAGATAAGTGGGGTTTAATCATTCTGCGAGAATGGAGCCTGAGTTCTCAATCAAAAGGTTTTAATCATTGGTGTGGGACCCCCTAGATAAGCCCTTTGTTAGGGAGGAATAAAAGAAAAGTGGACCCATTGATGCTTTTTAAGGATTTTCGAGTAACGCCTTCGTTATTTTCGTTCAGTTGGACAATGAGCTACTTGTTTTCTTATCCTTAGAATGCTACAGATAAAAACACATTCAGTCTCACATGTAAAACATCATTGACTCGTTATCATCATTATTACCTATCTAGTTAGAGGCAAGTGAATCGTTAGCTTTTTGCGTACTTGCCAGACAATTTGTTTTCTTCATTTTACTGCTGGAAAACCAGTAGTTAATGATTTTGACATGTAGATCTGTGGTTAAATCTTTTTTAAATACCTTTGACAGACAAAAAACCAAAATAGAGTAATTACACACATACAAAAAAAGAAAACTCTAATATCTTGCTCGCATCACGAGGGGGCGACAAAGACAAAATCATCAATTCATAATCCCCACATCGACTACATTAAACAGATTTAGTCAACGTAAACTGTTCTTTGTTCGTTGGCGATCTGCAGCTGTGCTCGGGAATGTCAACAAAAAATCAAAATCATTGATAAAACTTATATCGATGTGCTTATGCGAGAGGACCATATGAGTTGTTCTGGACTGCAACTTGCAAGATAACGTTTTCCCTGATGGTAGCCGACTGACAGTGAGAAATTTCAGTAGCAGAATAAAATGTTATGAAGATTGCAATCATGATGGATTTTTGAATCACTGCGAATATTCCAAATGTGTCAATTATTTATGGAAATGAAAAAATGACTTTGTATAATACCACGGATATTATTTTTATTTCAATGACCGACCGGTTTTGCTGAGCCTAAACATCATCAGGGTTCAAAATTACGAAAAATATAAAATGTGCGGTTATATATACCTACAGAGGGAGAACAAAATATAAAATAACAAAGCTTTAAGAAAATAATAGAATAGCAGTAAAATTATTACAAAATATCGGAGAGAAAGAGAGAGATAATTTGAAAGAGACGAAACGTCAACTGAGAAGTTGAATAAAGAATAATGATACATTTTGAGAGATTACAGGAAATATACATAATATTGGACTACTGGACCAATTTACCTGATTTTTAAGAATATGGCTATTAATGTTTTTATGCTCTTTATTTCTAGTGCTTCTAAATTATTTGATCTGTTTCCATGATCATTTTTGTGAAGAATATGAGCACCGGCGCTTTTATTGAAGGTATGATATGAACTATTACGTTATATCAAACAACAAAGTGTTTGCTTTCTACGAAAATATCAATTATTTATTATTAGTAAGAAGTCAAGTTTGCTGCAAATAAATTAGTTGTGTCCTTTATGTCAATGGTTCTAATGCATCTTTATTAGTTACTTCCGACTTTGATAGAATGAGACTTTTGTATGGAATCTCACACTGCTCAATCTGTACATCGCATTATTGGTGGAATAGCTTTATTGGGGATTGTGGGTGAATTATTACACCCCTTGGAGGTGGAAAGTGTGTGAAATATTATTACTCTCGAGCATTGTTGCGAGGGGGAGGGTTGTGGAGAGTAGGGTGTGATTAATTTGTTTGGATCAGTGGTTCAACAAAACATTGGATTATGCTTGCAAAGGTCAATAAGACTAAGGATGTAACGGGAAGCAAGTATTGCTGGAATTTAGGTGAAACAGAAATGTATTATGTATTACTTATTTGATTTTCGGCAAAGCAACAGCTTACAATATTACAGTTTTTAAATGTAGAATAAAAAATAATTAAAATCAAAATATATTTCCTCGTTGTGACTATATACGAGACATGGCCTGTTCAAAAGAAAAGGTGAATTTTGAATTTTCGCGGGGCATGTACATTCGATTATCGATTTTTTTTTGTCGTTATATTGGTACACATATGTTTATCATATGTTGGCATTATCAGCCATTTTGGATTAGTGGTTTGTTTTTGACAACTGGAAAGGTTAGTTACGTTTTTGCGTGTTCTTTGATTTTTTACTTTTGAAAAAAATGGTTCAAAGAATATGTATTAAATTTTGCGTTAAAATGGTATAAAGTGCTCCAACGCACTTAAAATGTTGACTGTGGCATTTGGCGAGTCTACTTTGTCTCAAAAAAGTGTTTATAAGTGGTACAAGCGCTTTACAGAAGGCCGAGAAGATGTTAATGACGATGAGTATCCTGGAGTTGTGGAAAAACAAATCATGGATTTTATTCTTTCATTCATTTTTTTCAAAAGTAAAAAATCTAAGAACTCACAAAAACGTGACCAACTTTTCCAATTGTCAAAAACAAACCACTAATCCAAAATGGCTGATAATGCTAACGTATGATAAACATATGTGTATCAACAAAACAACAACAAAAAAAATGATAATCGAATGCCCGCGAAAATTCAAAATTCACCTTTTCTTTTGAGCAGGCCATGTATACATATATATTATATGTTATACTATTAAGACTAATCTTTAAACACTAAGAAACATAAATAGGACATATAAATATGTACAACTTGATAATTATTGAATATAAAAATTAAAATATTAAATATTGACAACTCTCACGTAAATTTGTCACTAATGTATGGGAACAATTATTTTACATTTGTTTGATATCGATATTTCAAAACGTTTCACTTTTCACCATTTTTGCTGTATTTATTTCATGAGTATCTTTTTTGATATTATTATCTGTACACATACATTTACTTAATATTCATTTAATATGTAAAATCCCATCAGGGTGTTAATAAATAAATGTCTATGGTTTGCAAAAATAACTCATAATTATAAAAATAACAGAACAGAAAAATACTTTTCAATAGAGTTCTTATATTTTTTCATGTTATAATAATTTTTAAAGAAGTACACTTTGGAGAGGAAATCAGATTATAATAGTAATTATTACACATTCTCATCAAGCGTCGTTTCCGATTTGCTTAACAGTGATTCACTGTTGAGTTAAAAAATCTTATTTCTTATCAGAAAAATGATTGGTAATCGGTGATTTTCTAGATTTTATTATTTTCTACCTGTGTTATTAGTTTTTGGTGAGTTTATTACCCTAAACATATGATTAAAGGTAGTGCATCATGAAAGAACTCAATTTAAAAAAAACAAACTGCTCATCTTACATGAATACCCCTGTTGGATTTTAAAATGATAATTTGTTGGTTTCTTACCTTCACGTTTTTCACCCAAGTCTTTACCTTTCCAACCGTTTTGCCGTATCGAATTCCGTATACAACAACACCATGTTAGAAATAATTGACAATCAAACAGAAGAGTTTTGTGTGAAAAAAACATGGTTGCTCGTTCGTTTGTTTGATGTTTGATCTTCTAAAAATATAAAATAAATTTGGTGTTTAGTGAATTATAAGATTAAAAGAAGTGTGGTATTTTTGTGATTTTTTTCGGTAGTAAAATTGAGCAAGAAGAGTAAAAAAATTCAATTTCATTGGCGAGTGAATGGTTTCCATTTTTTACTTGAACATTTTTTTTTTGTCTGGTATATTGCCCATACTACTAGGCATAAGCTTGTGTTGGGATGACAATTTGCAAAAGTGTTTTTTTAGCGACATAGAACATGTTAATTTTGGAAATATAGTACTTCATATTAAAAATAATTATTATTTCCACAATCAATAATTAGCCACTTCAATCAAGTAGTATAGTTTATCGTTTACAGTCCAATATTTTCTTTATTCATCTGAAGCTGGAAACACATTCGTGTTTCATCGCAGCTCTAAAGCTTCGATCCAAATCCAACAGCTTATTTTCATGATATTTGCAATACAGTTTCACTGTCTTGAATTACGATTTTCTGCAAAGATGAGTTTTGGATTAACACTGAAATTTATTCAGTTTTTTTAACTATTGTTCGTGTGGGAGCTTGTTTTAAGCTTTGGGATTTGATTCTCCGAAGGATTCTAGATGTAATAATATAGCTGATGACATTACCGATATTATTTAGCTTTAAGCTTGTCATTATGAAAATAGATCACGGTGATGATCATCAAGTCGATGGAAAAGTAAGGAACCTACCGGTTCAACGAGACACCTCCAGGCAATTATTTATAGCGTTAATTAGTGTAATAAACAAAAAAACGTTAAAATGTGCAACGAAATTATTTTTTTATTTATAAGGTAATTATCAACACTCATTAAATACTAGTATATCGTAAATTTGCGTAGGTACCTTTAAATATTTAAACGACGCAAATTCAATTTTGAAATATTATAATTTTGTGATTATTCCCTGCGGACGTTCTGGTTGATGGTTTGCGAGCATTAAGCGACACGAAATCCCATAAAAATGGCATTATTAAAATTTGGCGTAAATAATAACACCATTAAAACCGACCATAATTACGCACTTTTAATGTTGGCCTTATAATTTTAATGTCCGCGTTAAATGAAACATGCGCATTCTATTTTGGCCCACCTTTAAGCGTGGCTAGAGATTTTGGGTCTGTTGTATTTTCGTTTCTATAAGCGTTATGAGGGCTTTTCTATATATTAGCGTTTCCACTCGTATAGCGGAAAGATTATGGCACTATCTGGTTATGTAGGGTTTAAGCATATTTTCCTAAGTTCCATTACATTGAGATGATTACGGAAAAAATATAAATATGCACAGTCAAAGAGGTTATTTTTATATTTATTTTTATACTAACGGACTGTTGTCCAATTACAAAAAAAAACATAAAACGAAATGGGAAAAAAGAGCAACAGAGAAAGAACATCACATAAACAATTTTCAAAGAAATGACAAACATATACATTAGAAAGAACATTCAAGTCAAAGTCTGAACAAGGTTTTGGCAGAGTCGTAAGGAATGACAAAAATAATTTAGACTTGTACCAAAAATTTCAGACCGTGGCTTGAATCAACAAGTCTTGACATTCTGGACGGTGGACGATGATACCTATAATTAGAAGAGTGATAATTGAGAAAAACCAATTCATTGTTTCCAAGTCTACGGGAAGGAATGTTGAACTGGATGAGTTTGCAACAAAGAAGGTAAGTTAATGATACAATTAATAATTTTGAAAATGTAATATTGCAGGCATAAAACGATTCATTACATTTTGGTGACCATATTCAAAGAAGGTTTTGTTTCTAAACTAATCCGTTGTCTACGGGCGCAAAGTTCAGTGGATGCTTTATTTTTAAACACTGAAGAGATAAACCGACAGAAGTGTGTTGTGGGCGTGTTTTAGCCCCGAACTAAGGTCATTGTTACCTTATTTTAGGGGAAAATTCTAAAACATTTCCAAAAATCGTTTTTTTTTTATTTTTCCTCATTCGTGTTAAAGGTTTCATGTAAGTTGGTAGGATCAGTTTTTTTTTATCAAATCGGTAAACATCACACTTCTAGGGATTTACACTTTAGGGTTGTTTTAGTTTTTTTTTTAATGTGAATACCACACAATAATCCTAACTGTTTCCATCCGTCTGAAGCCAGTGGGACTATGGCATCCCCAATTAGGGTGCCTTTGTAGAGGGCCTGAAGGTGGTAATGAGATGGGAGAGAAAAGAGTCAAAAAGTACTCAGGTTTGGCCACCAAATACAGCTAAACCCCGGTCTCCAAGGCGACACTTAATATACCACTCTCAAACTACTATTTCGTTTTTGAGTAGCAGTCTCCCTCCAAAGTGATTATGTGAATAGAGATATCTTCTGCTCTAAAACGATTTACAAATATACTATTCTAAAATATTTTTTGAATTTTTAAATCATTTGTTATTACCAGAGGAACCTACCATTCTGTCGCGGAGGGTATCATTTGTATGTTTTGTTTAACATTTAAATAACTTATTTCAGAAGTAAAAACTAGTCGATTTTGGATAAACATCGAATATACTTTGTTGTGTTCTGTTTTACTCTCCACACAGTATGCAAATTGACCTATTAAAATTGTTTTATGTGATAAGAATCAAGAAAAAAAATAACCCGGCTAAATATTTGTTAATGACACGTGCAATTATATTAGTTGAAAATTGTGTGGAGGTTCGCGTATCAATTTTATAATTGCGCGGTGATTTCAGCATTGCCTACTCTTCGCTTTAATGGCATGACAGTCTGCCTCTAATATTTACAATGAAAAATATCAACTCTGGAACACTCCTGAATATTTCACTAGTAATTGTATTTGTGGTACATTTCAATGTGACAAGCGCCAAATATAAAATTGATTTCAATAACCGGAGATTTGTGAGTAGTAAAATAAATTATTCCACGCATATATTTTTTTTAATGTGAATACCGCACGAAAGTTCTAAATACTCCCAGTCGTCCGAACCTAGAACTATGTCATCCAAAATAGGGTGTGTTGTGAGACTGAAAGTAGTGATAGGGGAAAGTGATGGTGAAGATAAAGATTGGAAAGGAACCTGACAACCTTTTAAAACTCCTACTTCCATCATTATAAGCGGAAATTGTTGATTCTGCAATGATGGAAGACTTAGCTAGCAGAGGAATTGAACACACGATGCCTGGGTGGGAACCTGACGTTTTTATCCGCTCAGCTACTAACCGGTCTATTTGTGAATAACGCCCGTTTATACGACCACGATCAAGTAGGCAGCGCAGTGGAAGCGACCTAGAGGGAGACCAAAGAGCGATGGAGTGACTGTGTAAAATAAGCTTTGAACATGATGAAAAATACTGCGCGTATGAATGAAAATATCGTCGTCGGAAAGGCAAAAGAGCTGAAGCGCCATTTCGAGAACTTAAGTCTTTAGTATCTGGTTGGATCTTGAAAAAAAAAGTCAACTCAGGTAAATCAAGCGAATTGAGTCGAGCCTTCTCCCAAATGGTAAATATATTTTAGATGGCTGAAGGGCCACAAAAGTCTACAGAATCAAACGAGAGTCAGAGCATTCTATGCAGACAAAAAAACTGATCAAAACTGCATGTTTTACTCATTTTTGACCAATGTGCCGCTTAAGCCCTTTTGCCTTTCCAGTGACGATATGTTTTTCGAAATCCCCATCTGTTTTTCTGTAAAAATGTTCAATATATCCCTCTCGGCAGATTCAACCAAACGTAAAGGCATTCCGCCATTGCTTTTAAAATTCTATAAAAAAATGTATTTTTTATTGCCTTTCCTTTTTTCCAGGGGCCGTTCTATATGGTCACTCGCAGCGTGGACAAGTGTCGTCTGCCTGGCCCGGTGGATACAGAGAAACAGTGTTCTAACAATATTTCAATCTACAAGATAAACAAGATCAAGGAGGAGTTCCGTGGAGCCCTTATCATACCGCACGACCTGCCTAGATTTTCCGTACGTATAGCGGGACTTCATCTCTCACAATGACATGTCTTCACATGTCTTTTTCATCTTATTTAGATTTTCTTTAGCCATTTTTTCGTATAAGCCTCCTTTCTGTCTTTCCTGTGTTTTCTGTTGTGGGTTAAGGGTTGTCATTTAAGTTCTCTGTTTCTTTGTTAATTTGTGGTACATCTCTGCTCTGGTTTACCCTTTTCCTTCTAGTTTAGCAATGTGTTACACCAAAAAAATTGTTCCCAACAACTGGAAAAGTAACTTTGTTGGGAACAAAATTGTTGGTATCACCAAGTCTGCCATAGCTTTTACCTGGAATTTGTATTTGAGTCGTATCGTCACTGGAAAGGCAAAATAGTTTTTTTTTATTTTTTATTATCTACTTCATGTTTATTTACAATATTGACACTTTGGTCAAAAATAAGTTGAATATGCAGTTTTGATTAGTTTTTTTGTGCATCGAAATGTAGAAATACATTTCTCTCGTTTGAGTCTTAAAATTTTTGAGGCCCTTCAGCCATCTAAATATATTTTCTATTTGAAAGAAGGCTTGACTCAAGCGACACAAGTATTAGACTTTTTTACCTTTTCGTCTCTTTAAGTGACTTAGTGGGAGCATTGAGTTACCTAAGTTAACTTTTTTTCAAAATCCAGCCAGTTACTGAAGACTTGTGAATTTTATTGTAAAAGAAAAACGTTAAAGTGCTTTGGTGTATACTTCCCAAAACGGCGCTTCGGCTCTTTTGCCTTTGCGGCGACGGTCTATTTACATTGTGGTCTAGTTCATTTACGCCTTTTTACCTTTTCCCCCATAGAGCATTAGGTGGCTTTCATTTTATTGATGGTGCTTTTAGTAAAAACCCAAGCTTCTGAGCCATTGGTCATAGAAGGAACTTTTGCCGGGAACGCTATCGCACCTATATTATTTACTCCGAAACTAATTTGTGCTAATTTTTCTGTAGATGCTACTGTAGGAAAATTGAAGGAGGAAATTGTAATAATGTTCAATTTCATTCATTCATGTCCCCTGTTAAAGCCTAAAATTTTGTTTTGAATGTGTATTTTTAATTAAAATTTTATTTTTAAAGAGCCCAGAAGATTTCATGAGACGTGCTGAAACTGGTTGAAATTGTGTTTATGTGCATGAATCTAAAAAAAAAATTAACAATAATAAAAAAATTATATTTTCGTAGGAAGCAATCACTTTCTGTTTCGATATATTAAAGAAACAAAATAAAATAACTTTGTACAAGACCACGGATATTATTTGAATTTTCATGACCGATCGGTTTCGTTTATTGTTTTCTTATTGTTTTGTTATTTTATTTTATATTTTGTTCTCCCTCTGTATTTATATTATATAACCGCACACTTTGTATTTTTGTTTAGTTTAATGTTGTACTCTAATGATGCTTAGGCCAAACGAAACCCGTCTGTCGTAAAAATCAAAATAATATCCGTGGTTTTATACTAAGTTATTTTTTAATTTCTTTTAATAAAATATCCCAATGAGTTTCCTAATGATTGTGTACAGATTATTTACCGGTGTTATGTGACTTCCAGGCAACAGTATCCGTAGACTTATGGAGAGATGGAGGGTTCAAGTCTTTCTACAGGAAGGTATTTGACAATGCCTGTGAAGATCCATTTTATGGTATTTTCATAAAAAGGTTCTTGGGCGTTACCAAAAATTGCGTCGTTAAAAAGGTATGCGCCTTCTCATTACCTTACTATTTCGCTTCTCAATGGCATTCAAATATATAATTATATGTTTTCATATTCGCGTCTAGCGCTGTGACCGCTCTGTGTGAACTATTACAAAGAACTACATTGTGTGGCAGTTCACACTTTACTCATTTCTCATTGTGCGAAAACTTCAATTGAAGTCGACTACAAACACTACAAAGAACTACTTAATTTTCCGGCAGTTCACATTTCAAAGACTCGAAAGAAGTACTTCAAACTGAAGAACCGGTTCTAGTTTTTTTTCTTTCCCTTCTCCCCCCTCCTGGTTACAGTTTTCACGAATTGAAGTATTATTTCAATTAAAGTGTTCACCGTGAAGGGTTTATTTTAAAGAACTTGTAGAAGTTTTGTGAAGTATTCACAAAACGCTTTTTCCATCGCTAGTCGCGTCATTCAGAATCAAAACATTCCTTAAAATAGATTAAGTAATGTTTTTTATTAGATCTTTAGATCTATTTATAGCAAGATACTTCCCAAACTTTCGATTTTCCTCCGTCGGTCTATTCAGCTTCACGCTATTCTTTAAATCGGGGTACCATGGTTCCACTGGCTCTAAGCAAGCGAAGCTTTTATGCGTTTGGCATGTTCCTAGAAACACACAATTTATTTCCATTCTTTCAGGGAAACTACAGCGTTGACGGTGTCGAAGCCTACGAGCTTGTAAGTAGCGTCATCGGCGACAACTTCTTCTACGAGAGGATGTCCTTAATCATATCCTGGTTTACGAAGAAAGGGTCCATCACGTGCATCAAAATTGCCCTGGACTCGAGGCCCTTGCCAAAGAACCTACACCGCGATACGAATCAGAATAAAACTGATTTCACTTTAATGAAACTTTATTATCTTTATGGTAATTAGAATCTTTGTGGTGAGAAATAAACGAGAAATATTTTATTATATTTCTCTTCAACTACAAAATAAACTTGTGTGCTTATGAAGCTACAAATCACCTTAAGATATATAATCTCTAATCAAAGCATGCCCGAAAATCGAATAATAAAAACATGAATAAATACCAACTATAATTTTTCCAATATCATGCAAAACTTACACTTTTGATACTTAGACTTTGACGGCCTCCGTGGTCGAGTGGTAAGACGCTCAACCACGAATCCCAGCTACTCTAAGTATCGCCCTGGTAAAAACCTATAATTTAGAATTCAGCCGTGTTTGGAGACCAGATCTGAATAGCCATGTACTTCCCAATCTTCCTCTTTCACGTCTCCTTCTCCTTCTCACTACCTTCAGCCTCACAATATACCCCAATTGGGGATGCTATAGTCTCCCTAGCTCTAGGTTTGGAGCATTTAGGATTCTGTGTATATGTGTAATATTTGAAAAATGTAAAGCCATAGATTATAATACGTAGTTAGTAAGAATATGGAGCCTTGGAACCAAGATTTGTAAAGCTCCATGGAGATGATGTTTCACAAATTATCAAAATATTAATATAATTTACATATGCGTAAAAAGCATTTACTTTGTGGCTTGCCATTTTTATAAATAAAACAGATAAGCTTTGTTTATAAACACTTTATTATTCAATATTATGTCTACCGGTTTCGGAAGTACCCTTCCATCATCAGGACAATATTAAAATTAACCTAAAATACAAAATGCTGAGATATATATATTTTAGGTTAATTTTAATATTGTCGTGATGATGGAAGGATACTTCCGAAACCGGTAAACATAATATTTAATAATAAAGTGGTTATAAACAAAGTTTATCTGTTTTATTTATTAATATAATTATTAATGTTTTTATAAAAATGCGTGCAACGTGAGTCAATTTTTCACATTATTTGTGACCTTGAAGTAACAATTTATGGAGGGAGAGCTAATTTTTTTTACCCAACCTACACAAACTTGCGATAAATCACTTTTTCCGGGCTTTTACGTCGTACACCATGAGAGAGAAAGAGACAGCAAATTTCATAAACCGCTTCTATATACTGTAAGGATGATCTTATGGTCCTGGTTCACCGCGGGACTCCGCCCACATTTTTTATTATGCCACTAAACTTGACACAACTAAACGGTTTTTTAGGTTATATGCTTTATTTTTGTTGATAAAAATACTGTGAAAAAGTGGCTATACGAATAAACAAAAACATTATGTCGATATGTGGTATGAATGGATGTATAAATACCGTAGCCTTGGTCTTAGCCACGCCCTGGTGAACCGAGTCATGTTAAAATCATCAAAAACAAGTCAAAAACTGACTTCACTGCCTTGGATAGATACTTCTCTACCAACTCTATGTTTGTGACCATGTGTAAGAAATATAACAGTCCCTCAAAATGTGTATCCCACAAAATGTTTATTTTATGCTACTTTTGAAGAATAATCGCTGGTTACACGTTGACGATGTATGTGTGTGCCAAGACAGAGTTATATGGCGGTCCGTCCTCTCTGCCTACCTCTGCGGGGAAACGGCGTAATGGTTAGTTAGTTAGTTACACGTTGCTCTTAAAATTTCACCTCTTGCTCGAGACAAGTTAATTTATTATTAAACACTGTTTTTGAAGCAAAACACAAGTCGGAAATGAGGTTGACAAATCAGGGTGCGATCTCCTTGACAGCATAGGTTGGCATGCCAGGTGTCGCATAAACACTCAGTGAAATAACTAAAATTAAAAGGGTTTGTAAGTTAAATGAAAAAATAAGAAAAGAAAGGAGTGCTACGTAGTTTTCATGACATTAAAAAAGTTGTGTTTTAGTGAGGCGTTAAAAGAGGTGGAGGTCCAGGTTTGACATGTTGGTCATTGGTATATTCCTCAATTGAGTATGTTGTGAGGCAGAAAGGAGTAAGAAGAAGAAGATGGAAAAGAAGAGGGTCAGGAACTATCCGGCTAGAAAGCAATTACTTCGTGGTTTAGAATTTATAATGAAATTGATGAGTTAGAAGTGATTTTCAAATAAAAACAGAATAAATTTGTATTTTAAGAAATTTCTTCAAATTAGTGGTAAAAATGCAAGGAGTTTGCTTCTGACATGAGCGCATTTTTCTTGGTTCCTAATTGTCGAATCTGTACGATATTCTAAAGTTGAAATGAAATTGATAAGTTACAGATAATTCTTAAGTAAAGGCAGAAAAAATTTGAATATTAAGAAATTTCTTCTAATTAATGGTCAAAATGCAAGGATTTTATTTCGGACATGATCGCATTTTTCTCCATCCCTACGTGTCGGATTCAAGCGACCTTGAGACTCCGCAATCTTTTTGATAAGTTTCAGATGATTCTTAAATAAAAACATCTTCTTATTCTTCGTGAGTAATATTTTTAAATTATTTAGATACGTAAATACATAAACGAAGAAAAATAAAATAAAAATATATTATTATTTTTGATAATTTTTGTAGCGTCTTTTTTTGTAAAAAATCCCCTCAAGGGTACAAACTCATTACTTACCATAATAGGTACTAATTAGTGATATTTCTGTTCAATATAAAACAAAATTAATAGTTTAATGATTACGAGTATTTCGTTTTTGCAACGTTATGTGTGGGTTACTACGAGACTTTCTTTACTTAATAATAAATAAATAAAATAGCGAAAAATTGACAAGGAAAACAATTTTCGCCATCATTGTACTGTACCTCGTATCGTCAGAAATGTTTAAAAATTACAAAAGATTTTTCATAAATTGTCGTTAATATTTTTTAGTGGTCGCTATTTATATGGTTATCTTTTTCGAGAGATGTGCGGTTGATTTTCGAAAGTTTTAGAAAATAAATTTTACGTGAATATTTTTAGATACCAGTCTGAAGTTTCCATTTATTCAGCGGATAACAAAAGTGCTCGTTTAACTTGTGATGATTCTTTTTCTATGTAAACATTTATGTCTTACTCAAAAAACGGTAATAATAAATAAATAAAATATCAAGTAATAATTAACTTGTTTTGCGCGATATAATTGTTTTGTTTTTCATCCTGCTTAATTTGCCTTCGCAGTAAATGTTTTGAACCGCAAAGATAATAACTGTGGATGACACATTTACTCGATTTCAAATTAGATTATTCTAACGATTATATTCATATTAGATTTTCTTTAATGCTATTATATCTACTTCTTTATTTTAATCTTATTTTCTTAATCGGGGAACAAACCCATTATTTCGACAAGGTAGCTCTAGGCCCCTTATTCCGAATGTTTTTAAGCACATTTATTTTCCTCATATAAGTAATCACCCATATGATTATTCTTTCTGTAGTCAACAGAAATAACATTTCAACAGCTAATCCCTAGAATTGTGATCTACATTATTATGAAAAAAAAACGAAACTTACTAGCTAAATAACCATCACGCCGTATCTCCGCAGGGGTAGGCAGAGGGGACGGACCGCCATACACCTCTATCTTGGCACACACTCTTTGTTTCATTCACTTTCACACATCGTCACATACATACTCTTCTGTTATTTAAACTCTTCACATGGTCCGAAGTTTTTTAATTAATTTGATCGTGCAATGTTCTCAGGCGTCCCCGACTTTTTCTTCCATTCACTTTTGCATCATATATTCTTTTCACAATTTCAGCGTCCCTCTCTTAATCCTATTCAATACGCTTAGATCAGCCTTGCATTCCTTCCGGATATCAATATTTTTAACACGTTCATACATTTTTTTACCGCACATACGCCTTAGGGATCTCATTTCCACAGCATTCAGTCTACTTTCATCCTTCCTCTGCCAGTTCCATGCCAATTTGTTTAAGACCTTTCAACTCCTAGGCACATAACAGACGAATTAAATCGATTTTAGAATAAAAAAATTGTATATCTGAAAAGGTTTGATCAATTTCTTAGTAGGAAAAAAACATACTTTGGGTATACCCACAACACACTTCTATCAGATTATCTCTTCAGTGAATTAATATTTATTACAAATGCAACAACACCAAGCAAACACGTTTTTTTCACAAAACTCTCTTCTGTTTCAATTGTCAATTGTTTTCGAGCACAGTGTTGTTGAATAAGTAAATCAAATAGCGAAATGGGGGGATAGGTGGGACTGGATGAAAAACATGAAGGTAAGAACTTATTAAATTATCACTTTGAAATACAGAACTAAAAACCAATTTGGTGGAAAATGTACAGCAAACAAGAGCAAACCTGGTACCTTGGTACAGCAGGACCACTGAAAAACTCTTTATTGATTGGAATAATCAAAATGTCCTATCACGTAATCAGAGTAATAAAGGTGGTTTACCCAAGTTTATGTAAAAAGAGAAAAATGCGCTCATGTCGGAAGTAAAATCTTTGCATTTTGACCACTTTTTTTTAAGAAATTTTCAAATATTCCAATTTCTAATGTTTTTATGTAAGAATCATCTGTAACTTATAAAAACTATTTCAGGGTCACAAGTTCGCACGAATCTGACACGTAGGGATGAAGAAAAATGTGCTCGTGTCATAAGCAAAATCCTGGCATTTTTACCACTAATTTTGAGAAATTTCCTAATATTCAAATTTATTCTGTTTTTATTTGAGAATCATCTGCAACTTATCAATTTCATTACAAATTCACAATATCGTACAGGTTCGACTATGAGGGTCCGATAAAAATGTATTCATGTCAGAAGCAAAATTCTTGCATATTGACCACTTATTTGAAGTAATTTCTTAATATTCTCGTATTTTTATTTAGGAATCATCTGTTACCTATCAAAACTATTATAAATTCACAAGTTCACAGGAATCTGAAACTTAGAGACGGTGGAAAATGCGCTCATGTCAGAAGCAAAATCCTTGCATTTTGACCATTCATTTGAAGAAATTTCCAAATATTCCATTTTCTAATGTTTTTATTTAGGAATTATCCGTAATCAGGTTACTGTCTAACCACAGTGTTACCTGCTTTTATTCCATTTTCCGCGTTGCGATGTACATCATACCAATTTTCATCCTCAAATAGTAATACAGCATCTGCAAAAGTTATGACGCGATTTGAAAAAAATACTCTAACACCGATTACTGATCTAAATATTGAACAAAAGAGGTCTCAAAGTACTTCCTTGGGGTACACCAAATTCAAACCAATTGTCATGAAACTAACATTACGCTTACTTTCTAAGTTTTGATAATTTCCCTTCTCATGTGTAATATTTCTCTTATGTTCCGTGTGAACGCATGTATACATTACCTTAAAGTTTTTTTTAATATGTTTAAACATAATATATTTGTAAATAAATTTGGTCTGATGTGGAACCCAGACAGTACTAGCGTACGCAAACTTATCACTTTCTGATCACTCCATTGAAGAGGGTTACCATCGCATGTATGCTATTAAACTCTATGCACCTTCTGATTACAGAACCAATAAGTTTGTAGCAAATTAAATTAAGCTGCACTATATGACTCGAAAACGTTAGCTTATTATGGAAGTAGGTAAGTGGTAGTTTTTAATTTTGATTTAGTAATCTAATCACTTTTGTCTGTTTTCAATTGTATAAATGATTTAGAGGCATAAGCATATGAGGAAAATAGATAATTATTATAAAACCGTCTCCCTCAGTATGAAATACTAATGTTTTGTTAATGACTCAAATTACCCAATAAATAATATGTCACTACATGGAAATATAAACAAGTAACCAGACTGTTTTGTGTAATACTCTTTGTGGTTTGGTTAATAGTTAAGCACCTTGCTCGCAATATTAACAATGGACAAAACATTTTTTGACTTTAACCGAAATAACATAAAAAGTATTATATTTTTTCTTTTGATTAGCTTTTGGGGAACTTCTAAATTGGTAACAGGAGCCCAAGTCAAAATTAATTCCACCAATAGTAGGTTTGTAAGTAGTTAAACGATTATATATAAATTGGGACTGTTGTATTGTGATTTGAAAATAATAGAAGTACGGGTCTATAACACATGTAACAAATATGAATTTATAATAAAAAACGTATCCGGTGCAAGTTTTTCCAGGTTCGATATATTCAGAATTTTTTTTATTTAATTTAGAGGTTTCTATTAACAATGAGTGAGATATTTCCTTAAAAACAAATGTCGTATTGAGATGGCCACCATCTTCGTCAGCTTTGTCTAGACTATAGATAGTCTGACGAAGAATTCAATTGTCAATATACTAATACATTCGGGCCTTTTCATTAATGTTCAGCTATTAATTAAATTGTTTGCCAGTTGGGAATGGCTCATATAACAGCCGCGTGGTGTGCAGTCGAATACATCACTTCGTAACCATTACTTCAAACTAAATTGGAGAAACGTTTATGATTTTTTGTTATTTACTTCTCTTTTCTGTATGGCGTGGAAACCTTGACACAGAATCAAGTATTGACGTGGAAGACATATGTTTTAAGTGTAATTTTTTTGGCTCATCAAATACACACACACAGACAAGTTGATATATGTAATAGATTCTTTATCGAATGGCCAAAAATTGGTAAGCTGTACATCATTAAGAGTCAGCACTCAAAAATGACTTATAAAAGTTAACAAGTTAGGAGAATTATAAAAGTGTAATCTTTTAAATTCTATAAAAAACATACTAGTGTTAGTAAAAGATACAGTTTTAAAATCAAAAAAGGCATTTTTAAACGTTTTACCTAAAATTCTAGCATGCTTTTCATAAAGAACTGTTTAGAAATTGTATTCACTGGAAACCTCAGATATTTTTCTATATAGAATTAACAGATGATTCATTTGCCGTATTGCTACTACTAGAAAGCCAAAAAGTGTATATTTTGGGTACTGACCCTTAAAAGTGACAAACGAAAGACTGTCAAAATCATCGTCAAGGAGAAGATTGATCATGGTCATAATAAAGGAAGAAGCTGCATCCAAGATTTTGAAACTTACGTGACTTGCACTACACTTTTTGGCTACAGTCTTTAAGGAGGAGATTGCCCTAAGAAAAGCAAACCTTCCAAAGGCAGAAGATTCTAAAATAAGAAAAAGCTGCAATAAATTTTAAGCTTTCCTCGTGTTTGTGGCTTTGTTTTGCAATGCACGTCTACCACTACATAGGCCAGAAGGTTTAAAAGATATGTACATTGTAACTTTCATTGCCTCCAGGGACCTTACCACCTGGTTACTCGCAGCGTGGACAAGTGCCACCTGCCTGGCCCGGTGGATACAGAGAACGAATGTTCTAACAACGTCTCGCTCTTTAAGATAAGCCGCATAAAAGAAGAATTCCGAGGTGATCTATTTGTGCCGCGCGATCTTCCTAGATTCTCCGTACGTTGTTTTTAATTATACCCTTTTTAAATTTAATTTATTTTTTTAATAACAGCAAGGTCATTGAACTTTTATTTGCAGTAGTGGGTGTCACTACTGTGAATATTGTCGATCGTTTGTTTGTTTGTTTTTGTATTTTTATTTAGATGTATGCAAAAAAAAAATCACACATCTACTAAGAAAAACATTTATACATTTCACAATAATAGAACAAAGCATATAAGATTCCTATACAGCAGATATAAATTGAAATCTTAGTTATTTTAAGAATCATGGGTTTTTTTTAACATATTCAGCACAAATCTTACAAAAAGTGCCAAGACTTGAGGCTTCTTTCAAGGCATTTGGAAGACTATTAAAACGTTTTTGGCCTTTATAAAATCACGCTGTTTTGAGTACAAACAAGTTTCGTTTTGGGAAGCCTAAAATCATGACAACTTCTCGCAGGATAATTGCGAATGTTTACGTTATATATAATATTATTTAGCAGAAATTTAAAGAGCATGTTATTTTTAAGCTTGTAAATCATCGTTAAAGTATTATGTATTATATGTTGTTTAGGTGTCATCATATTTAAATTTCGTAACATATTTTTAATTCTAGTAAAAATATTACATTTCAAAATCATCCTCATCCCCCTTTTTTGTATAACCTGCAGTTTATCATTTCAGGCTTCGTTACATAAAGAATAAAACACTAAAAAAATAATTTAAATGCGGAGTTACAATATAATTGTATACAAGGCGGGTTGTCTTGAGATCCAAGTTGTTTACCAGTGCAACAAGTTAATAGTTCGTTAGATTTTATTATGACCACTTCATACAGTGCCAGATCTAGGGGGAATCCAAAGGAGGCGTTTGCCCCTGGTGACACATGTCGAGGGCAGCTAAATGTAGCTTAAAAAGCCTTTAAGCACTACATAAAAAAATAAAAATAATAATTTGCATTTTTTTTTAAATCACAGTACCATCCAAATTAATCTTTAAAAATAGACATTATTCATTTGTATCAAATAAGTAGATTACCGCAAAGGCAAAGCGGTTTTGAACAGTTCAGTCACCCGGTTCACACGAGGTTTTGATTTCAAAATATTTCAAAAAAATCTCACATATTTTAACCATTTTTAGAAAGAGAAATTAAATAAATCAATAAATTTTAAGAGGGCTAATATTAAACTCTTTCTTAATGTTTTCAGGCAATGATATCTGCTGACTTGTGGAGAGATGGGGGTTTTAAGCCTTTTTTTCAAAAGGAGTTTGACAATGCCTGTGGACAAGGCATTGTAGGTGTTCTAATTAAGAAATTCTTCAATGTTGACAAAAATTGTCTGATTAAGAAAGTAGGTTCCTTCATCATATTTTAAACAATAATTATAAAATAAAAAAATATTTTTTTAAATTAACAAAACATGAAATAGAAGGAAGACACCGGAAAGCAAAAAATTTAGGTTGCGACCAAGATTTACACTCGGAACCTTAACTCTATCCGGGAATAACATCTCTACCAATTGAGCTACCGAAACCTATTTGCATACTGTCATTTTTATCAATCGCATATTGTTTGAATACATTTTAAGCTATCTTTGTAAATACAATACTAATGTATGCAAAACTCCACCCGAGCAAAATTGCACATCCAGATAGTGTTTTGTAAAGACTTCTTACAAAGACTAGAATTGATATTTTTAATTAGAATGAACTGAATAATGTTTAATTTCGAGCTATGATTTTAATTTTTGAAACAACATTAATAATGTTCAACGAAACATGAAACGAAAAGAAGACACAGTAAGTAAAAAATATTAGGTTGTGTCTAATACCTCAAACCTGTACTCTATCTAGAAGAAACATCTAATATTTAAAGTCAAAACTATTCCTAAAGAAATTCAGTTACTCAATTTCTCCAAACGTGACATCTGAATCGCTTTCTGAATGCGTTTTCAAACGTGGTGAAGCCACTGACAGACGATGAAATCTTTTATTTAGTCTAGATACCATCGATTTTTTTTCTTCCTATTCACGATGCTCTTATTATCAGAATCTAAACGTTGCTTGATATGGCTCTAGCCGTATTTTGTGATCAGATCTGAATATCCAGCTACTTTCCAACCTTCATCTTCCTCATCTCCTTCCTCTTCCTCGTCTCCTTCCCTTCCCCACTACCTTCAGCCTCACAACATACCCTATTGGGGATGCCACAGTCCCACCGGCTCTAGATGGTTTTTTTTTTTTACAATAACTCCACACAGGAGGCCTTGAGGAAAACAATTTCCTCCAGGGCCTATGTCATCTTTGGGGATGCTGTGTGGAGGGTTTTTTGAGGAAAGGAAGGAGTGAACTTGGGTCTTGAAGAGGCCCATGTTGAAGGAGGGAGGAAACACAGAAGCCGGCAAATCGTTCCATAGCCGAGCTGTTGAACATAAGAACGAGTCGTAAAAGCGACCCGTTCTCATGTATTGAATGTCAACCGTGTACAAATTTGGGCGCGCGTTTGGCGAGTTTCCCGACTATGCACCGGTGCCGAAGGGATCAATGACGCAAGTTCCTCGGAGCATCTTCCATTGAAATACCTGTAGAACAAGGACAGCATTCCCACCTGACGTCTGTGCTCCAAAGTTTGCAATCCGTTTGTTAAGATAGGAGAATCTATCAAACCGTTTCTGCACAGAGTCAAGGGTTTTTATCAGGTATTTAGGGGTCTCCAGACCAGAGGTGGCTGCCAAATTCAACAGTGGGGCGTACTTGCGATTTGTACAAGGTCAGCAGTTGTGTACTATTGAAGTATCTGGTTGGGAGCAGTTGGGACTCTTGTGCAGTATTCACTATATTTTTGAGTCTGAATAGATTGTCTGGCATTATTAATGATTTTTCCCTTATTTTTTCACCGCTTGCTTTAAATTTGACTAGCTATGAGTCATCGTAAGGTGCTGTTATTCATTTATTCATTTTAATGCTGATATGTATTTACTGATTTAGGCAAAGCATGTTTTTAATACTGTTAAAAATATTTACTATTTTCTTTGTTGTATTTCAGGGCACCTACAGTCTCAGAGGCTTTGAACCCTACACCATGCTAAAAGGCCTCATCGGTGAAAACTTTTTTTACGAGAGGATATTAGTAGTGGTTTCCTGGTCTACCAAAAAAGGTTTCATCTTCTGCATGAAGCTCTCGTGCGAATCGAGACCTTTGCCAAAAAACCATAGCCTAACCACAAATCAAAATAAAGCACGTACTTAAAACATTTTTCAGAATGTAATATGTATCCTTTCAACCTTATCATCATAATTTTGCACCCCAGAAGCAGTGCTCAATGTCAATAAATGTACCAAAAATATTTAGTTGGTTGACAACCAGTGAAAACATTAAAAGAAACTCGAGTAAGCTGCCTCTATTACTCTGATTAAATTATAGGACTTTTTAATTATTCTACCCAATATACAGTTATCCAGTGGTCTTGCTTTACCAACCGGAGGCTTACTATTTTTTGTTGAGACATTTTCCGCAAAATTGGTTTTTGGTTTTACCACAGAAGGGATTAGAGGAAAGAAAAATATGGATATTTTCAAAATAAAGCACCGACCTTGCAGCGTATCTGAAGATGTTGATCTTTCACAAACTTGAGATTGGCTCTATCTCTCTACAAGGCATGCTCAGATTTATCTTCCTGCAGCTTTGAAGGTTCCGCCACCAACAATTTGAAAAGGCTGCGGGGTTGTTTCAAGAACTTCGCCACTTAGAGAGCATATTTCTCAACTTTCATGATAATATATATCATATTTCTCAAATTTCATAGACAGCGTCAGCATAGATTTTGACATGTTCTGCTGGCTGTTGAGCCAATCTGCTGACTGTTTTTTTAGTGGGGAAGGGGCTTTTGCTGAATAAAATTGTTTTTTTTTGCAAATATATTTTATGTCAACGATGAAAGATTCAATGGAGATCGATTTAGAAAATGGGATTTTTTCTCTTTTTCAAATACTGAATTTTTTTCTTAAGCAGAAAAACTATTTCATTAATCTATCTAAGGCCTGAGGGTCAAAAAGTCTTACGTAAATTGGCAACATCAGTTTTATTTCAAATTGGTTTAGATCATCACACTTCTAGGGGTTAACTGTTTAAATGTTATTTCTTTTGACTACGCATTGGAATTCTATCAGAAATTCTATAAGGAAAACAAATACACATAAATCATCCAAAATAGGGGCCTAGAGCTGCCTTGTCGAAACAATGGGTTTGCTCCTCGATTAAGGAAATAAGATTAAAAAGGTAAAGTAGATATAATAGCATCTAAAAACATTCGTGCGATTGGTACGCATACTAATATAAATATAATTGTTGAAATAATCTGTTTTTAAATCGAGTAGGAATTTATCATATACAGTTATTATCTTCGCGCTTCAACGCTTTCACTGCCAAGGCAAATTAAACAAAATAATTATGTCGGTTCAAAACAAGTTAATTATTACTTGATACATATTTTTTTTATTACCATTTTTTTATTTAAGACATAAATGTTTTCGAACTAAAAAGCATAGGTTAAACGAGTACTTTGTTATAAACTGAATTAATTTAAGCTTCTGACTGGCCCCGAAAAAATCTTACTATTAATTTTGTTATTTTTTCACATGTTTTTTTTCCATCTTAATTCTTTCGACGTTCTTTTTTTTCAAAGATGAAAAATCATGCAAAAGAACAATATACATTAAAAACTCAAATATCTAAATGACATACAAAGACCATTATAAAATAGAGACCGTGAAGAAAAAATATTCACGTTAAAATTAATTTATAAAACATTCGTAAAATCAACCGCACATCCCTCGAAAAAGATAACCATGTAAATAGGGGCCATTGAAAATGATTTCCGTTTATTGATGTAAATGCTTTATAATTTTTTAACATTACTGTCGATAGGAGCTACAGTACAATGATGGCGAAAATTGTTTTCCCCGTCAATTTCATCCTATTTTTTTATTTCGCAAAATATTCTTTAGGAGCAAAACCAGGAGTTCGTGGTCTTGCAGAAGCGATTAATTACGTGAGTATTTTCTACAAGCATTCCAATTATTACCCATTATTTTATTCATTGATCAATAGTTGTTTCCAACATATCGTCGCTGGAAAGGCAAAAGGCTTTAAGTGACACTTTGAGTTAAAAATTAGTTAAATATGTATTTTCAATAAAAAAATACTCTCGTTTGATTCTTAAGACTTTTGTGGTCTATCAGCCATCTAAAACACATTTGCCATTTGAAAGAAGGCTTGACTCGAGCGACACAAGTTTGGAACTTTTTTAGCTTTTGTCGCTTCAAACAACTCAGTGAGAGCATTTATTTACCTGGATTAATTTATTTTTTTCAAAATCCAACCAGATACTGAAGTCTTGAATTTTATTGTAAAAAAAAAATTTTAAAGTGCTCCGGTGTAAACTTTCAAAAATGGAGCTTCAGCCCTTTTGCCTCTGCCTTCCCTGCGATGATATATAATCAATATTACTAACTAACACCAAAATCACTCAAAATGCTTATAATTATTTTATATAAAATTTTGACACCTGAATAGATTTTCCTAGGCCATATCTTAAGACAAAAATACTTTTCTCACAATTTTTTTTAAAATTGATTTTGTTTAAGCAGATCTTTGCGAATTTCATAAACCCAGAGCTCGTCCAAGTGTTTGGTCACACACACATAGATTTTCAAATTTTATGCTAAATAGATAACATCCTTTTTCTTCTGTTGTCAAACTGGCACTCCTTATTTAACTTTAACCAGGGATTTTACGAGTTCGGTTCCCGTCGTAGTTAAGTGAATATTTTATAGGATCTTTGCTCGTGGAAATTATATTGCTAACAGAAAATGAATGTGTTGACCTAGAAATTTCATTTACAAACCAGGTTTGAATCCTCGATCTCTGAATTCGTAGTCGAGCGTCATACCACTTTACCACGCAGACCCTCAAGTGAAGAGTAGAAAGTGATTAAAAGGCAGTGTTAGTTAACATTCGTGAATTTTCCAGGGCCCTTACTATATTGTTTCGAGGAGCATTGACGCCTGCACCCTGTCCGGCCCCAAAGATGCAGACAATCAACTTGTGCAATCGCTGAAGGTTTCCAAGGTGGATAGGACCACGGAAATGTTTGGTGGAAATGTCATGATACCTCACGATTTAGTCAACGTTTCGGTAAGTTTTTAAATCCATCTTCTCGATCAATCCCTCGCATATGAGAATCACCAAACAAAACACCAACTGCCACTATACAAGTCACAAGTTCGTCTCTAGTTTATCTGATTTGGAGCTCTCAAATTATTTATAAATCTGAAAAAAAATTTTTTTTTTTTTTCAAAATATTATTTAAAACATCACAACATTCTAAATTTATTTACCCAACACACTAGGTATAAAAGCTTGCATTTCAGTTCGTTTAGAATATTCGTTTACAAAAAAAAATATAAAGGTTGATTCCGGTCACCGAAAACATGCATTTATATTTTTATTTAGGCAAAAGGGCATCAGGTTAGGGGCATTAGGTCAAAAATGTGTTAAACATGCAGTTTGGATTAGTTTTGTTTCTGTCTACAAATACTTTGATTCTCGTTTGATTCTGAAGGCCCTTTTAGGCCCTTCAGCCATCAAAAATACATTTACCATTTGGGAAAAGGCTTGACTCAAGGGACACAAGTTTTGGAACTTTTTAAGCTTTTTGTCCCTTCAGCTAACCCAGTTAGAGTATTAAGTTACCTGAGTTAATTTTTTTTTAAATCCAACCAGGTACTGAAGACTTATGAATTTTATTGTAAAACAAAAACAAAACTTTAAAGTGCTCTGGTGTAAATTTCTCAAAATGGCGCTTCAGCCCTTTTGCCTTTCCGTCGACGATATGATATGCATAATATAACTATTATTACGATCCGATGAAATATAGTACAGTTCAATAATAAGAGTAACAAACCAAAAAATATATTTTTCTTGACTCAGTCTGTTTATACAAATTCATATCGACTGTGTAAAGGTCAAAAGCGTTATTCCACATTGTTTTACAAGTAAAGTTAGAAAGATCACTAGAAGTAAATAAATCATGTTCTTTTTCCTCAGATTTCTCTTTCCAATGAGTTGTGGAGGGATGGAGGTTATATGCCTTTCTTTTATAAAGATGTACCGGAAGCCTTGCGAGGAAAAAGCGGTTGTTTACTTCATGGAGAACTTTTTCATCAAAGACAAGTCTTGTTCCGTTGAAAAGGTAATATTCTCACATCAACTGTAAAGCACAAAATCTATTTTTGTTTTTGAAACAGAAAAATCTTTTTATCGGTGAGTTTGAGCGTTGCGACACTTGCTCGAATCTTTAATTTTAAGAATTCAAGGATCAACACAAACCGCAACGCCATTTCTATGAGGTACTGTGATTTTTTTTTATGTTACACTTCTCTTTTTTTTCTTATCAACAGAATGATGGTGGCGGTCAGATGACGATTTCGACATTTTTTATCAACAGAATGATGGTCGGGGTCAGATGACGATTTTGACATTTCTTATAAACAGAATGATGGTCGCGGTCAGATGACGATTTCGACATTTCTTATCAACAGAATAATGGTCGCGGTCAGATGACAATTTCGACATTTCTTATAAACAGAATGATGATCGCGGTCAGATGACGATTTCGACATTTCTTATCAACAGAATAATGGTCGCGGTCAGATGACGATTTCGACATTTCTTATCAATAGAATGATTGTCGCGGTCAGATGACGATTCCAACATAAAATTTGGTACTTCAAAAATGTTCTCAATGGGCAACCTTATCTAAAGTAAGTCGGGGGAAGATGCCTAATTTTGACTTTGCTCGGTGACTGGAGCTCTACTAATGGTCCTAACCTCAAATAAAATTTACCATTTCTTAAAAAAATAATGGTCACCGGTCAGATGACGATTTCGACATTTCTTATCAAAAATAATAGTGGAACAAAAATTATAAAAACATTATGTGAAAAATTTCAAATTCCAACCACCCCCAATTCTACGGGGTAAGATGCCACAAAGTAAAACACACTAAGACATGAAACAAAGGCCACAAATATCTCCCGAAGAAATCTCCAGAGGTCGAAATAGTTCCCTTAAAAAAATAGTGGAACAAAACGTTATAAAGTCATTATGTGAAAAATTTAAATTCCCCAAAATACCAGTCAATTTAAATTATGTTAAAAAATATAGACATGAAACAAAGGCCCTAAAAACAGGGGTAGTTCCCTTCGCAAATAGCACAAACGTTATTTTCATTCTATAATATTTTCTTTAAAGTACATTTAATAGCTCTGTTTTCGACTCCTAAACATGCGTTTTTGATTACTAATTTCTTTAAAACCACTATAAGAGCTCTGTTTTCTCCGACGTGCGTTTTGAACTCGAGCGTCTTCCCCCATTAGGCATCTTCCCCCGACTTCTCTTATTCATCATAAAACCGTAACTCTTAGTTATTCCATCATAAGGGCATACACCTAGGCTGGTGGTCATAAGTTCTTCATATACTTATAACTAAATTGTGTGTAAAACTGAATGAAGAAACATTTTTAAGAATCTCCCAAATAGTCATCGACAACATTCAGTCTCAAACTTGCGAACTAAAACTGAAGATCTAGATTTAGGGTCAAATCAGTCTTTCCTCTTTTAATTATTTCAATGTCCGCATTTCGAAAACCCCTGCAAATAGCGGCCCCCTCGACCCACATCACAACGTCACCCAGCTGTATGACGTAATGACGTATACGGACAGGAAGGCTCTTGCGGGTTATCTTTTTAAAAAGGTAAAAGTTAAAATGTTGGTTTTGTTCCAGGGAAACTACACCGTTGAGAACGTGAGCCCCACTAAGATCATGCAGAACATCTTGGGGGGCAGTTTCTTTTATGAGAAGATGTCCCTGACGATAGCTGGGTACACCCCGAACGGTTACATCGTATGCATGAGGTTCCTCTACGAGTCCAAACCACTTACCAAAAAAGCTCAAAGGACTAGATATAATAACAAGACAATTGCTTAGATTTGGTTGATTACTTTTTTGCACTTTGGTAGAATGATGCTTGATCAAGACGAGATCGGTCTTTTACTACTTTCTTGTAGTCATTTTAAAAACATAATTTGTAGTATTTTTATTTACATTTTGGGTATTTTGTATAATATCTAAAATACAAGAATTATTAATGATTTCAAAAACAAACTCCTAACTTTACTTTAACATCACATTGTCCGATTTATTCAGAAAAAATGTACAAAAACACATAGAACCATTTCTTTCAGATATAATAAATAAACAACATACCACTGAGTTTCGTGTTTGAAAAATCAATAATGAATGCATTGGAAATATAAAATTCATCTTGTTAATTATAACCATTTCTTCAGTATAGGTAACGAACACAATTTTTGAAAGCATAATAATAAATAAGAAAAACATTACTTAATAATAAACCAGAAAATATTTGTGTTACCAGCAAATGTTGTCAAATGCTTGGCATCATGAAATTTGCATAGCTTTTTCTGTCTGTAGTTTCTGGGACATCGGAACGTCACCTATATTAAGAGCAGAGAAGCCCCGGCTTCGAAGTATTTTTTTAAATGCAATATTTTTGGTGCCAAATTTTTCATTTGTTCTTTAAAATATTCAACAGTATTTTTCCTCGAGTAAAGCTGGGTAACAAAGCGAGAATGTATTATCTTTTTCAAATTTTAATTTCAATAATGATACATCCCTCGAAACAAGATCTTTATCAAGTGCGCCGTAGAAAATTATATGATTTTTTTAAATAATCTTCAATCATTAGTGTATGCTAATGAGCACAGTACAGCGATGGCCAAATTAATTTTCCACGTTTGTTTATTAACATTGGTTAATTTTGAGGAAAATCCTAACTCTTACATTAATAATAATTGGCTGATTTCTATAGCGCCGTTTTTGTGAAGAAAACCCACCTCAAGGACAGTGGGACAATACCAGGATTCACTAGTCGTTCAGAAATAGCCAATTATGTATGAATTTACTTACTAACCCTTCTTTTTTTTAATTATTAGAGGCGAACTTATTGCCAATTGGCAATTTCTTCAAACCAATCTGTGATTCTCAAAAAAGTGTAGATAATGGTTGAACTAACATTTAAATAGTGAATAAGAGAGGCGAATCTGTTGACACGTCCTTTAACATATTCAAAGTGCTGCAGTAACGCGGGAGCCCAAATAATATTATACATGCGTATAGTAGTGCAATTTTAGTTTTTTTGTATGTTTAATTTTAGTTTATTTGTATGTAGCTAGCTTATTTTTTTTACGTGAGCCCAAGTTATTTCAGGATATTTTTTTTCTTTTAAATATGTTTTAGTTATCGACATTTAGTTTAATGCTTGTGAATTTTTAAAGGTCCGTTTTATATTATCTTTTGTGGCAATTATACTTGCATTTCGCCTGAACTTAGAGACACTTACAATGAAATTAAACATTCTTCCTAAGTTTGAAGAAACAGGATCCAGGAAGTGTTCAATGGAGATGTTTTGGTAGCGAATGATTTAGTTGATATTTCAGTAAGTATTTTTTTTCTTTAGAATACCAGAGACCTTTATCAACAGGCTGTCATCCACTTCACCAGATCACTCCAGCAAATCGGATTAAATTAGTGTAAAGGTTTTATTATTATCTATTCGTCTATAGGAAATTTGAGGTATTCTTTGTTTTAGATTACAATTGTTAACTAGTTATATTCACAGTGAAAAAAAAATTATGTCGTAAATCTCCGGAATAATCTGATGTTAATTATAATTTTTTATTTGTTGCAAACTTCTACTTTGACAATGGGAGCCATAGAAAAAGAAAATGTAGCCAACAACAAATTAGTAAGCAGTAAATTAAATCAATTTTAAAATTTTGATCAATTTAACAAACAAAAAAATTGCACATGAGTCCCACCTGCTACCAACTGTCTTGAGTCAGTGGGACTATGACATCTCTAATCGAGGTAATTTGAGAGGCTGAAGGTAGTGGAGAGGGGAAAGAGATGACGAAGAGGAAGGTTGAAGTGTACCTGGCTATTCATTTCTAGTCACCAAACATAGCTAAAGCCCGCCATTTCAAGCAACGTTTCGATTGTGAATGGTGGTCTTTTACCAGGGCGATATTTAGAGTATCTACCACTTTGGAGTTATTTTATATTAATTAAATGTGAAGTGACACATATCGATTTAATAAAAAATATTTGCGCACGCCGGGATTTGAGCCTGCGCCCTCTGGATTCGTAGTCGAGTGTCTTAACCATTTGTCCACTGAAGCCGTCTAAGTGACACCTAAATTCCATCTGCGCATTCAACCAGACATAACGGAGTGCTCATGGTAATGCACATAAATATAAACATCTTAGCGCATGCGTTTTTTGGGTTTTATCTTTCGATGTAAGCTTGAAAATTATTAAATTAATAACATTAATTCATACAGATGGAATATAATGGTATTTTCACAACTGTACGGTATCTAGCCAGATACTCAATCAATTCTCAGACCTACCCATCCAGCTCTAATCGCCTTCCACCTGCACAGTCCACTTCTTCCTGGTCGGTCCTGTCCTATGTCCTGTGTCTTGTGTCCTGTGTCCTGTCGTCTTGCATTATTTCCGCATGGCCAGCCAACTGATTTCCTTGCGAAAGACATATCTTAAGATACTGAAATACCGGAAATACAAATAACAGAGAAAGCAGGCGAGTATTGTTTTTGTTAATTTCCTCTGTATATCGAAATAACAAAAACGTATATAACTTGATTGATCAACTGATTTGCCAGTTCTTTGGTTCAATCTTAACTAGTTTTGATTTGTGATGGTTCAGAGGGTCACACTTAATCATTTTTACTGATTCCCAGAGTTATCCAACAATATCTGCAGATTTCATCCTTTATGATATCGACTATATATTTGATAGGTCATAAAAATTATTCCATAAAATACTTACGCAGGCAGTGGTTTGAACCACTCTCACATTGTACACTGTCGCAAATCGATGATTAGTGCCACTATTATTTTTTTCTGTTACGACTTCAAAATTTCGCCCCCGTTAACCAGCGATTCTCAGCCTGTTTCAGCATTTGATCAAATTATGGTCAGGCGTCAAACGTAACAAAATACCGTTATATTATCACTAAGGTCTAAATTTCCTTGCAAATGTGAAATAACACCTTTCACCTAAACATAGTCATAAATATATTTTTTTTTTAATGCATGAACTCTGATACAATGTCGTTATATAATTTAACGAGTTTTTTCAATCCGTTTTAAGCATCGAAACTTTTTGTAGGCTAGAAAGAAAGCTAACAGACAAATAAAATTGAAGAAAACCGATGACAAAACTATACATTGAATGAGACCATTGGGATTAATTGGGGTTTTTCAATAGCATTTAAAAAATAAATTAAAGTTAATACCGCACAATGACATAAGAACGTATAGCATAAAATGACATGAAGAACGTACCAGTATATTTCGATTTTCCCCCGAAAACGGCGCTATACAAGCTTAGATGAATTAAATAATGGAGATACATTACTGAGACAACGCGCATAAATGTACTGAACCGAGTCCGAGAGACATATCTGAGATTAACTGCGTTTAGTATCACTCAAACATTCGTTTGACAGACAAGCTGTCACGGGAAAACGGGAGCTCTTCAACTGAAATATTGTGAGATAGCGAATGCAGATATACATAGGTGTGTGGAAGACAACCGTTTCCGTACGTCATACTCTACTTGGCTAGTTGCTCAGTAAGTTCGTCGGAGAAGAGATATTATAACAGTAACGCGGGACGTTCATATAGCTATCTCATCCATACATACACATTCTGTTTAGTATTGCTATTCTTTTCATAAGCGTTATGAGCCTTGAAACTTAAATCGAGACCGTACCACATTTATCGTTGAATTTGTATGATTATGACGTGTCTTGTATTTTACGTCTATGTTTACAAGTAATCCATTTATGAATACCATATAATGACATGAAGCATAAAATGACTCCAAGAACTTAACACGGAGTAAGATCGACTGCATAATTTTACAGTTATAACAACGATCCTGATTCTGTTACTGAATATAGATACTTCCACTCTTCGGTTATGTTAATCAAAAAGCTATAGCACACCTTGTTCCATTCTATAACTACAGCCTTAATGGCGTCAATCCTTTCGCCTCGGTGCATATCTGTGATGGTCTCCTGGTCCACAAAAAGGGGAACTCATCAACCTGTTTGACTCGGAGACACTGGAAAAGAACCTTCACTTAACCAGGAGCGTGTCTAAAAGCATGAAAGTACAAATGATTTATTTTTATTTTTAAATGTAAATTCACGAAAGTACATATTATGTTTTAGATGAAATAAGATTTTACTTTCAATGTTTTTAAATCCTGATTTTAGCCACATGCCACAAAAAATAGGTTAATATTTGTATACTTAAAAATCAACAGTAGTCATAGTGAAACTAATACATTCAAAATATCAACAACAACAAAAACAAGTAAACTAAAACAAATTTGGTTAAAGTATAATAATAAAATATTGTAAATGAAACGTCGTATTCGAGCTTCAATACGGGTTTTATTTCTCAAAGCATTATAATGTATACAACACTTTAAGGATGAAGAAAATAGGGACGGAATAACTGAAACTTTTTATCAACACCTTCATTATAAAGTTTTGGAAACTCAAAATTCCGTAAATTATTTAATCAGAAACTCTTAAATTTAGTTATTGATAGCAAAAGGGTTTACAAAACTTTTTCAGGGACAAGAAATATTTCATAAAATATATCTTTATGACAAGGTAAGAAAAATAAGAGGCTTCAAAGAAAAAGTAAATGTTTTCAACGTTAGTGTTGATTTTCCACTCATTAATTTATTTATTTTTTAATTTTCAAGTAAAAAAAAACTATACTGTCGCTGGAAAGGCAAAAAGGCTGAATCGCCATTTTGAGAAGTTAACACCAGAGGAAGTTAACTCAGGTAACTCAATGCTCTCACTGAGTTATTCGAAACGATAAAAAGCTAAAAAAAGTCCCAAGCTTGTGTCGCTTGAGTCAAGCCTTCTCAAAAATGGTAAATATATTTTAGAAGGCTGAAAGGCCACAAAAGTCTTCAGAATCAAACGAGAGTCAGGGCATTCGATACAGAAATAAAAACTGATCAACACTGGATATGTAACTCATTTTTGACCAAAGTGTCGCTTCAGCTTTTTGCCTTTCCATTGACGATATGGTTACTTGAAAGAATTCTCGATAAGATTTTATAAAATAGAAACATAGATTTTTTTCGGAGAGGAAATTTTCCACCATAACTTTAAAATGTTGCCTTCGGAAACTTGTTTAAACAAAATGGATAGAATATTTTTAACGAATATTTAGATTGGTATTATGAATGAAAGAAAGTATTTTGCACTTATGAATACTTCAAAAATACTTCTGATAGAAAAGCTTAAATTTAGGTACCTTGAAAGATATTAGACTAAGTAGGAAACTACAAATACGACAAAATCAAAGCATCTTAAGTAAAAAAATATTTGGGATTCACTTTACGTAAGAACTTAGGCAAAATTTTAGATCTGGAAATAGAAAACCAATACTGTGAATTTAAGGAAATAGAAGAATTGTGAATATGGCCATATTTTGTAAAAATACAAAAAGATACATTACCCGAACTCCTGTATTCAAAGATCAATATCTCGTTTAAAACCGAACATTGTTTCTCAATGAAAATTTTGACTCCAAAATGACATTCAGATAAAGAGCCATACTAGATATACCACCAAGTCTATTAGAAGCAAGACAAAGAAAACCGACATATCCGTTAAAATCTGCTCATTGAAATGATATTACCATAAAATACGTGATCAACTAGAATCTAATAACGCCATTGATAAGGAATGCAAAAAAACGTCGCCAACAAATAATGTCGACTGATGACTTAAAAAAAATCTATCGACTTCAGACAAATAAGAGCTGTCAAGATTCATCGAAACTGGAAACATTTAGATGAAGTTTATCTTAACGTCCAGCTGTTAAGATAAACTAGCTAAGTTAGAAGAATAACAAAGGACAAGTACCAATATACTCGTATACAATATAGCATAACATCAAAATCGATGAGAAACAAGTATTTTTCTTTACTTTATTTTATTTTATTTTATTTTATTTTATTTTATTTTATTTTATTTTATTTTGTTTGGGAGACCAACAGTTTACATACATAATAGGTAAAATATTATATAAGTAGTATTAATATGACCATTTATAGGTTTCCACTTTAGTGTTTGTATATACAGGTGAAATGATACTGTAAGTGAATCTAATTTTAAAAATTAAACAAGAAATTAAGATATAAATTAAAAGAAATACAAATCAAATAAAAAATAAGAAACATAATTTTAAAATTTTCATATCAGTATGTTTAAAGGGTTGAGGAAAAGGAAGGACATGAGGGGGGATCGATCTAGATGTAGTAGATATGTATAATGATATGTGTGATTTAAAAGATTTTGTTTATTTTTTAAACATATATTTAAAGAAATAAAGTTAAAGTTAAAAGAATTGGTGGTATTGTGGAATGAGTTTTTTTCTGTAGTTATAAAGGCTCGTGAGATCGTCGGTGTGATTTTATAGAGTGAGGTGCAGAGTTAAAAATGTCATATTGTGAGTAGTGTGTGTTAAAAGTGTGTGAGGCCCGATAGAAGAAGGAGTTTTGTTTAGAATTAGTGTTGCATCGAGGGAGACTAAGAAATTGGTCAGATCTGGTTAGTCTATTGGGAACTCGTAATTGGATCCGTTGGAGGAGTTCCGGGCAATCTACGGTGGATCTAGCAATTTTCTGCAGAAATAGTACATCAGCAGAGATTCTTCGATCTTCCAACGACAGGATATTAAAGAATGCGGCCGACTCTTGGTGATTTACATGGGGACGGTAACTACGAAAATCTAGGTATCGAAGGAAACGATTTTGAACACGTTCCAAGTTGTACACATATGTTTTGTATTGTGGGTTCCATACTTGTGACGCGTATTCCAGTAAGCTACGGACGTAAGCAAAATACAAGATTTTCATTGTTTTAAGATTATTAAATTTTTTACATGTTCTAAGAATGAATCCTAACATTTTTGAGGCTTTTGAAGTTAGTGAGTCGATATGTGTATTGAAGAGAAGCTTCGAGTCCAATATCACTCCCAAATCCTTGGCTTCTGTCTTGTTAATTATGATTGAGTCGTTTAGAGAGTATTCATGGGTAATGATATTTTTATTTCGTGTAAAATTGACGACGAAACACTTTTTTTATATTTATTTTAAGGTTATGCTGTGAACAGTAAAAATTAAGACGGTTAAGGTCCTCTTGTATTTTTTGACAGTCAGCAATACTTTTGACACGTAAAAAGACTTTCATATCATCTGCATAAAGTAAATATTTGGAGAATTTGAAGCATTGGCCTATATCATCGATGTACATATTAAACAGTAGTGGTCCCAATAATGATCCTTGGGGCACACCAGATGGAACAGTTACCCAGTCAGACTTGAAGCCACCCACAACTACGGCTTTACTACGGTTCGATACATAGGACGACAGCCATCTGAGAAGGTCACCGTGTACACCGATTTGCATTAGCTTCAATATTAGTATATCATGAATCACCAAGTCAAAGGCTTTACTGTAGTCCGTATAGATTGCATCTACTTGTATACGCTGATCCATATTTTCTTGTAAAAATTCGGTAAATGCTATCAGATTAGTTGTTGTTGATTTTCCACTCATAAACCCATGTTGATTAATATTGAGTGTGGATTTCAAGGCGGGAAACATCTGTTCGTATACGATTTTTTCAAAAACCTTACTGAATACACACAGTTTTGAACACAGACTTTATCGCCAACAATCTTCTAATAATGATAAATGGAGTTCCACCACGAATTAACAGTTTCAAAATCAGAAATAATAAACCTCGAATAGGTATAGCGTCACTCTAAGCTAATCTATCAGATTAACTTTAAACTGAAATTATTATCTCTGTCGCGCTAATGACACCAATTATATGTTTATTTTATTCGAATACGTTGTAATGTTGGCAAGAATATTTTCTAAATTCCCTTTTTTTAAAACTCCTACCCGTTCAGACGTGTTCGGAGTAATCAGGAATAATGTTTATTATTATTTTGTTAACTGTTTTAAGAGTTTCTGAATTAGTAACAGGAACTAAACACGACATGGATTTAACCAAAAGCAGATTTGTGAGTAATACAATAAATTCATATTTGCTATAATTTAAGTTGCTTTATACTTCGAGTTTTCAAGAAATCTCCGTTATAGGGGTGTATTTTGTAACTATTTTAGTTTTTTTTTAAAACAGGAATTAACTTTGCCCACGATAATAAAGACGGTTTTCAAAATATTGGACACGAGAATATTAATGGTTTGCAAAAAACAGTGAGTGTTAAAAGTGAGGGTTGATGATTTGGTTGAGATGGCAGAGTTGGTAGATGTGCCGCTCTCGGAGAAAGTGGTGGTCGCGAGTTCAAGCCTCAGTCATTACCCAATATGTATTTTTCTTGTCTTCCCAACCTTTCTTTTCTCTTTCCCTATCTACTTCCCCTTCCCTATCTCCTTCCCCTTCTCTCTCTTCTTCCCCTCCCCACTAACTTCAGCCTCACAGCATGACCCAATTGGGGATGCCATAGTCTCAATGGTTCTAGACGGTTGGAAGCAGTTGGGACTATTGTGCGGTATTCACTATAAAAATTAAAATTAAAATTAAAATTAAAAATTAAAATTAAAATTAAAATTAAAATTAAAATTAAAATTAAAATTAAAATTAAAATTAAAATTAAAATTAAAATTAAAATTAAAATTAAAATTAAAATTAAAATTAAAATTAAAATTAAAATTAAAATTAAAATTAAAATTAAAAATTAAAATTAAAATTAAAATTAAAATTAAAATTAAAATTAAAATTAAAATTAAAATTAAAATTAAAATTAAAATTAAAATTAAAATTAAAATTAAAATTAAAATTAAAATTAAAATTAAAATTAAAATTAAAATTAAAATTAAAATTAAAATTAAAATTAAAATTAAAAATTAAAATTAAAATTAAAATTAAAATTAAAATTAAAATTAAAATTAAAATTAAAATTAAAATTAAAATTAAAATTAAAATTAAAATTAAAATTAAAATTAAAATTAAAATTAAAATTAAAATTAAAATTAAAATTAAAAATTAAAATTAAAATTAAAATTAAAATTTAAATTTAAATTTAAATTTAAATTTAAATTAAAATTTAAATTTAAATTTAAATTTAAATTGAATTAGAATTAAATTAGAATTAGAATTAAATTAAAATTAAAATTAAAATTAAAACTAAAACTAAAATTAAAATTAAAATTAAAATTAAAATTAACATTAACATTAACATTCAAATTAAAAATTAAGATTAAATTAATATTAATATTTAAATTTAAATAAATATTTAAATGAAATTAAAACTGAAAAAAATCTGTGTCTTTTCTATTTTCATTATCTTATTGATTATCTTGATCGATTCTTTCATTGATCAATTGAGTCCACTGCTTTCAGGGGCCCTTCTACATGGTCACACGCAGCGTAGATAAGTGCAATCTTCCTGGTCCAGTGGATGCAGAGAACGAATGTTCTCACAACCTTTCGGTCTACAAGATAAACCGAATAAAAGAGGCGTTCCGCGGAGAAGTGTCCGTACCACGGGATCTTCCCATATTTGCTGTTTGTAACTCCATAATAATACTTTGTTGAACTTTGTTACTTTGTGCTATAAGGCTGATGTTCTGTCGCTTCGTACATACATTGTCTGCTTGTTGTTGCCCGCCTCTGAGCAATAATATACCAGGAGGAATAGCTTGTATAGTCAGGATTGTTGATTTTTTCCTGACTCGGGTGTGGCTAAGGCTAGAGCTAGGGTATTTATACACCCATTCATAGCACATGTCGACATAATGTTTTGTTGATTTGTATTACCACTTTTTCACAGTATTGTTATCAAAAAAAATATACGATATAACGTAAAAAATCGTTGAGTTGTGACCTATTAGGTCGCATTACGAATTGTAGTTGGCGGAGTCGCCGGAGACGCGGGAGGCGAAAAACATGCTCGCATACCGAAAAGTGGTGCGATATTATGTGACAACTTGTGTTGTCTCTTTCTCTCTCACGGTTAATGACCTTAAAACCCGGAGAAAGTGATTTATCGTAAATTTGTATAGGTTGGGTAAAAATATTTAGCTCTCTCTCCATATATATTCTTGCTCTCAGTTGCCCGCTATGGCAACAATCTCTCCCAAACTTTCCATCTTGTCCCAAGCCTATTCTCCGCCTCGCAGCCATTCCCATCTAAGTTTTTGTCAAAGTGTACGAAAATTTTAAGACAAGCGCTTTTATAAGCGACGTCAAAAACTATGAGTGCATTTGTCATCAGTTAAATCGATGATTGATCTTAAAATCATTTGCTGCCGCCAAGTTGCCGCAATTTGCAGCAAACGATAGCGACGAACACGAGCCGCTGGGATCCGTTTCCGGTTCGCTGCTGACAACAACACAAAGATGCTTCCCATGTATTCCCTCTTCAGAGCAATAATATACAAAAGAGAGCGCTGCTGTAGTAGTTTTTATGAGGTTTGCCGAACTCGGCTGAACCTGGGCGTGGCTAGGACTAGGGCTAGAATATTTATACATCCATTCGACGTGATGTTTTTGTTTATTCGTATAACCACTTTTCACAGCATTGTTATAAACAAAAATATAGCATATAACCTAAAAAACCGTTGAATTATGTCAATTTATGTCGAATATTAAAACGTGTGGGCGGAGTCAACGGAGACGCATAACACGAAGAACACTCTTTCAATACTTTAAAGCGGTGTGATAATTTGGGAAATTTTGTTGTCTCTTTCTTTCTCGTGGTGTACGACGTAGAAACCCGGAGAAAGTGATTTATCTCAAGTTTGTATAGGTTGGGTGAAAAGAATTAGCTCTTTCTCTTCATATATTGTTACTTCAAGATTCGCTCTATTAAATAATCCTGCTTAAACTCTCCTACTTCTGTCGACCTGGAGTGCCGCTACCATGGGAACGTGTTTGTCATTTATTTTTCCTTTTTATTTATTACTTTGAATATATGTTCCTCTTTATCTATATTGCCTCTGTACTAGTCTCAAGTATAAACAGCATTGAATTAGAAATCTAGAACACTACTTGTTTTTCGTTAAAGATATATTTTATTACATATTCGTAAAAAGCATTTACTTTGTGGCTTGCCATATTTATAAATAGAACTAACTTCTCTTCACCTAGTACCCGAAATTTGCCTACCCACATTAAACCCGCGTTCTATACAAATAATAGCATAGGTATATTATTGAAAAATGCTAAAGATAGGGATAATAAAACAAGTCATTCTGGCATTTATAAAATTTCTTGTAATGATTGTCTTTCATATTATATAGGTAAGACATCTCGTAGTGTAAACATTAGAATAAGTGAACATCTAAGATGCTTAAAAAACAATAATTTTTCAGAGTTCGCCAATCACCTCATTAATACTAATTATAATTTTAATAGGGATACAGGGGTTAAAATTCTTCACCGTTGCAATAAAGGGATAAAATTAGATAACTTAGAAGAACAAGAAATTAGAAAATCATTAAATAGTGAATGCAATATTTTAAACAATCAAATTAATTTATTTTATTGTCCTATCCTAGATATTTTTCCAATAAACCGCTCGGTTATTCCCATAATCCCCTCAATTACCCCTCCTTCCAACTCCTAAATATGTATAAATATCTCAGTATTTTGTATTTCAGGTTAATTTAATATTGTCCTGATGATGGAAGGGTACTTCCGAAACCGGTAGACATAATATTGAATAAAAAAGTGGTTATAAACAAAGTGTATGTGTTCTATTTATATATATTTTATTTATAAATAGAAAATATATACTTTGTTTTTAACCACTTTTTTTTTTTTTTTTTTTTTTTTTTTTTTTTTTTAGTTAATGCTTTTTACGAATATATATATTTTATTGTTTGTTGTGCTGTGCAGGGACCGTCGGGGGCGTTTATAATCATTTTCTAGTAGCTTCGTTTTAATGAAAATAAGTATAGTCTTAAAAACGTTCGAGAAAGCGGTGGGCACCTTCGACTACCGATCTCCAGTGACCTTTACAAAATTAATTGCGCGGGTAATACGGTATGCACCAGTATACCGTCTAGCCATCAAACGTTTAGACCTGCCAATATGCTTTGACATGTAGATTTATTACAAATACGCTTCGTAAGTAGTCGGCTTCCTTCCATCCTTGCAGTATGTCCCGCTTTGTGGACGGCTCTTCAAACATTAATTGGTATGGCTCGTGGATGTAACTTGTCCGCCAGTTAGCATTCAATAATATTTTAAGGTTTCTTATTCTATATTATTGGATACCGTCCTCCGCTATTCTTTGTGTGGATCTAGAATAAATTGTGAACCCTTTGCTAGAACTAGACAGTCTGATTGGTATTGCATTGTGTTTGAATTTGCTATTTTGACCTTCAGTCAAGAGACTCGACTTGATTTGTCGGCTGGTACCGCAGTAGCATATTGTTTTGAAAATGATGATTCTTCTGTTGATTTCCAGGCTTATGTCATTTTGCGACTCGACAAAAGTCTCAAGATGTATCAAATGCATATTAACTAACTATTAGTTGTGTGATATAAGTTGATAAATGAGGTACATTTTCAAAGAGTTATACTTCTTCGAAAACAATTTAAGAAATTTCTTCCGACTCTTTTAAATCAGATTTTAATGGTTAGATTATGTTTTTTTTATTTTTTTTTCAGTCTACAGTATCCGCAGACTTATGGAGAGATGGAGGATTTAAGCCTTTCTACAGAAAGGTGTTCGAAAACGCCTGTCAAGATGGAATTTCTGGAATTCTCATCAAAAAATTTTTCAACGTTAGCAAAAGAGGTTTTATTAGAAAAGTAAGTTCCTTACTACACCAATGATTTTTCTTCTAATTTGTCTCTTATTACTATAGTTAATTTTATTTTTTCATCACATCATTGCCTAAGATCTAGAGCGCAAGAAAATTGAGGCGCTTTAAGTGTTTTCAAACATCCAAAAATGTATCTTTGGGCTCACAATTTCAAAACTGAGAGAGCCCCTGGGCCCAGCAATAAAGAACTTTACGCTCTGCCACTGAGGTAAAAAATCTTCATCGCTAGTGACCTCCTAATTAAATATATGACTTTGAAGGAGCGTTAATATTATCGTTTAAATGAAATCACTTTTTAATCACCATATATTTTCTGCACAACCTTCATAAAAACTTTTTTATTTAATATCTTAAAAGTCAACACTTTTTCAGAAAACTTTTATGAACTAAATATTATTTTTTTATCAAAGGGTCTACACGATTTTATCCCATCTTAAAATTACATTCTAGGCATAAATAAATACATTTTATTTGATTTATCAATGTTCTCAATGGAATTATTCCAACTCCTTGTTTTTTAAGCTTTCATCGACTATTTAAAATACAATAGGATGGTATTACGAAAAACTTTTTCAATATTAATTTTATATGAAATCATTAAAATTTTCATTTCATCATAAAATTTCATTCATTTTTAAACGCTATTTTCCAACGAATTTCCATATTTGTAACATAATTAAGTTAAAGTTTATTTCAATAAATAAATAAATCTTTGTCTCTCACTACATTCAACATTGATGTCATCTGTTGACCAATTTCCGAAGAACAGTTTCACTCAGAAAGCATTAGTGTATAGTCACTAAGCGTCGGAGTTGAAAGTGACGTAAGGAGAAGGGATAGGCAAAGGGTATGCGAAGAAACGAAACGGTTAACGAGGAGAAAGAATTTATTCAACTCAATTCAATTTTAACCGATCCAATTTGACGGCCTCCATGGTCGAGTGGTAAGACGCTCGACTACGAATCCAAAGGTCGCGGGTTCAAACCCGGCGTGCGCCAATAACTTTTATTTAATTAATATGTGTCATAACACATTTAATTCATATAAAAATAATAACAAGTATATTTACGGCACGTTCCAGAGTGGTAGATACTCTAAGTATCGACTTGGTGAAAGACCACCATTCAGAATCGAAACGTTGCTTGAAATGGCTTAAGCCGTGTTTGGTGACCAGATCTGAATAGCTAGGTACTTCCCAACCTTCCTCTTCCCGATCTCCTTCCCCTCCCCACTACCTTCAGCCTCACAACATACCCAATTTGGGGATGCCATAGTCTCACTGGCTCTAGACGGTTGGGAGCAGTTGAGCCTCTTGTGCGGTATTCATGTAAAAAAAAAAAAAAACCAAAATAAGACCGCTCTGTACAATCATTTATTTCATTATTTCAGGGAAACTACAGCCTCAACGGCTTTGAACCCTACGCAATGATAAAGAACCTCGTCGGTGAGAACTTTTTCTATGAGAAAGTGTCCATGATGATTTCTTGGTATACCAAGAAAGGGTTCATCAACTGTGTCAAACTGTCCTGCGAGTCAAAACCGTTACTGAAAAATCATCGCCTTTCCAAAAACCAAACTAAAACCGCAAATTAAAACAAGTTAATTGTAATACCCTCTACTTTAATACCCTCTTATTTACCCTCTTGGTCAATTGTGTGTGTTCAATTATACAATCATGTGTTGATTTAAGGACTTTCTTATTGACATCACCTTATTTTTTCAGGCAGATTAAATAATAAAAAATAATAAAAAAGTGCTTAAAAACAAAGTATATATGTTCTATTTATAGATTAAATAATATTTGCGCAAACCGTACCGTTTGATATTTCTTTTTTAAACTACCCTTTTTGTATATACAGTCTGACAAATATCTGTAGAAAATATTAAGGGAAAATGAAAGCAATAAGATGGTCAAAAAGATAAACGTTGTGAATTTAAAAAGCACTGTGGTTCAAAAAGCACCATGGTCCAAGGGAATATTTTGCACATAATGTATACACGGCATTTGTAATTTTTGGTATTTTCCGAAAGGATATAATCCTACATCATATTTTAAGGATGTTTAACCCTTTAAAAGTTGCTAGTCAGTATACTATCCACTTGTCTATTTGGTCGAAAATGATACTAAACTCAAGTAATCCAAAATGATTTCTATTGTTTTTAATGTATACATAGATGTTCTCTGGTCGCACTACTCACCACTTTTCGTATTTTAATCTATACATATTTATAGATAACGGACTATTGTCCAATTACAAAAAAAATACGAAAGAAGTTAATAGAGCAACAGAGAAAGAACATCACATACATAGTATTATAATGAAGCAATGACGCGAATAGGACAAATATACTGTAGAACTAAAGAACTATAATGAATAAACGTAGTAGGTAATTATCAAATTATAGTCTTTAAGGTTAGGTAGATCAAGTTTATTTAAGAATTAAAACACGCTGATGTAAGTAATCACAAAACAAGAGGTGTTTTCCGTCATGAAAGGTTAACCGAAGTGTCAGCGGGCAAATTCCTCTTTTCCCGCTTTAAGCTGGATTCACATCAACGTCCGCTCAGTGACGATATTGTTCCGCAAGAGAGCTTATTGATATGGTATGAATATCAATCAAGGAATATGTGCCAAGACAAAGTTGTGTAATAATAATTTTTAATTAATAATTATTTAAAATATTATTAAGTGATAAAAAAGTATTTTTACACATCAAAATAATTATTTAACTAACTAAGTAGTTAAATATCACAAGGTTGGGCAGAAGGACATACTGCCACACAACTTTGTCTTGGCACATACTCCTTGATTGATATTCATACCATATCAATAAGCTCTCATACGGAACGAAATCATCACTGAGCGGATCCGGACGTTGGTGTGAATCCAACTTTAAGCATCTTTCCCGCGTGTTACCTACCATAGACTGCCCCCGACCCTAAGATAACATGAATCCGGCTCTGCATCTTATCTAGCCGTGTCAACGACACCGAATACACTATCATCTACAATGGACCCGGAGGTGGACTGCACACGACTCCAGCAACGATATCACTTAAAAAAGGGACCGCAACATCCCACAAGACGTTAATCTACGACCTTCAGTTAAAGAGACTACGTGTCTAGTTTGTTGTAGATTCTCCATTTGAAAATTGTAATTAATCTCACTTGTACTGTTTTTCTACTTTAAATAAATATTGTGTTTCCATCAACGCATTCATTTTATTAAAAACTAATAAAAGTTAACTCGCGGGAAATATCTTCCTTTGCTAAGCTGTTAGGTGCGCCCGTTGCTGGCTATGTAAAAACATATTATAATACGCCTAAACAGGCGTTATAATACATTAGAAAAAATATACAAGCCAAAGCCAAGGTCAAGTCAATATTTCGGTAGAGTCGTAAAGAGTGACAAAAATCATTTAGACTGGTACCGAAAATTTCAAGACCATGGCTTGAGTTAACAAGTCTCGACATTCTGGACAGTGGAGAATGGTACCCATAATTAGTAGAGTGATGAGACTGGTGAGGAACAGCAATTCATTGTTTCTGAGTCTACGGCAAGGAATGTTGAACTTCATGAAAATATATCTAGTGGTTTTTTTTGGCTCATGTTTCGATCTCCAGTGCAAATAAGATTGTTATTGTATCTATTTCTGCTACACAATGTTATAATCATTTGTACTGTAAAATTTACGCCTCAGATGTTATTTAAAAAAATTTAATTAGTCCGAACTCCTATTTGTTTTATTTTTGCCTAATTATATTCTAATAAAGATATTAAAATGAAAAAAAAACTGTATTTTCAACCCCCATCATAACGCTCTATAAAGGTTTATTATTCGAAGTTGTTATTTTTTAACGCTTTGCGAACGTAATATTTGTATGAAAGGTGTTTTTTACTATTTTCGATGCTCAATCATTTTTATATACAAATATTTATGTATTTATATTTATTTATTTTTAAATCATCGGAGACAAAAATGCCATTTATATGTTTCCTTCGAATAAACTCAAGAATCGCTGGTTAAGTGCCAGGTACGTTCTGAAAACCCTGTATATGTATTAAACGCAAATGCCGACAGAGCTCTCGGTTTATTTGAACATAAGCCTTGAAATAATCTGTTTTTAACTCATGTAAATATTTGCCATCTGTGCTGATAATTTCTTCGGTTCAGAGATTTTGCCGCTTTGACTAATTGAATACCCTCGTCAAAAATAAAATACGCGTATCACCATATTTTACTAACTAACGAACTAACTAATCCGCGTGACATTTTAGAAAGAAGCAAAAAACATGGAACGCCTCACAAATCTGTCTAGCATTTATATAGGTATATAATATTTGTTGGATTTCCAAGTGATAATTTGTAAGATTCTTATCTTCGTGTTTTTCATCTAGTTCCTACCTATCCCGCCATTTTGCTTTTCGATTTCCTTATTCAACAAGACTGTGTTCGAAAACAATTGACAATCGAAACAGAAGAGAGTTATGTAAAAAAACGTGTTGGTTCGTTGGTGTATCGCTTGGTCGTCGGTTTGTTTATGTTTTTCAAGTCATATTAAATTAAGTGTGGTGTTTTGTTGTGATTCGTTGTGTGTAAAGATAATTAAGAACATCCACTTCAATTACATCGGTGAGTGAATGGTTTCTCATTTTCACTTGTTTCCAAATAATCTTTCGACATCCATAATTAGACACTTTCATCAAGTAGAATAGTTTATCGTTTTACAGTCCACTATTTTCCATATTCATCTGAAGCTGAAAACCCATTCGGTGTTTTATCGCAGCTTCAGATCCAACAATATTCGACATTATGTAAATAAGTATGTCATTTTTCTACGTTATCAATGTATTGTACACTGATCACACCATTGTGTGTCGACTGTGTTTAGGTCCTTAGGGATGACATAACAGTCATGATGTTATGCTTGACATCTGATCATAATTTGATCAAATGCTGAAACGGACGGAGAATCGGTGGCCAACGGAGGCGATTATTTGAAGTGGTAACGATTAAAAATGTATAATGGCGCTAATCGTCGATTTGCGACAGCGTAAAATTTGACAGTGGTTACCAGGTGACTAGGCATAAGTTTTCTTGGAAAAAATGTGGAATAACGCTTTTGACCTAAGCACTGTCGATGTGTAAGTGCTTTGGCTATGATTTATACACACACAAGGGATGATCGCTTAACAATTTTTGGACAACACACCACGACCAAGTGTTTTTAAAAAAATACCATTACATTGTCGAATACACATGAAATAAATTGTATTCCCATCTATCCAAAATTTCAACCATTAGATTGCCCATCAAAAAAAATACGACAAGATCGAGACAAATTATGAATAGCGGATCCGTTTTCAATTTGAAATGAATATTATTGATGTTTTTCATTAGTCATTTGTCGGAAGGCTGAGCCATGTTGAATATAAATGACTTTGCTTTTATAGGATTACTGGGGGCATCGTCATTTTTTTATAATGGGAACAAGATCGGGACCACCTGATAATGTCGACAAATTTGTGAGTTTGAAAATTATTTTACAATTGTTGTGGAATTATTTTGATTTGAATCTACGATTAAAAAACTTTGAAACATACTTCCACTTGTTTTTTTTTTGACCGGACGACCGGTTTTTACCTTGCAAAAAGCATCTTCAAACTGTTAAAATGAAAAATAATCCAACATCTATTTCCGTAATGAACCCTATGCGTTAGTTTAGCCAGGATTGATGATTTTTCCTGTTTCAGGCGTGGCTAGGGTATTTATACATCCATTCATAGCACATGTCGTGATAATGTTTTGTTTATTTGTATAACCACTTTTTCACAGTATTGTTATCAACAAAAATATACGATATAACCTAAAAAACCGTTGAGTTGTGTCCTGTTATGTCGCATAACAAAACGTATTGGGCGGAGTCGCCGGAGACGCGGGAGACGGAAAACATGCCTACATACCTAAAAGTGGTGCGATATTGTGTGACAACTCGTCTTGGCTCTTTTTTTTACGGCTTATGACGTAAAAACTCGGAGAAAGTTATTTATCTTAATTTATTATAGGTTGGGTAAAAGCCGCCTATGTTTTTTGTTTGTTTTTGTATTTTTTTTTTTACCTGAATACCACACAAGAGTCTCAACTGCTCCCAACCGTCTAGAGCCAGTGAGACTATGACATCCCCAAAAGGGGTATGTTGTGAGACTTAAGGAAGAGGGGAGGGGAAGGAGACGAGAAAGGGGAAGGTTGGGAAGTACCTGGCTATTCAGATCTGGTCACCAAACACGGCTAAAGCCATTTCAAGCAACGTTTCGATTCTGAATGGTGGTCTTTCACCAGGGCGATATTAAGAGTATCTACCACTCTGGAACGTGCCGCAAATTTACTGTATTTTATTTTAAATCAATTAAATGTGTTATGACACATTTTAATCAAATAAAATTTATTTGCGCACGCCGGGTTCGAACCCGCGACCTCTGGATTCGTAGTCGAGCGTCTTACCACTCGACCATGCAGGCCGTCAAATGCCATTAGATGTATGCAAATTATTTTCCACACATCTAGTAAGTAAAGAATTAATACATTTCACAAAAGTAGAACGAAGCACATAAAGTTACTTAAATACGTAAAAATCAAAGGTTTTGTGGGTATTCATGTGCATTGCACAGCACACCTTATACATGAGAATTTGCCCTCACTCATTGGTTTCATAACGCCAGGGGAAGGATGCAGCAAACTTGTTTTCTCCTGGGGTTGAATCGAAACTGTTTGACCAGCCAACCTCGAAATAGCATCATTATCAAAGGTCAGTCTGGAAATTAAACCAGTGGGGCAAGATTGCGAGCCTGGATGCTCGTTTCTAACTTCATTGGTCCTTTAAGCTCAGTTCAACCCTGTAGTAATAGGTCGTTTGAGCTGCACACTAGAGGATTCTAGTTGTAACTACTTGTTGGCTGTTATTCTAAACTCTTCGAAACAGGAGTTAAATAAAATAAATTATACAATCTGATGAAAACCTAGCATTCAACGTTTATTTAATATTAAATAAAATATATTTTCGTAGAGAACAATCACTTTGTGGTTTGACATATTTAGAGAAATGAAAACATAACGTTGCATAAGACAATAGTACTAGAAATAAAGAAAGCCATTAAAATTAATAGTCATATTATTAATAATCAGGTAAATTTATCCAGTAGTCCAATATTAAGTATATTTCCTGTAAAATCACCTGTTAACGTTTTGTCTCTATCTCTGTCTCTTTTTCTTTGTTCCTTTGTTATAATTTAAATGTTATTCCATTGTTCTCTCATTGTTCTGTTATTTTATTTTATATTTTGTTTTCCCTCTGTATGTATACGAGTACATAACTGCACACTTTGTATTTTATTTACAAAGTTATTTTTCTATCTCTTCATTAAATAAAATGTTTTATTAACAAAGGTGGTGTTTTTTTTATTTTGTATAATAAGCCTTATAACTTTTAAATCCAATTTTGGAAAATTCTCTGAGATGATGACGAGCGGAATAAAGAACAAAGAAGTTTGTAGAAAGATTAAAAAATTCGCAATAATTTTTTGTTTATTTATAAACACAAGCTAAGATTTATATTTATAGTACTGGAATCTAAAGCCTGGAGGGCAGGAACTACAGTTCCGATATTTTTTTAAAAAAGACCACAAATTATGCTCTAACTACCAAGAAATCACATTTTTAGTCGACCAAGAAAAATTTATGCCAGAATCCTGGAAAAGGGGTGTTGCGACTTTATATGGTTCGGAGGCAACACTGACCAGCTCTTCAAAAGTAGCGCAGGACTAAGACGCCTAGAGGCGTTTTTCCAAGTCGATGTCGAATGAGACAAGGGGTTGAAGATGAGATGAGGTATATTAGTCAATGTTCCTTACCAAAGCTATTTTTGTAGGGTCTGTTAGAATTAGTTAGTAGAGGATTAAAAATGTTTAAAAGGTGCGTGTTTAAGACATGAATGTTACGACTTCAAAAAAATACAGGCTTTTCTGTAATAAAATAAAACAGGAGGAAGAAATGATGCGTCCGACCTGGCCAGGATTTGTAGACGCATCGACGTTCCTTGAAAGCAATCTCGTAGATAAAGAGCACAAGAATCACAATTAAATTAATTAAAATGAATTTGCAACAATAATATTAAATGTTTTCAGAAGATTTACTCGTTATGTAATTAATTCATATTTTTGATCTTACTGTAAAACGTATTTAAAATCATTGTTCAGCTATAATATAGCGGTATGGATTACATGTTTCTATGCAATGAATAGTTACTTTATGAGAAAATTCTCTCAATTTTTTTATTATTTAAAAAAAAAAACAAAAAAGCCGTTTTTTATTCTTTCTGAGAATTTTCTCTCTATTTGATTTTTTTTATTTAAAAAATCAAATTCACACCTCAGGCAGGTTCTTTAAATTCACCCCTCAGGCAGGTTATTCTAGTCCAGCTACAGCAAATTCGACCGTATGACGCTTCCCTATGCCTAGCGGCAAAAAATCGTTCATACCTCTCGCTTTTTGTACCTTAGGCCATTTTTTATTCCAGTCGCCGCTCTACAGTAGGCCGATAAAACGCGGAATCTGTGCCTAACATCAGCTTGAAATCTCAATTAATTTTGATGAATATTTTATGGAAGTTAACTGCTGATTTGTCCTACTAAAAAAATAAAATGTTTTCATATATATATTTTTATTTAATAGAACATGTACGGCGGGAAATAAACAAACGCAAATTAATCTGTTCTATCTTTAAGACACCGCCCATTTGTTTATATCTAGCGTACTGTGGTCTCTTAATAGTTATAGATATCGCCCTTATTTTTGTTAGGTTTATGAGTTTATTTTTTTATGGATTTTACTGCTATAGGTATATTAAAGATGACGATCAACGCCACAAGCGATATGTTATTTAATGTTCCCGGTGCGCGGGAGGGATGGCAAAGGTGTCAAAGAAAATAAATAGTATGGGACATTCTATGCAGCACTTTTCAGCATAGACCCTGTACTACAATAGATGATTTTATCAGTTTTTTTGTTATAATTGCATTAAGTACTAAAAACATTTTTTACAGGGTCCCTTCTACATCGTAACTCGCAGTGTTGACCTATGCAGAATCCCTGGTTTAATGGATACTGAAAACTATTGCACCCACAATTTGGCAGTCTACAAACTTAACAGGGTTACGGAGGTGTTTTGCTGTAGATAGGTAAGTCGAGGTTCCACACGATCTGTAAAAAAACGTATAAAGTAACTCATTACCAAAATATTTATTCTTATGGGGACCTTTATGAAGGTTTTGTTTCTTACGCAAGAGTGAGTTGGATTTTTTTGTCACCGTCTTTTGAATATCATAATTTTATTAGTGAAATACGCTTGATTTTTTCCACGAACATCGTCACCTGCATGACAATACCCTTGACTGGTATATTTTGTACTTCGATCCAAATAAAACGGAGTTTTAATAAATCACAGTTTACACTATTTTAAAGGTGGTTGTTTTTTTTTTGTTTCTGGTCGTTGACGTTTAAACTTGCGTTGGAATAATGCGTTTATAATTTTTCACTAATGTTAACAATCATCCCAGAAATTACATCCTTCTAACTGGCTCAGAATATGTGATTTATTTTAAATATATATCACTATACGAATACGTACATACCTATTTCGCGTATATTTTTGTAACTTGTCAAAAACATATTTCAATAATAAATTCTGAATATGAATTATTTACTTTAACATTTTTTTAGGCTGTAAAGGACATGAAGTTCATGAATATATGGATTATTTTTGGCATTTTTTTTATTCATATTGCAGAAAACTGGGTAAAAAATCAGGCAGATCATCGAGCAATTTCAACCTTGTCACGTTGTAAATGGCTCACCTTAAAATCTAGCTACGTATAATTCAACATCAAAGCACTTAACTTGAAAGCGGCCATATTTTTCACTGCGCCGGAAAACGACTAAGCGTTATCTATGCCCTTGTTAACTACATGGACATAAACCATTACACTTCAGGGACCGTCAGTTTAAAAACAACAAAAAATGCTCTTTTTTAAACAATAATGGAACCAACAAGACATCCCTCGAAAAAATATAATAACCTTTTGAAAATGATTTCCGTTTAATGATAATAATCAGTACTTTGCCATGTTTTCACTTTAGTGTCGATTGAGTACGGTACAACGATGGCGATTTATTTTTCCTCTTGTGTTCTCGTAGCGTTTTTTGAGTATCTTCAATATTTTGCTGTAGCTGATATGAACTTTGCTGGTATTCCTAAAATAAGTAACTTTGTGAGTATTATCGGATAACCTTTATTTGGTCATTTACGGATCGTTATTTATTTATTGGACTAATTTCGGCAAGAATTTTATTAAATAGTAGGATGGCAAAATTCATTGAAGTTTTGCGAGTTTGGGAAATTTTCCTTTAAGGTAATCTTGTTTATGTGTTATACGGCGCTACATCTCAGGGTGGTATTTGGCCTCCTTCAGAAATATTCTCCATTCACTCCGGTTCCTCTCCCTATTCTCTATTCTTCTGTCTTTAGGCCTTCCATCTTGCTGCAATCTTCGTCCACACATTAAGTACACCTCTTCCTCGGTCTTCTTCCGGGTGGCTTCAACTGGTCACTATGAACTTTGTCATGATTTTAGGTATTCTATCTTTTGGATTTCTGGAAGTCTTATAGCCGGCCCACTGCAGTCTTTGTGACCTACGAAATCTTCCGATGCTTTCAACTATGTGTGAAAAATTATTTTTACTATTAAAATTGGTGTGTAAATAAATGTGTAATAATATTTAAATAATATTGATTACTAATATTATTTAAATATTTTTACTTTCACAGGGCCCTTATTACATTGTTTCCCGAAGTGTTGCGAGCGTCTGCAATCTGCCTGGTCCCAAAGACACTGCAAATGAAGTAAAGCATTCTTTAGCGATCTACAAAGTAGACAGAATCAGAGAAGTTTTCCGCGGATGTGTCATAGTACCCAACGATATGACCAAGATTACGGTAAGGTTTTTTAAAATCTATACAATGCTTTATTTCAGACACCATTGTCTTCTGCCAGAGCCTTCTATGCTCCAGATGGATTCTTTCGTAATCCTCCAACTAGCTAGGGCTTATACAAATAATCCTCATTTGATCTATCTAACTAATATTACGGCGTATAGGCTTTAATACTATCACCATCTAATGATTTTATTTATTTCACTAATTTTATTTTTACGTTATGTGAGTTCTTAGGGAAAAGGTATGATTTTAGTTACTTTCTTCATTCTGTCATTGTCTTCTTCGTGTTTTTTTGCGTAGGTTTGATGTCCCATGGTGGAAAGTTAGGTATTTATTAAAATTTGTGCCTTTACATCCATTTGTTTTAAAAATCTTTGTATAAGACCACGAATATTATTTTATTTTTTTATGACTGACCGATTTTGCTTAGCTTAACCAAACTAAACAATAATACAAAGTGTGCGGTTGTATATACATACAGAGGGAGAACACAATATAAAATAAAAATTAAACAATGAGAAAAAATAAAATAACCAAACAATGTGAAAAACTAAAATAATATTATAATTATAACAAAGAAACAGATAGAAAGAGACAGATAATATGAATTGGAAGAGACAGAACGTAAAAAAAAAAAAACAATTTTTGATTTTTATTCACAGACTTCTGTTTCTATGGAGCTATGGAAGGATGGGGGTTACAAGCCATTCTTCTATAAGGTTTACAAGAAGCCGTGCGAGGAAGGAGCCGTCGCGTATTTCCTCAACACTTTTTTCAAGGTGGACAAGTCTTGTATTGTCAAAAAGGTACTTTGTTTGATAAAATAATGTTATTATTCTTACGAGAATACGAGAAAGAAATCCACATGAGGTTTCCTTCAGGTACAAATCTGTAGTGATTCTATACAGAAGATATTTATATGAAAATGAAGAAGTGAAACACGGGTCCATTAGAGGAGGGAGGAAAAAAATAAGAATATCACACGAACTAGTAAAAAAATACCCAATCTCTTGTAGAAAATGTCAAAGGTGAAATGTCTCGGGAACGAATGTTATAATTATAGAGAGAGATATAAATTGAATTACATCACAGTAGCTGAGAATACATAAATTCCAGCTTCTGAAAGGCTAACATACTCGAATGTAACTTTGACGGCCTCCATGGCCGAGTGGTAGGACGCTCTACTACGAATCCAAAATAGCTTAATACATAAAGGGATGAAATCTTATAATGCGCTGCTGGAAACCATCAAAATTATGCCCATCAATAAATTGAAAATAGCCTGTAAAAAATATTTAAAACGAATATAAATCAAAATAATAAGTATTAAATAAATTGAAATATTATAAAATCAAAAAGAATATGAAATAATTAGCTACTTGTAATCTTGAATCTTGCCAAAGTGACTAATATAAAATAAATAAAACTAAAAAACTAAAGGTAACGAGTTCAAGTCCGGCGTGCGCCAGTTACTTTTATTTAATTAAAAAGTGTCATAACACATTAAATTGATAGAAAATAATCTAAAGTTTATTTGCGACACGTTCCAGAGTGGCAGATACCCTAAGTATCGCCTTGCGGAAAGACTACTATTCAGAATCGAAACGTTGCTTGAAATGGCTTTAGTCGTGTTTGGTGACCAGACCTGAATAGCCAGGTCCCTCCAGACCTTCCTCTCCCTCATCTCCTTTCTTTCTCCATTACCTTAGCCTAACATACCCCCATTAATCTCACTTGCCCTAGACGGTTGAGAGCAGTTGGGACTCTTGTGCGGTATTCACTATAAAAAAAAAATAAGAAAAAACTTTAACTTTAACGGAGTTCCCGTGCATGAGCCTATTACTTAACGTAACACCAATGGATAGCTTGTCAGGAAGATTACTCACGGTGTTGATCAAATAGGATTGTTTATTTGAAACATTTTATTCAAGAAGGTTCTTCTACCCTAAGAGAAAACTTTCCAGTAGTATCTAAAATCCCTACATAAATTTTATATTTTTAAGAGCTCCGAGCCATCGCAATTTATTTGTTTATGTGTTACATTTTGTATTTTAGTTATTTATTTCATTGAAATTATTCCAGGGAAACTACACTATTGACAACGTGAGCCCCAATGATATCATGAAGGACGTCATCGGAACCACTTTCTTCTACGAGAAGATGTCCGTCACCCTGGCCTGGTTCACGGAGAAGGGTTATGTCGGCTGCGTCAAGATTGACTGCGAGTCTAAACCTCTCTCCAAGAAATCACAAAAAATAAGATATAATAACAAAACAGCTATTAAATTAAATTAATCGTTCGTTTAGCAACATCAATAAATGGTGCCGACGTCAATATTCGTGTACCTTATATTCCAGATCATTTAGTTTTTTTTAAATTTAATGTTACAGCTAGTATGGCAATCTATAGCATCTCTATTATGATGATATATTTGCAATGTTTGAAGAAAGTGAAGAGGGGGAATGTTGGAGTTGGGAGGTCTGCTGATCGTCGAAGCGTCGTCTGAAATATCTCTTCTTATCATAATTATTTTATATCAAATTGTCTGAAGCATTCTAGCTTTTGGCATCCAGTAAATTTTTCGTGACACCACTCCAAAGTTCCATTTGCCAGAAGCTATGGGAACTATTTTTTACGCTAAAATCCTTTAGTCATTCTCCGTGTTGCCATGTGTTTTTTTTATAAACTGAATATATCAATTTTGAGATAGCATCATTTTTTGTTGATTTATTATTTTTAAATTTGTATTTTGGCTACCTTACTTTGGAGGATGTTGGGCTCAAAATTGAAATCGTTCCATCTAATTGATCAGGATCAGTCATATCTTCTCTTTGGTTTACATATTCATAATATGATTTTCTTTTATCAGCAACTATCGCTAGTTTGTGAATAGGATTGACACTTATTTCTTCTTTGATCCACGTCTTTGGCTTAAAATCTCTACCGAGTAATTTAAGTTCTATGAAGAATTTTTTCACAAATATTTTAAATAAATTGGTTCTTGTCTTGTTTACATATGAATTTTACTGCTTATAACTGAGCTCGTGCCGAATTTTTCAAGAAGCCTTACTTCTAGCAGCACCTTAGGAAGGAGCTAATTATGATAACATTGACCAGTATGAAAACATTGACCATAACTTTTATTATTTTCACACGTAAAATTATTCGCAAAATCCTCACATAAAATTTCATACATTCAGATAAAATAGGTACACATTAGCTAGAGAAATAACATATATACATAATTTGCGCGAAACATGCTGCTAATGACCAAAAGTGTGTGCAAATTGAAATTTTCGAACTGTATTAGTGATTTTATGGAATAGAATTCCCGTGTCTAATGCCTACTAATACCATCATTATTGTTAAAAAATGGACAGATTCGGATAATTCCTTTCAAATCATTGGAGTTTTTGAGTCGTGTTATTATGAGGCTAATACTAGTACAACTATGAAAATTATTAGTATCTACTGCTACCAATTGTTCCACTTCTTTCTCATATGATTAAGTTGTGTTACCCAGGCAGGATTCGTATACAGAACCTAGCATCTCTTCGGACATCTTAGCAGCCAGAAGATCAACAATCTACGGCCTCTCGTGTGGTGGTTTTCTTTATTGTTCAATTCGTTAGGAAAACTGAGAAAGTCGACAGTCACCACAGCGGAGACGATTCATTTTGCTGATATTTTGATACTGACAACCGACGTATGAAAAATAACCTTGGAGAAGATTGCACTGAGTAGTTGAAGAGAACTTAAACCGATGGTTGATCTTTGCATGGGGGATAATTTTTCCACAGCCAACCTACGCTAAATTTGAAGACAGGGAATTTGAATGACAAATTACGTTATAATTATTGTTGAGGAATTTTAATAGTTCGGATGCTTGCTTATTGCTTAGACTTTTTTCCATGTTTAATGATCTGTAAAATTTGCATCAGACGAATTATTTCATGTTTTAATTGTCAAGTGGTTTGCGAATTTACATGTCGTACAAAAAGATTGGCTTGAATGAAAATTTATAAAGCTTCATTTTTATTGATACATTGTATTTACAAAAGTGTACGTAAAACCATTTCATTACGAGATGGGTACATTGAACCATAATTATTTTGCATAACCGTGCATTTTTACAATAATTTGCACACATAATACACAAATTATTGATGTTCTACTCATTAGAGTGTAAACTGCCTTTTTTGAATACTGACAGCATAATAATGAATTTTTTTCATAATATTTGTTCCATGTGGATAAAAGTTTTATGCTTAACGCAAAACCAATTATTTGCTTCAGGGGCCGAACCGAATTCCTTAATATTATCAAAAAGTCACGACATCAAATTTATAAGTACTATTTTTATACTTTGATGTTATGCTACACACATTTCAACTGCTCGGAACCAGGAAAACACACTTGAGAAATGTTATGACGAATAAAAAGGGTAGGGGCGAAGTAGAAAGAGTAGAGGAAGGTTGAGAAATACCCAGCTATTCATATCTGGTCACTGAACATGGTTAAAGCTTTTTCAAGCAACGTTTCAATTATTTATTGTGGTATCTCGCAAGAAAGATATTTAAATTGCTAAACAAGGTGCAAATATATGATTATTTGAATTCCAACCAATGCGTGAAGTTATACAACTGCATTTTATTTTATTTCTCTCTCTTTATTTTAACTCTATTGGATAACTATCTAATAGTTATTTTACCTTTTTCTACCATATTTTGTCTGGATCCTTTACTGTTTTATTGAATTCAGTTCAATTGAGTCAACTCACTTACTTCAACTTTTTTCCACCTGCTTTTTCTTTCATACGCTCTCTTGTAACATATCGTATTTCTCATCTTTGTCAGTAAAATTTGTTCAGTTCAGTTAAGTCCATTTTTTATCTTCTTCTACCTGTTTTCCATCATAAACTGTATATCTATTAACTCAATTATGCTGTCATTAAATTTTAATATGCCTATCCTTAAATACTTCTATGGGAAGCCTTAAAAGATCTCTTTGCACAGACACCTTAATTAGGTTAAAAATAAAATCGTTTTGCAAAATAATTCGTTATAATTTCCCAGGGTCTGTTTCACATTTTCACCAGTAGGGTGGAAAACAAATGCGTAATACCATCTGCCAAGGTCGACATAGAGCATCAATGCTTGAATAATATGGGAGTATACAAAGCAAACAGGTACAAAGAAGAATTCAAAGGGATGGTCATGGTGCCCAAGGACATACAGAATCTAAAAGTAATTATAATAGAACAATCCTCTCTTTTCTCTTGGATATTTCATTGAGAGAATTTTTTCGTTTTGTTTTGCAGAATTGGCCTTTATAATGGTTGTCATCGGGATTATTATCTTTATCCTCGTGTTTGTTTTATTTTCAGGGTTTTATAGCAACAGATATCTGGAGAGATGAAGGGTATAAGCCGTTCTACAGCAGGGTATATGAGAATCCTTGAACAGACGTTAAGTTTTCACCCTTATTAGACAAATATTTCAGTACGGGCAACAATTGTGCTCTAAAAAGGGTAAAAACTGTCGTCCATTATGTTTATTAACATACCATCAAAAGGCTCAGATACCGCATGAATTGCTCGTGTATTCTATACAGTAAGGTGGTAAATATATTATGGAAACAAGTTTTAATCAGAAACCCAAACAGAGGGACAATGGCACTGTCATGAGCACGGTATCCTCCCTGTTAAAATAATTAATATTAAAGAGTCAGTTTTGTTGACAAACATTATTATTGTTTACTTTATTATAAAGTCCTGTTCTTTATTAAATTATATATTGTTGCCGGAAAGGCAAAAGACTGAAGCGCCATTTAGGGAAATTTTCATCAGAGCACAAAGTTTTTGTTTGTTTTAAAATAAAAAGTCTTCAGAACCTGGTTGGATTTTAAACATAAAACTAAATTATAAATTATGAAAACATGTTCGTCATAAGTTCTTTGATCATTCCATAAGTAGTGCTAAAGATAGCATGTGACCGGCGCGCGTCGGGAATATTTTTGTCTCTTCAAAAACACACTCACAATGATTTTTTGAGTTTTAAAATGAGTAAAGGAAAAGAGAAATTTATTTGTAATTTTGTAAGATTGTTTTAAAATGGGATTACGTGTTATCGTATAATTGGGAGCAGAGTTATTTTGAAAATAGTTTTATTTATTTTATCAACACTTTTTCACTTAAAGATTAAATATTTTAACATTTGAGATGATAAACGGGTCCGTTTCTTCTGCTGGCCAAGTCCTCCGTCATTGCACAAGCAACATCTTCCACTTATTATGATGGTAGTAGGAGAATTCCAAATATTAACAGGTTATCCGTAAACTGAGAAAGTTTTTCTTTCTATTAATTTTTTTTTTTTTTTTACTTTTCATAACTTATATACTTTTTGACTTAATAATAATAACTTATGTACTACTAAACTTGTTATTACATACTAATGTTTATTATATGGTTCTTACAAGCTATTTTAATTTTAGTTATTGGTATAATTTTGATGGTTTTCAAATGTAAACAACAACATGACGTTTTAAATTATTTTTTCAAAGCTCAATACAGAAATGACGTTACGAGCTAAAAAAAAATGGTGTTCGTTCATAAATTGCATACAGGAAAGCCACGCAAATTTCATGACACCAAAGTTCATCATTTTGCGTTAGTTTTTGTTTTGTGCATGCTCCCCAAAGCTATTTAATAAGATTATTTCAATTTCGTCTCTATCTCGCATCAATTGTGCTTCTATTCCACGTCCAACTACTCAAACATTAGTGGATAAATATTTTTGTCCGATTGAAATAATTCTAATTCACGTGATCCAACAATTGTATCTTATTTGTAGATACAATTAGATGAACATCATTGTTATTTCATAATAATGATGTTGATCTATTCCTAAAAAATATATATTTTAATTTTATAATATCGGCAATTTAGATTGGAAATCTTTACAACCGGAAGCATCCTTGAGTTGCGTAAAAAACAGCCAGCTTTGTAAATGGTTGAACAGCAAGAACTCAACCAGAGAATACACTTCACAAGAGTTCAACTGTCTGGAATAAGCGACTTTACTGGGATGCCAAATGATCACAGAAAGAGTGACTAGTTAATTGAATTATTTTATCAAGTCGATTTTTTTTTAAACATTACGAAATTGTTCAATATTGAAGTTTTTTTTAAAAAAAAAAAATATTCAGAATATACAACGTGGTGCAAAGTTACAAAGTTAGTGCAACATTGTTAGAAACAAGAGAGAAAAATAATTGATCAAAACAAGATAGACATAGTTCTAAAATTGGTATAAACATGGTGCATAAATAATAAGCACGTATTAAACAAGCATCAACAAAGCTTGTTGTTTTGAAGGCAGTTTCACCGGTGCAAAATATGTCAATATCCGAAGTAATTCAATTCAACAGCAAGAGTGTCCTTTCCTACTAGCATGACCATTAGCAAGTTAGTCCTGCAGGCCGGAAGATATAACATTTTATGCTGTCGATTACAGAGATTATCATCGGGAACACAAAAGTCAATGATCTGATAAAACTCAGAAATTCCTTCTGAACCTTCTCTAACATGAGGAAATACTTATATTTGTGTGAACTCCAAATTACCTACCCAAACTCAAGTCTACTTTTTGGCAAAGGAAATGAATAATATTGTGAGTAACTGGGTGTTTTTAAATTCCCCGCAGTACGTAAAATAAAAGCCAGAATTTTCCATTAGGGGCCAAAAGTTATTTCAATATGAGCATGAAAAAAGTCTACTATCAAATACTTCTTCAAGATCCTTCATAGTGGAGACACGTTTTAAACTTCTGTCGTTCATAGTGTATTGGTAAAACTATATATGACACTCCCCATTGAAAGACATAATGAAACATTAAATTCAATCTGATTACAACAATTCTATCGATATCTGACTGGAGTCGATTGCAGTTTTCTGAAGTTTGCATTTGAGTGAATATGTTTAAGTTATCCGCAAAGAATAAGAAAATTAAGTCGCAAAATAACCTCTGAGATATCATTTATAAATATGTAAAAGAGGAGCAGACCTAAATTAGAGCCATGGGGTAATCCAGAAAGCAGAAATAATATGTTTTACATATTAATATTCCATGTGATGCACATTGCTTTATCTATGTAAGTAAAAAAACAAGAAGCCGTGAAAAAAGTATATCGTTGACAGCTAATTAAATAATATGTCATAGTTTACGGAATCTACTTGACAGCCTTTATCTGAAGATTTGGAAATACAATCAGTGAGTACCTACTTACAGATTTGTTTCGGTTGACCGACCTTTTCTAGTCCATGCTGTTCCAATATTAGGATCAGCCCACCTTGAAACAGAATGTGTTTTGGATTATTGATTTAAATAGCTTTGCTGGGGAAGAAAGTTATTACTACCAGTCTAAAATATGCTCAGATCACATTAATACAGTGTTTTAGAGATTAATACACATGTTGTTGATGATTTTACAAATCGATTAAAAGCGAGTAACAACCAAATTAGATACTGCTAGAGCAAAGAAAGTTGAGCAGAAAGATAGAGAATTCTCTCGTGTTGATGCAAAGTAAAAGTGTGTAGGAAATGTAAAGTTCTACATATAAAATTCAATACTTCAGAGAGTCGCAAATTGAGATTTAATTTATGAAGTCATTAATTTTTTCTATAAAATATATTATTGGTTAGTCAATTCATTACAATATTCCGGGATTCGGGCGCACAAACCGCCCGGTTTCATATGAGTTTACCTTTTAAGGGCTCATAGCTCCCGCTTCCATTTTTTAGCGGGAAAACAAAATATTCCGGCATCAGCTCTCTTTATGACCTCTCGCTTCATATAAACTACTTCTTCCCAGCATTTTTATTAATCTCACAATATTTCATTTTATAAATAATTACAGGGGTTACTTTGGTATTGGAAAGGAATTGTTTTTCTTATAACTACTTAAAAGTAACAATTACAAGGTTTGAATTTATACAACAATGTAGTCTGGAATTCAGCCGTCAGAACTGGGTACTTTTATTTGTGGTACCAACGGCTGGATTCTCGCTATCCAATTAACAATGAAATACCTAGCCCTAATTTTTTCCGTAATTATTTTCTGAGATTCTCAGAATCTCTGCCTAGCACTCATTGGCTGATGGATTAGACATTTACCGAAAGGCTCAGCCTCCGGGTACTGTGGAGGGGGTAGAGCGTAAATACTGCGTGCCTAGTAGGATTGTTTCCCAAAGGGCCGCCAGAGCGTCATACGACCACAGCTCCGTTCCGGGCAGGATCGGAGCTCAATCGTATCGAGTGGTCGTGTAGCTCCCGATCGTTGTGGAGGGGATGAGATGTAAACAGGCCGTCTCACACCGTTCGGCGTGTCAGATGACTTCGGCCGAGCGGCGTAAACATAGTTCCCGGGCATTATTTAGCTCGGGAACAACAAAAATATGATAGAATACAAATTATTTTAAACTTAATGCTTAAAATATTTAATTCTGTATTATAATTCTAATCAGCAGCCGGTGGAGACTCAAAGCGTCCGATACAAGATGTATGAAAGGAAAAATTGTTGAAGCCCAAAATTAATGATTCTTACTAAATCAATTTTAATAATAGTATTTTTTTATTGCACATTTGTAAAGAACAACATTCAATGGACACGTTGCTATAATATTCAACATGCCATGAACAACGTACCATTAAAATATTATGTACAATACGTCACAAAAGTTTGATATATGTAAAACTACTATGGGCACAAAACAAACAAATGGGTGATTATCACAATTAAAATATCATTCCTGCATCATTGAATTTATTATCTAATGGGAGGCATAACTACATTGAAAATGGACATCCTACCCAACTAAAAAAAATGCATAAATACTGTCGAAATAATCTTTTTGTCTGGAGACTAACGAAATAAAATTTACCTGGAGGACCAAAAAAACATTTCAATGTTTTCTCGGAAGAAATCAAACTTTCTGAAATTTAAAATAAAGATCGAGGTCTTCTCAAAATAAATGAAAAAGTCTGCCCAAAGTCAAATTAGAGAACATCGGAAGGACAAGAAAGAAACCCAAATCTAGCAATATGTCGAGAAAAGTTTATGAACGAGAAGATGTTTTTCTGCCAGTTACTAGTTGTTTTATGTAAAAGCATTAATTTAGATGACGGCACTAAACAAATTATTTTCATATTTAGGTTGTCGGTATTTTTTACCAAATTAAAAGGGTATTAAGTGAACCAAAATTAAGTCCAGCTCGGTGTTCATCAAAATACAGCCACTAGTATTTCCTGACTGGTGGAATCATGCCGATTTTTAAATTTTATAAAAATACGTTAATTTTGATCATTTTTTTACTATGTTTGTGCCACGGGATTGGTGGGAAGAGACATGAAAACAATACCTATTATCGATTTGCTCCCAACCGATTTGTAAGTTTAAGTATTTTTTTAATGCAGTGGAATTCTTTCATCACGAAAAATTGGGAACTTAAATAAGTTTTCGTCTCAAAATAAACAATCAACTAAAAATTCGCTTTAGTTTAAAATGCTGTAAAAACAAAAAATATTTTTAAAAATTAACTGCTTTATTTCATTTACAGATCTTACCAATTTTTTCTCCTTGCTACTGTGTCTCGGTCCCCTTCTCGGTGTATTCTTCTACGAATATATTATTAATACTTTTATATTAGCTGTTAGTTTTACTTACCTATACTTAATATATGTTCCGAGTTAACCATTCGACTTCCTTTGCAAATCCCTTATCTATCCGGTCTCTTTTTATTATTTGTAATTTTGAAACTGTAAATTCGTGGTGGAACTCCATTTCAATGATTTTAAAAATACCAAATTTTTAACTTTATTCCATTTTTTTTTATTTAAAACCTGTCTGGTTTCACTTTATGATGGGAATCTTCAGACTGGTAAAATTTTAAGTAACTCTATGGAATATATACTATTAGGTTCGGAATGGGTATTGATATTCATAGTAAATCATCCGTAACTTAAGGATTTTAGTTTTATGGCTGACAGAGGTGTCTTTACCATACCTCCAAAAATACATTCGGGTAGTTTTATTACCTTCTGGGAAACGGTTTACCCGGGGTGCGTTAGATGTGTTTGTGTTTTTTTTTTAATTAAATAATATCTATAGTTGTCAGCTTTATTTTTAACAGTTAGACCTAAATAGGTAAGTAATAAAACAATCCGAATGTTTTTGTGGAGGTATGGTAATATCAATACCCATCTCTTTGCGGACCTAATAGTATATATTCTATAAATTATTCGCAACATTACCTTCCATAATTGCCAACTCAATAATAAACAGTTACAAAAATAATAAAATACAAGTTGTGATACCCACAATAATAATAATAAAAATATATTAAAAAATACATAAATTCGTAAAAAAAAAAAAAAGTAAATATCGTTTTAATCGGGCGTGCTTCAGGGTGGTCTCCGCATCATCTGCATCCATCGCTCGTTGAGATGATAGCTGAGACATTCAGATGCAACCACGGAAATGACGTTGGTTAAATTCCGTGTCCTCCCCCAGAAGCTGGCTATTCGGTGGCGAAGTAAGGCCGGAGAATAAGTGCACCCTCCCTTCGGTGAACATTGTAGAAGCACTGCAGAATCTTGGAAGTTGTTGCCTATCGGCATTGTTGTAGCAAACCCTCAACTTGTTCCATTGCGCTGTTGGGTACTGTGTCCACAGCTCAGATGTATATAGGGCAGTGCAGTACGTCTTATAAAAGCAGTTTCCTGACATCGTCACTACAGTGGTAGAACCGCCTTGAGAGCATTCCGGCCCGTATATTTGTAGCTCTTCTTTGTCGTTCCATATCTTCAATATCGCTCAAATCTTCTGTAAGGATATGTCCCAGGTATTTAATTAATCAATAAGCAGTTTGTCACCTTCTAGCCAGATTTGCAGAATATTTTGTGGCTCCTTTTTGTGTTTGAATACGACGATTACGTACTTTTTAGGGTTATACAACAAGTTATGCGAGTTTGCGTATACTTCGCGTATTTGCACAAGTGGTCTCATCGCATTAATGGATGGTGCCAGCAGCACCATATCATCCGCGTAGTTGATATTATTACTTCCTTGTCCACAGATATGGCAACCAATCCTTGTGTCGTTGAGTTGTTGTAGAAGGTCGTTTATATATACATTAAATGAAGTAGGCGATATATTTCCTCCTTGCCTGACTCCGCTTTTGAGGAATAGGGAAATAGAAAATCGTACCAGTCTGAAGATTCCCGTCATAAGGTGAAACCGGTCAGGATTAAATAAAAAGTAGTGGAATAAAGTAAAAAATTTGGTGTTATTAAAATCTTTCTCCTTTTGTTACCTTTACTCCAACACTAAATTACTCATCGCCATCTTTTTTCTGATATTGTGGTTTATTTAACTTGTAAACTGACGGAGAAAAGGATCTTCCAAAACCGTTTGGTGGAAACAAATAAATTCAATTGATCATTTTATTTATTTTCTTATGTTTGTGATTCAGTTTTGATTTTCTATTTTCAGGGCCCCTTCTACGTGACCAGTAAAAGCTTAAGTTTATGCAAATCTTCCGGACCAGAAGACACGGAGCACTATTTGTGGTCGAACATCTACGTCCTGAAAGTCAGTCGACTCGAAGAAGAATACAGAGGATACGGTCTGATCCCACAGGATGTCAAATTTGAGAAAGTTTGTTTTAATTCGTCATTTACCATTTGATATGACGCATACAGATATTTGTAAAACTTTCACAATTCTGTTGCAACACAAATTCAAAACATACGGAGATATTTTCTCAAATTCTCGGGACAATCAGCTTCTGACATACTTAATCTCGCTCACTAGTTTTACCAAAACCTTTTTAGGTACTCATAAATGCTTATAAACTTGAGCGTCTATTAGTCTATCGATATTTTATTGCCAATGTATTATTATGTTGTTGACTTTTCATATTTGGCTGTTATGTTATTAGGGGTAATAATTTGTGTAGTTAAATTTAACATTTAAGTTATTGTGTATAAAAAAGATTGACGGCTACCTTGGCTGTCAAGATGTATAGATTTGTTTTTTTTTAAATGATTAGTTGACGCAAATCGTCGCCAGGAAAGGCAAAAGGGCTGAAGCGCCATTTTGGGAAGTTTACACCAGGTTACTTAAAAGTTTTGTTTTATTTTACAATAAAATTCATAACTCTTCAGTACCTGGTTGGATTTTAAAAGAAAAAAGTTAACTCAATACTCTCATTGAGTTTACTGAAGTGAAAAAAAGCTAAAAAGTCCCAAACTTGTGTCGCTTGAGTCAAGCCTTCTCTCAAATGGTAAATAAATTTTAGATGATTGAAGGTTACCACAAAAGTCTTCAGAATCAAACAAGAGTCAGAGTATTCGATGCAGATAAAAAAAACTGATCAAAACTGCATATTTAACTCATTTTTGACCCAAAGTATCGCTTAAGCTCTTTTGCCTTTCCAGCGACGATATTTTTTTGTAAACTATTAACTACAGAAAATGGACGTTTAGAAATAATATTCTAATATTTCCTACAATTTTCTTGCTTGAGTTTATCCTTGAAGTCGAAGGCCGCTAGCACTATGTGTACCGTTTAGAAAATATTTATTAAATTAGTGGTGGCAACCAGTGGTATCTCGTGAGTTTTTAGTGTTCGAGAGTGCTAATATTGTAAAATACGACATTGTTAGTATGTTGTATCCGAAAATATTTTTATTTTTTTTCAAGATTTTTTTCCATGAAGAATTTCGGGATTTTTCAGTTTTGGTGGTGCACTGCACGGATTTCTGATAAAAATCTTCGTACAAAAAACTGAAATTTTTAAAAATAAAAATAAATGTTTTCGGCTACAACAACATCAATTATGACGTTTTTTTTAATCTTACCGCTCTAGCACACTAAAAAGTCATGAGCCGCCACTGGTGGCAACCCATTTTGTATTTATTCCAGCTAAAGTAAATGTGTATATAAAATATAAGCCTATATAAGTAAATTTTCTTAATCACTTCACTAATTACATGTCATGTAATTACGCTAATACGGGATTATAGCATGTCCATTAATGACACCGCGCGTCACGCGTTGACAGACATGTGACTGGTATGCGCACAACGTGCCACGCGCGTTTGTGCCGCCTCTTCACTTTGAACCGTTCGTAAACAGACGCAGCCATGTGTTTTTGAGTCGTCTGACGGAGCACAGGGAAACCCGTCACTGTTCGTCAGTTTGAATTGATCCGTCATTCATATGACATTAATATTTACGAATTTTAATTAGCAATGAAGATTTAAGGAAGCCAGAGGATTCCATATCATATGTTCGTGGCTTTTAGCCCGGTTAGTGGAGAAAAGCCACGAACTGACCACTCGCAGCCGTGAGTTTATGTTCGTGAGTGTTGTCAGCATTGAGAGAATCATGTGGCTAGTGAATAAAATAATTATTTACAACAGGTACTCGCTACATAACTAACTAGTTGTTATGTAATAACATTATAAATATATAAGCATTTCTAAATTGAGTTACACTTGTTTTTTTCAGTTTAGTATGGAGGTTTCTATCCTGAGGGGTGGAATAATTATACCCGTCTATTCTACCGTATCTCGAAAGCCTTGTGAAGACATCATGTTTACAACCCTTATGAGTTTTTACTTTAAGCCGGACAGAAAATGCATTGGCAAGCAGGTAAAATCTTTAATTTATAAGACCTTTCCTCATCTTACGTGGAGTCATTTTTAAATAACAGAGTATCTCACCAAAATATCAATTACCGCATTCACCCTTGGGCCCTGTTCGAGAATGGAGAAAAAATATTCCAATCGTAACATATTATTAAATAATACATTCTCTGTTACTGTCATTGGACAGAACGAACTTCGTAGGCTCTTCTATAAATCTAGAAGAAAACGGCTTTCATTTGTTACCCAGACTCTTTTAAAGCTTTATTCCGAACATCATTTCACACCTGAATTTCTGAACACAGGAACGAGTAACAAAAACGACCCGTTCAGTGCTCAATGCTTCCGAAATGGTAGGCACGCATTTGGCATTCTCCCCAGCTATGGATTATTAGCTTCGTTCATACTCCGCGCGGCGAGAGTTTAAGGCAGTTCCCAACTAAGAAAAAACTATATTTTCGTAGAAAGCAATCACTTTGTAGTTTGACATATTTTAAAAAAATAACGACCGGTAAAGTCAATATAAGAATCAAAGAACGTCTAAGATGTTTAAATATAGAGGTTTTCCTGAATTCGCTAATCATCTTATTGATAAAGATTTTACCTTCAATAAAAACATCGGTGCTCATATTCTTCTCCAAAATGATCATGCCATCAGATTAAATAATTTAGAAGCACTAGAATAAAGAAAACCATTAAAATTAATGGTCATATTCTTAATAATCACGTAAATTGATCCAGTAGTCCAACATAAAAGTATATTTTATAGGAGTCAATTAGTTACAAAATCAACGGCTTCAACTCTTTCCCTGTTACGGTTACCTCTGGGGTTCCACAAGGGTCTCATCTTGGACCTCCAGTATTTATCATCTTTATCAATGATTTAAACATATCGACTTAAATGCAAATTTTCACTCTACGCAGATGACTCAAAACTATACAAAGCCGTCAAATCAAATGATAGCTGTCAAATATTACAAAATGATCTAGACACTCTTTCTCTGTGGTGTGAAGAAATGAAATGGATTTGAATTTAGGCAAACGCAAGGTTATTTGTTTCACTCGCAATAAACGGCAAGTAGATTTCCCATACAATATACGTGCTACTAAACTAGAAAAAATATCGTTAATCAAAGACCTCGGGATTCTGTTTGACAGAAAATTGACATTCAACCAACACATTGAAAAAACAGTTAGTAAGGCAAACAAGATGCTAGGTTTCATAACACGAGCAACAAAGCTTTTCAAAAATCCAAGTAGCCTTGTTATTTTGTACTACTCACTTGTTCGCGTGTCTTAGAATATGCCGTAATTGTCTGGAACCCGCATTACACGACATATATAACAAGAGTTGAATCAATTCAAAAAAAATCTTACGTATCTTGTTCTATCGATCTGGTGTTCATCTTGTATTGAATAGCTATCAGCAGAGACATTTTTTTCAATTCGATAGCTTGCACAAAAGAAGAAAAATAATAGACTTAACTATGTCTTTTAAAATTGTTAATAACCTTGTTGGTAGCGATTTAGTGAGTAAAATTATGTTTAACATCAAACCCAGATGCACAAGAAATTTCGATATATTTTGGACAGATGTCCGTGTAAATAATACGGGATATTTTAATTTTGTGTCAAGAACGTCTCGTTTAAACAATGTTATTGGCAAATTTCACAACATCGATATATTCTCAAATTCACTCACTTCCTTTAAAAATATGATACAAACAGCTATATCTGATGACTTTTTTACATAAATATAATATGCATAGTAAAATTGATTAACCAAAAAAATATATAATACAATGAAAAATAAAATTTATTTTGTGTCATTTGCCTGCAACATTGTTTTTGATCACTAAGTTTTATTTTTTTGGCCACCATATCATTATTGTTGTGTGCATCAGGTGTCAATTACCTAGGCACAATGTTGCGCGTAGTGCAGCGTTTGTGCATTATACTTTGTTAATTACAATATTATAATGTATGCTGCGAACACATTAATTTTGAAATATTTACACTCATCTTTTTATTTGATAATACCTTAAACATGTTTCTGTAAATATTTTGTTTGCGTTCCTATTAAAATAAAATAAAATTTCCTGTAAACTCATAAAATTTATCATTATTCTTTAATCAGCTTCTTAGTTGAAGTTTTGTCTATTTCAATTTATATTCAATTTATCTGTCCCTTCCTCTCTGTTCCTTTTTTACAATTTTAATGTTATTATATCGTTTTCTCATTGTTCTGTTATTTTATTTTATATTTTGTCCTCCCTCCGTATGTTTATATAACCGCACACTTTATATTTTTTGTTTATTTTAATGTTGTACCCTGATTATGTAGCAAAACCGGTCGGTTATCAAAATTAAAATAATATCCGTGGTATTATTCAAAGTTATTTTTTCATTTCTCTAACAAAAAACTATTTTATTTGGGACTACAATAATATATCAGGTCCTTTCCATTAATGTTCAACTAGTACTTGATACTTGTTCGTACTTCTCTAGCTCATGCGTCACACACCGCGTGGAGTGTAAACAAAGAAATTGACACACAACCTTCTTCGAAGAATATTCCATTGATATATGCAAATTATTCTTTCCTGTTTCTCAGAAATATTAAACAGTATTTTTTTCAGGGTAACTACACGGTGCAAGGAATGAATGTCAACACCCTAGCTCACCTGACGGTCGGGAACAACTTTATACACGAAACTTTCCATTGTCATTTCGAGGTATTTAGCGCGATTGGCTCGGTATTCTGCTCCGACAATATCTATGAAACCAAGCCGCTAAAAAAGCTCACGAAACCTAAAAAATAAACCAAAACTTTTTTTTTTCACAATAATTTGTGTTAATTTAATTATCTTGCTCTGCGTTTGATTTCGGAGCTATTTAATTGGGAATCTGACAATATACCAAAATGACACAAAGCGTAATCTTCTAATAAAAATAATCTGTTTCATAACATTGTTTTTACATTACATTTTTATTGACTGTAAATAATGGCGCGGAAAGTCTTTTGAAAGGTGGATCCATAAGCTAACTAGCAAACCATCACGCCGTTTCTCCACAAGGGTAGGTAGAGAGCATAAACTGTCACACAACTCTGTATTGGTATTCAAACAAGCATTCTACAAAAAATCTATGTATAATATATATATATGCATATACATTTTATTCAATTTAATTGTTTGAAATTATTCTACGTTAATTTGAATTAACATTGGGCCTCAGAGGGCTTTTTTATTACTAAAGTAAAACAAACATATTACACACAAATAAACGTATGTATTTGCAATGAAGTTAGAATAAAAATATTCAAATAACATGAAATAAAATAAATAAAAATACTAATAGATGCCAAACTGAGCATGATCACCGAAGCGGGATTTGTCGAAAAAGGTTTTTGCGGTTTTTGTCGCGAGAACAAGGATTGGAACCTTGCGGGAAAAAACGCCATTGAAAAGATTTTCAGCGATAAAAAACAAAAATTCGACTCTTTGAAATCGCTATGGTTACGAGGGAAAAAATCACAAAGTTTATGGTAATTTAAATTGGACGTAGTTATGCAGAAAGCGTCCAACCCCAAAAAGATGAAACTGAGAAAAAGGCGTTTGTAAATATGATAATAAAATTGCATTAATATGCGCAATCGGTATTTGTAAAGTATATATCAGTTATTTTTTCTTTGTGAGCATTATTATAAATAGGTAATTTGTAATCTATCAAAGTGTTTATTAAAAAAGTATATGTTATGTTTTCTTACATTTCATAATGTTTTTAAACTTCAATTGAATTAAAATATCCGCAATGTTCGTTAATAAATAAAAAATCATTAGGAGCTTGGATGTTTTCAGCAGATATAAATCTCGTATTTATCTATAAGAAAACATGTAAAACTCAATTTTGGCAAATTGTGGGTTGGACGATTTCTGCATAACTACGTCCAATTAACACTGGATTCCAAACACAAACGCTTAAGTTGCACTCCCATGAGACAACGAAACTCATTATGGGATTGTAAATTGGCACATATTTGGTTTATGTAAGTTTTCAAATCTCTTGTATACTCGTATATTTAAATATATAAACAACAAGAAAAAAACAAAAGGTAAAGGCTCAAAATAAACAGAAACAATTTAAAAAATTACGCAAAAATACAACAATATTTGATTCACTTGATCGTGCCATGTTTTCTTCCGGTGTCCGCAACTTCTTCTACTATACATTATCGCTTCATATATTCTCCTGACACTCCTTTCTCCATTCATTCGCTCTACGTGTCCAGACCATCTTAAATATAAACCCTTTCTTAATCTCGTTCATTACGACCATTCATTCCGTAAGTGTACGTAATACGATCATGCGTGGTTTCACCGAACATTTTCATCTGGGATCTCGTTTCTATGGTAAAGTAGACGCAGTATAAATGAGATCCATTTGGTGTATGTAACATCTTTAAATAAATAATAAATTAATTGCATACCAAGTGAGTTCATCGCCAACACGGGAAGTGTTTTCTTTCGCAAAATATCAACACTCCCAAACGATTTTCCCCAAGGAGGAAGTGGGTACTCACCACCGTATAATGTACTGATACATGATACTTCGTATTCTGAACACCCTTCAACAAAATTATTATCAAATTCATATCAACAAATTTTCGGAGCCAATTGGCAGATGGGGTGCTTTGCGGGGAACTCGTTGATTAACTACTACAAATTTTAATTTCATTTTTTTTTTCTAATAATGCTCATATTTTCCAACAAGAATAAATCGTAACAATCAAACGGAAATAACCTTTTTGTATCCGCTGTTTATATGTTACTGATAGAATCAGTATGAATTATATACAACACGGTCATTGATTGCTGAACATCAAAACTTAGTCGCATTGTACTGGTTCATTCACAGTAAACACAAATAGAGAAATGACAAAGCTAACATAGTGTGGTAGATAAGTGTCACCCTGGTGAAAGATTACCATTCAGAATCGAAACGTTACTTAATAGATTTTGCTGTATTTGGTGACCAGAACTGAACAGCCAGGTACTTGGCACAGGTGGGGACCTTCCTTTTCTCTATCTTATTTTCCTCTCCCCTCTCTTCAACCTCACAATTTTTTTCAACCCCAATTGGAGATGTCATAGTCGCACTGATTTCGGGCAGTTGGGACTTTTGGGCGATATTAAGCTAAAAAAATAAACTAATCAAATGAACAGAAAATATGTGTTAATTAAAGTAATTTTCGAACAATTTTACATGCTGAGTATGTACAAAAGAAAATTGGAAAGAAGATCTCTTTTTAGGGAAGAATTTTTTTTTTTTTAAACACTGTTACAATTTACAACTCTATTATTGGTCCACATTTTTATTAATGTTCGACGATTCTTTTTTGTGTAACGACAGAGAATAAAAAATTTTAAACTCTCCAAAATAGAGCAATGAGAATTATACTTAGGCGAAATAAAAACTCAAAAGTAGCTAAAATGTCAGAGGAACTAAATTTATTTATTTAATTATAAACGCCCTCATGGGCTTTTGCATAACATATGATTTAAAACATAAAAATAATAGTGACATAAAAAATAACAATGATTAGCACCCAAAAGCATAATTAAGTTGATAGGTAAGTGAATATTCACAAAACATTATACAAGGACATGCAAGGAAATGAGACTACCAAAAAATAATCAAACCAATAAACAAAACAGCTTACTTTATAAAGGAATGAAATGTTATAATTCGTTGCCAGAAACCATCAAAATTATGCCAATTAAAAAATTTAAATAGCATGTAAGAACCATATAAAACACATAAGTAATATACAGCAGTATATTATAAGTTATAATAATTATTTTTAAGTATTTAAAAAATATGAATTATGATTGGTCACTTTGTAGACTTTGATGTACAAGTAACTAAAATAAATCTAAAAACCTAACATCTGCATTTGGTAATAATAATTATGGTTTTAGTAATATTATTTAAATTAATAACTAGAATTGTTTTTCATTCTCAGCCATGCCTATATTTTAGCATTTAGCCATCATTTCAGCTGACTGTACCGAAATTTACAAATCCGCTTACAAAAATTTTAAATGAATTTGGCTTATGAAAATTGATTGCGATCGGGTTCGCCAAAACAAATCGCAAATTTACTAAAAGTTGCAGAAAAATGAAGATGCCAAAATATCGGATATCACTTGCGATCACTTTCTTATTGTGCTGCTGCCACACGAGTCAAAGCTTGAAGAAACCAGAAAACAACATCTACTATCGCTTTGCACCCAACCGATTTGTAAGTCGATGTTTGTATTTTTTGGTTGGTTACCTTGTGGTGGAACATTATTAAACTAAACACTGTCACCATTTGGAAGACCCAGCCATTCAAAACAGGTTTTCAATTGTCTGTCTACAACGTAATCCTGAGAGTTTTCAAACTCGTCTAGCCTAAAGAAGTTCACGGTCAAAGTTCTGGCAAATTAGAAGGTAAGATAACAGAAGATGATCACCGGTGTCTGGAAACGATGGTGTACGCGGTTCTCTGAGCGGCACAGGACGATGGAAGCGAGGAGACAGGTTGATCAGGGCAACCGGAGTAGAAATCGCGATCAACAATGAGAGAACAACACAACTTTGCCTTCGACACTCGATAACATTGCAGCTGTAATGAACAAAAAAATAAGCATTTATGATTTAAGAGACATTAAATCGCACTAAAATTACAAAATTCAGAGTTTTTTGTTGAAAAACTAAGGGGCTCAAGCAACAATACTCGAATCTGTAAGTCAATAAATCGTCGCTGGGAAGGCAATAGGACTTGACACCGCGCGTCACGCGTTGACAGACACGTGACCGATATGCGCACAACGCGCCACGCGCGTTTTTCCGCCTCTTTGCTTTGAACCGATCTAAATCGGACACAGCCATGTGGTTTTGAGTCGTCCGACGGAGCACAGGGAAACCCGTCACTGTTCGTCAGTTTGAATTGATCCGTCATTCATATGGCATTAATATGTACGAATTTTAGTTAGCAATTAACGTGTTACGTGACATTTTGGTCAAAAATTAGTTAAATATGCAGTCTTGATCAGTTTTTTTTTTCTGCATCGAATTCTTAGACTCTCCATTGATTCTAATGACTTTTGTGGCGCTACAACCAAGCAAAGTATATTTGCCATTTGGGAAAAGATTGAATCAAGCGACATAAGTTTGGGACTTTTTTTAGCTTTTTATCGCTTTAGATAACTCAGTGAGAGCATTGAGTTACCTTCAAAATTCAACCAGGTGCAGAAGACTTTTTAATTTTGTTGTTAAAAAAAAACTTTAAAGTGCTCTGGTGTAAAGTTTCTAAAATGGCGCTTCAGCCCTTTTGACTTTCCGGCGATGATGTGCAAATGATGATATAGGTTGTCCGTGAATTTTGAACAATATGGCTTTTTTATCTCTAGCATGAGGTGATGCAAAAAGCTAGGACTTGATGAAAGGGGGTGTGGTTCATGTCCCGATTAAAAATTTAATCCTGGTTTTTTAGTCTTATCGTTGTCTGTGATGGAGTATTTTTTTTAAGTAATTTTTTTGTTTACAGGGTTCATTTTTCGCGACTAGCAAAAGCCTAAGTTTTTGCACACCTTCCGGACTAGTGGACAAGGAACATTTTGTATTCTCAACGGTCTACGTTGTCAAAGTCAGTCGACTCGAAGAAGAGTACAGGGGATTTGGCGTCGTCCCGGTGGACACAAAAGTTGATAAGGTTTGGTCCGCTTTGGTTTTTATTCTTTTGGCTTTTGGCATTTGCCTGCACAGGCTTTACGTTCTCTAAATTATTCAGTTTGACTAATTTATGCAAGAGAATTATTCGCATATTTTGAAGAGAACGTCAGATTGACAAAATTGTACATTATTATTGCTGATGATGCGGTGTTGATTTCTGGCAGTGTGAAACATCTAGAGTTTCTCGTTTCTAGGATGAACCAATTATGTATGCAAAAGAAATTGATGATGAATGAAAGTAAGTCCAAAATCATGGTGTATGAAAGAAAGAGTACAAGAATAGGGTGCAGAAATATAGCTGTGAATGATGAATACTTGGAGCAAATGGATGAGTTTGTGTTTTTAGGAAGTATATTAACAGGAAACGGAAAGGCTGATAATTATATTGAAAAAAGGGTGAATGCCAGAAACTCCATAAATGGAGGACTGAACGCTGGGGGTGCAAATAAAAAAAAATGTCCAAAGAAGTGAAGCTAGCAGTCCATAATTGAGTGCTTATACCAACCCCGGTGTATGGCAGTGAGGCATGGAACTGGCAGACGAAGGATGAAAGTAAGCTGAATGCTGTGAAAATTAGATGCCTGAGGCGTACGTGCGGTAAAACCATGTATGACCGTGTTAAAATTTGGATATCCGGAAAGAATTCAAGGCTGTTGTAAGCGTAATTAATAGGATCAAGAAAGGGACTCAGATGGCTTAGGCACGTAAAACGAATGAACGAAGAAAGGAAATGGAAGTGAATGGAAGAAAAAGTCGAGGACGCCCAAGAAGACATGGCACGATCAAGTGAATCTAATACTTGAATTGGGGCGCCTGGTCGCCTGGCTCCACAACCTGTCTTCTCAGGTATCTGAGCCTTCATTCCATCACGGTGAGTTTCATTAGTTATAAGTTATACAATTCATTATTTATATAAGGCGGCTGGTTGGCGACCGACCCACATTCACATTTAGCTGTATAATGTTATCTACGCAATTGATGACGCAGCAGTCTGGCCAATATATGTGATGTGTCATTAAATTATTTGATGTGATGTTTTTCAGTTTAGTTGGGAAGTCTCCATATTGAGGAGTGGTATCAAAACACTCATTTATCAGACAGAAATTCACAAACCTTGCGAAGATATATTGTTCACTTCTCTTATGAGCTATTTCCTTAAGCCAGACAGAAATTGCCTGATAAAACAGGTAATGAATCTTATCAATTAATTTTACTAACCAGTTTATTCTCGAGTGGGTGATGAAAACTTCTTCGTAACTTGGTATTTGTTGGTCTGTTGTCAGCACAACCTAATTCTGCTCCACAACGCTCAGCCCTTCGCCATGTTGCCTTTTTTGCATTGGAAGTCAAAACTACCCCAGGCTCTTTTCTGGCTATTAACAACCCCAAAAGGTGTGGTTAATGGTCGCTTTTATTGCTTCGGCAGTTGTTTTTATAACTATTTATTTATAAATGAACGGACTTAAGTCCAATTACAAAAAAGACATTTAAAACACGAAATGGAAAAAAGAGCAACATAGAAAGAATAGCACATAAATAATAATAAATGAAGCGATGACAAAAATAGGACAAAATAAACATAAGAGAGAACATTCAAACCATGGTCTAGTAAAAGTTTTGGTAGAGTCGTAAAGAATGATAAAAATCATTTAGACTGCTACCAAAAATTTCAAGACCATGGCTTGAGTAAGCAAGTCTTGACATTCTGGAGAGTGGAGAATTATACTCATAATTAGTATTATGATGATTGAGAAACAGCAATTCATTGTTTCTGAGTCTACGGTGGTGAATAGAAAGGTTTAAACGATAAAACTTATGGCTCATGGCGTTTTCTTTGTGTTTTAATGTAGGATGTTGGTGGGCTTCATTTTTGGCATATTGCCTTTCTAGAGAAGGCTTTTTCAATTTTTATTTTATTGTTTCAGGGTAACTATACAGTGCATGGAATGAATATAAATAATTTGGCTCACAAGTTAGCTGGGGAATACTTCATATACGAAACGGTCCTTTCGCATTTAGAAGTCTATAGCTCAAAAGGTTCCGTATTTTGTGCAGATAATATGTATGAGACCAAACCTCCTAAAAGAAGTGCATTATAAAACAAACCATCATTTTTTTTCAAACAAAAAAATATTTTGTCTTTTCAGTAAATTTGGTACCATCGTCATTAATTATCAGCGGTTCGGCAAATCGACAAACTAGCACTCACTTATTGAAGATTTTTACCACAGTTGTAAAGTACTTTTAAGGGTCAGCACCCAAAAATAGACTCTTTTTGGCTTTCTAGTACAAGCAAAACTACAGATTATTTATCTGTTCATTCTATACGGATTGTTATAAAAGTGTCCGAGGTTTCCAGTGAATAAAATTCTTTAACAGTAATCTTTTAAATTCTTTATGAAATGCTTTCTATAATTTCAGGCAAAACTTTCAAAATAGCCTTTGCTGGTTTTCAAATTGCATCTTTAACTGATATTTTTGTATGTTTTTCATACAATTTAAAGGATTTAAGTTTGAAAATTGTATTCACTTTTTTATATGAATACCACACAAGAGTCTCAACTGCTCCCAACCGTCTAGATCCAGTAAGACTATGGCATCCCCAAATAGGGTATGCTGTGGAGCTGAAGGTAGTAGGGAGGGTAAGAAGATTGGGAAGAGAAAAGTTGGGAAGTATCTGCCTATTCAGATCTGGTCACCAAACACGGCTAAAGCCATTTCTGAAATGGTGGTCTTACACCAGGGCGATACTTAGAGTATCTTTTACTATGGGAACGTGCCGCAAGTATATCTATATATTTTTTATATAAATTCAATGTGTTATGACACATATTGATTAAATTAAAGTTATTGGCGCACGCCGGGTTTGAACCCGCGACCTTTGATTTGTAGTCGAGCGTCTTACCACTCGACCATGGAAGCCGTCACTGGAAACATCAGACATTTCTATAGCTACCCATAAAAAATGCTGATAAATAATTTGTATTATTGCTTGTATTAGAATGCTAGAAAGTAACGCTAAGCGTCATTCTTAAGTGCTGACCCTTAAGAGAGTCGAAATTTTAAACTCACCCAAAAATAACTGTATTCACTGGCAAGATCTGCTAAAATATTTGGTTTATTTCATGGTATGATATGAACTCAAATCAACTCTGACGAAACATACTAACAAAAATAGCGTTAGTTAGGTTTTTTAGAAATCTTTACTTCTTATTACCGCTGGATGGACTAATTCAGCTGTAGAATTTTAATAAAAGTGGTTAAAAACAAAAATGTGTTTTATTTCATTTTCAGATATTTTTTTCGTTTTAGCACAAAAAATAACAGTTAACTTACGTAAAGTGTTCACAAATCAAAATTATACATTTTTAACGGAAATTATAAATATGTTATAAATATGATGTTTTACTTTTATAAAAAACCAAATATCTAGGGCACATCATCACCAGCAAGCTTACGGATGACGACGACATCGACAGGCAAAGTCGAGCACTCAGTGTGAAATTAAACATACTCAGTAGAAGATTTTGACTCTGTAGCCCACCAGTGAAAAGGACACTCTTTCTGGCGTTCTGTACTACCCTATACACGTGCGAGCTCTGGACGAATGTCAAGAAGAGTAGCATGGAAAGGCTTCGGGTCCAGTACAATAACGCCTACCGCATGATGTTCAGTCTTCCCAGGCACTGCATAAGTTCCCGGATTTGCAACCCTTGTGAGAACTAGGGTGGCAGGAATGAGGGAATAGATCAACAACTTTGGAAATGACATCATCATGGTATCCCGTCAGATCTCCAATTTCAGCATAGAAGTTCATTTGAGTAAGATATTGGCCCCATCAATCTTCCAAATATCGTTTATATATAAATCGTTTAAATAACTGAAACCCGAACTTCTAGTTCAAACTTTACGCCAGAATATTTTCATTGTTAGGGGACTCATTACATGGAACAAGATCGAATAGTTGCTTTCTGTAGACATCTTCGAGATTTAAAATGAACTCATAGATAATTTGATTTTTCCATAGCGGGTATGGAAACCGGCTACTACTCTTTGGTCCAGGGAAGGATGCTTATAGGAGATTGAGAAAAGCCTCCAACAATCTTTTTTTAACAGTATTTCGACCATTAAATATGTTTAATCATCAATTTGTTTCTGATTGCTAGAGGTTGTTCTTTTTCACATTTTTTTCTTCTGGCTTCGGTCCTGCTACAATCCTCTTTCATGCAGTCCAGAGAATATAAGTAAAGGTGAAGAAGAGTTGGAAAGTTTCGTCGGACACCAGCAAAGAGTTGTGTGCTCCTGGTGGTCATTCCTTCAAAGGGAAAATAATCTGCAAGCTTCACTTCTTCTTTATGCGCTTTCTAGGGTCCAGCTTTAGAGTCCCTCAAATGTTTCCAATTTAGTCGATTCATAGTGATTTTTACCCGTTGAAAACTGGCAGTTTTTTTCAGATCCTCAGCGCATTTCATCAGTGAGTGGTTCCTGTTTGTTTTTCCCGATCAAGGACGCCATCCGATGACATTTGATCTTCAACTTCATGCCTCGTGCCCAGCATAGTCCCACTTGAGTTTGGAGATTGTGATGAATTTATCAGCAACCTTTGACTTCACAGCTCTGAATTCACTAACTCGTATTTTTATCCGCATTAAATCACTATTAACGCGACAATTAGCTGATATGTTATTGGAAAATTAACGACAAGTGCAAATGTTGTCTTTGTTCTTTAGATATTTCAGTTGAAAGTGGTCCGGAGAACTTTCGTAATTGTTCCTTTCGATGCCGGTGATAGTCAAATATGGTAGACATTGTGATACCTGGCAGGTATCTTATACCTAGAGGCGGATACATTCGAGCTACTGGAGTTTACTTGTTTCTAAATGAAGATCTGTAATTGATCACTTGTAAGACGAGAATAAACTCCTTCTGTCATGGAGCCCTCTCTTATAATATATGAAAGCATTGAACCCATAATTTGCAAAAATCGAGTTTTACATGTTTTCTTATAGATAAATACCAGATTTATATCTGCTGAAAACATCTAAGCACCAAATGCAACACATTTTTGATAATTTATTTTTTTACTAACGTACATTGCAGATATTTGACTTAAATTGAAGTTTACAAACATTATAAATTGTAACGTAACATAAGAAATATCTTTTTTTAATAAACGCATTGATAGATTATTAATTATCTATATATATTAATGCTCATAAAAAAATAGATATTCACTTCACAGATGCTAATTACTTATATTAATGTTTTTTTATCATCATATTTTCAAAGGCCTTTTTCTCAGTTTCATCTTGTTGGTGTTGGATGCTTTCCGCATAACTACATTGAATTGGCCAAGCGGTCTAGCGATGTATGCATGCCTTTAGGTGTAATTTAGACGGGTCTGATAAAGCGAAGTCAGAAAAATAATATTTTGGATTAGTTTATGAAAACAAAGAAGAGTTAAACTCTGAATGCATTATTTTTCGATTTATAATAATTCGCCATTTTCGACGGAAATCCCTTTTATATGAGATTTTGTTTGAAACGGATAAGATTAATATCACTATATTGACTGAACAGTTTGCTACAAAAACGGTTGAACACCAATCATAAAACGTCAGAAAGAACTTTGTGAAGGTAGACTTTTATAAAGGTAGGTTCAGAATGTAAGCAAACTGAAGCAATAAGTAGGTGGTGATTTGAATTATACTGCCAAACTGTTTTCATTGAATCAGTGACCACATTGGTGCTTAAGTTTGGTGTATTTTCATTCACCATGCTAGGGATATTTCTGTGTTATGGCGGACGATCCCAGTATAACTTTGACAACAGATTCAATAAAACCAAATTGCTGTTATAATAAGGACCAGAGAAGCAATTCAATTTAACTTATTTCTGCATTGTTATAATGCCAGAGGGTCATAATATATTACATGACGGCCTCCGTGGTCGAGTAGTAAGACACTCGACTATGAATCCAAAGGTTGCCAATAACTTTTATTTAATTAATGTGTGTCATAACACATTTAATTCATATAAAATAATATCACCCTGGTAAAAGACCACCATTCACAATTGAAACGTAGCTTGAAATGGCTTTAGCCGTGTTTGGTGATCAGATCTAAATATCCAGGTACTTTCCAACCTTCCTCTTCCTTATATCCTAACCCCTTTCCCAATACCTTCAGCCTCACAACATACCCCAATCGGGGATGCTATAGTCTCACGGGCTCTAGACGGTTGGGATCAGTTGGGACTCTTGTGCGATATTCACTATAAAAAATAAAAATAACTCTAATATTTTTTTTTTACTTGATTAAACATTTCTTAAACTTTACTTGAAAAAATCTTAATTCATAAAATAGAATAACTAATATTCGTATTGGGAAGTTAAATGGTCTGTGCAATGACACCCCCCGCATACAGACATACGAAATGCGCATTGTTCTAGAAAACAATGAGCGCTCCCTAGAACGTTGAGAATGGACAATGGACAATGCACTTGCACACTGCACGGTCAGTCTTCCACTAACTCCATTAGTTTAATCGTGATTTATATTTTCCAGAGGTTATATCATGATGTTAAATATTTTAAAACTATTTGCGGTTTTTTTTTTTAAGTTTGGTCTTCAATTCAGCCGACTGTACCAAATTTACAAAAGCATTAACAAATATTATTTTCAAATTATGTATTCTGAATTGACCGTGGTTTAGTTCGTCAAAACAAACTCGCTATCATTTCCTGGCTGCGGTAGAATCATGTCGATATTTAAAATATTTGTTGCAGTTTTGTTCATTTTCTCACCTCGTTGCTGTCCCTTGAGCCTGACCTTAAAGAAACTGGAAAATAACACCTATTATCGATTCTCTCCCAACCGATTTGTAAGTTCTTACTAATATGTTTTTGAACAGGTATTCATCATATAAAGCTTCTTGTGAAATACTATATGAGTGAAATTCTCACCTCGCAGGATGTTTGGTTATATTTCTTTGATAGCCGCTGTGCCAATATAATGAGATTCGAAGACACTGAATAAGGTCCTATATTTATATATATATATATATGTATATATTTATTTATTTTTGGTTTTTAATTTTATTTAAACAATGATTATTATTATTTTAAATTTAAAAAAACAATTTTTGGTTAAAAGCTCTGCGATGTAATTATTTTTATGCGTGACAGCTGTTTCGCCTTCTGAGGGCATTATCAAACTGTGGAGAAGCCACATACAGACGGACTACTTATATCATGTTTAATGTTATTATTATTTTTAACTACTAATGTCCCCATTAAGTTTTTCTGATGAATTGTCATTATTGTTGATATCTATTAACATGGGAAGTTTCCCCACCTAAGGGTATTCTATTGTTTGGATTTTATAAAATGTCATTAAGGAGGGGCATTGGTGTTTCCTAATTCGTTTTGGGAAACGGGGTTTTTATTTTTATTTTTAATAATCTATTTGTATTTAATTTTGCGGGATAATTATAACTGAATTATATTTCTTAAATTTCGGTTTGAACACATCTAGTAGTGGCGAATGGATCATATTCTTTTGTTCATTTATTAACTTAAAGTTTGGATCATTTGAATTTTTATTTATTTCTAACTGCTCTAAAAGATTTAATTTTCGGCCTTTGTTTTCTAAATGCAGAGGAGTTAGCTTGTTATTATTTTAAAGTTAATTAAGTTAACTTAAAGTTAGTAAATGATCAAAAGAATATGATCCAGAGTTAGCAGAGTTACCCCCGGGAGAATTTTTGACGCGACGCGCAGTGCCGCTGCTGCTAGTGCGGAAAGTGCGCTACACTTCACTGCGCGTCAGTCGCCACCGCCAGTCCGCTTTCGGTGTTTGACGTGTTCGCGCATGTTTTTTTGTTATACGCCAACAGGACTAATACGAGTGACAGACAAAGAAATGAACGCTGCGCTCGAAAAGAAATCTATCGCATTGGTCAGCCATTACCGAGAGTTGAACGACCTCAGCAATAAGCATTACATACCAACATAGAAAAAATAATATTTGGAAAGACATTAGCGCTGAATTGGGTGTGACAGTAAAAAAACTAGTTTTTTGGTAGAATAAATAGTTTAATAATTTCGAAAATAATTTTTATTTACTAGGTATATCGTCGTCATACAAGCAAAATTGACCAACTGCAAAAACGCAACTTTACAGGGGAGCAGTTTTTGTGTTATTCTTCGCCTATAAAATCGGATATTCAATTCTATCAATCAATTATTTTACTCATAATAGATTTAACACTGTTGAATAAATATGCATAAGAAAATTAGGAAATAAATACTCCAAATCGTGTGAATTTTTTTTTTAAATAGGTCAATTTTGCCTGTAGAGAAACATTCATATTGCGCAAATGGTCATTCGCTCAAAGTGTGGACACAATCGTGTGTTTCAAATTTCTAGTACCCAAAGCTGAAATAAAAGATTGTTTTAAATATTTTTTTATATAATTTTAATAATAAATTGATAAACCAAATAATAATAATTATATATTTTGAATGGTAACAATTTTTCGTTTCGTTTTTGACCTCGAGTACGAATATTTTTTTGAATTCGTCACTGTGATTATACTTATACAGAACGATTCCAGGTTGATCTTTCCCGTACCTCGTGCATTTCATACGCAGCCATGACATTTTCTCTCTGTTTTCATTTAGAGTTCGATTTTTTATAACCTTATCTGTCAAACTTTTCAAATAAAAAAAACATTAAATATAAATTCCCCAATTGTTTCTTTGCGATCTTGCAGTTTTAAAAAAATATACAAATGTATTTTTCCATTTATTTACACAGTAGATATTTACAAACTTTTTAGATGACTCAATAGCGCTATGCATGGAGTCTACTTCCATGTAAGAATGTCTAGATTCCATGAAATTATGGTGGATTGCCTGAATGTTTGATGTCTTCTCCAGATACAATAGGAGAGAAGTAATATACTGGTTGCGGTTTTGCCTTGAGCAAGTATCTGAGTATATTGATATCTCTGACACTGTCTCATTGAGGGATTGTATCCACATTTGAAGAACTGAGCTGATCTCGGAACTGCCACGTTGCTCATTGATTTTAGTCCAAACGTAGCAAAAAGCTTCATAAATTGAGAAATTATTAGTGAACAGTTTACGACTTTACTTAATACTTTTTGAGAGACCTTTGAAGACGGAATTCGTAGCACTTTTTGCAGGTCAAAAGTGGCAGACTTAAATTAAGCACCTGTTGAAGCACGAAGTTTGTCTGCAGCTTTTGCCACATTGGCCTCATCCCGTCTCCTTATGTGCTGACTGTGTCAACTGTCATGATTATTTTTGTCATCGGCAGTAGCGTTATTAACATTAAACACTGATCCTTTGTAGGATAAAAAAGATAGGTTGAATTCATTTCCGAAAATCCTTCTGAATATTATTTCAGAAATGTGATTAATTTTATTTTCATCAATGCATTTTTCTTTATAAAGTGCATACATTTAAGAATTGATTCCAACTTTTACGAATGAGATTTCTAGATGTAACATACTTTATTATAAAATCCTTTTGCCTTGATAAGTCAAGGCTAGTGAATTGTTTACATATAATCACCCTCTGCTCCTCATAAAAAAATGGGTTGCATTTTAATTTGCATCTACTGTAGTCAATCATCTTTGGTTTTTTGCGGGACGTATTCTGTTTTGTTCTATAACGAGGCAATGAGGCATTTTTATTTTCCTTCAATACATTACGTTGCCACATTACTAGCATAGGTTTTTTCCATCGTTTAGTTCGTTTTTTCTTGGCTGCACGTGTTGCATGTGTGGAAAATTTGAACTGATAATTGAAGTGATGTTGATGGGACACCGAGTGCATCAAAGTCACTTCCGCACCTAAAATAACTAAAAACTATAAAAAATAAGTGAATGCTTAAATAAAATTGAATTAGCAAGTCAAACCTCTAATTTAAAAGTGTTTATTTAACACCATAAAAAGTTATCGAATATTTAAAAAAAAACCAAAGAAACTTGTGGATGTCTTGAGATATTAAGCAACCAATTTATTTTTTTTCTATTCATCTTGACACTCAATAAGGTTCTAAATAACAAATATCAAAACTAAGTAACGTAAACAGACTATGACAATGCGACTAACTTCAGAATCACGTGTAAAAGCATACAGCAAAAATTGACCAACTGCCATTTTATAAGCCCGGATCTACAGGCAAAATTGACTATTGTCATTGGTCAGTTTTGCTTGTACAAGAAAGCTCGTGTGTGTAAATAGTCACTTTTACCATCTGTGTAAATTTTTTATGCAACGTCGGATGAAGGTGGCAATTTTTTCCTATAACCATAATGCTTTTTCAATAGCACTCAGTCAGTTTTCTAATTTTCGGCATTTTTGCAGTTGGTCACTTTTGCTTGTATGCCGACGATATATTCTTATTGACTTCGACAACCTTTTCTAATGACATCCCTTTTCCATGGCATTTGCCCGTGACGAACAAAAATAATCCTTGAATTGGTCGTTCATATTGTTCAACAGTTAGAATGCAAATGATCGATATAATGACGCGCACTGCCGCGCTACTGCAGTTGTAGTGCGGTTAGTCAGAGCGCTAGTGCGGTTTGACCCTAAAGGTGTTTTGGTATTGATGTCTCAGTTTTAGTTTCCTTGTTTGCAGGGCCCCTACTACGTCACGAGTAAGAGCCTGACTTTTTGCACCCCTAGTGATCCAGTGGACAAGGAACATTACTTGTTCTCCACAGTCCACGTTATAAAAATCAGCCGGCTCGACGAAGAATATAGAGGTTATGGTATCGTCCCGCTAGATACAAAAATTCATAAGGTTTGTTTCACTTCATAATTTATCCATCCATAAGATGATCGTACGCATGTTATAATACAAATTATATTCCATTGAAACATTCTTACCTTTACTATTGGTATATATTCAAACTATTTTACATTGTTTGGGTGTTTGGTTGATGGGGTAAGGAAATATAACAACTCTTATTTGCATAACCGTTTTATAAAAAAAATCACTGTATCGTCGTTGGAAAGGCAAAAGGGCTTAAGGGTTTGATCAAAAATGAGTTAAATATGCAGTGTCGATCAATTTTTTTTCTTGCATCGAATGCTCTGACTCTTGTTAAATTCTTAAGACTTTGTGGCGCTTAAAATATATTTACCATTTGAGAGAAGGCTTAACTCAAGCGACACGAGTTTGGGACTTTTTGAGCCTTTTGCCACTTTAAGTAACTCAGTGAGAGCATTGAGTTACTTGAGTTAACTTTTTTTTTCAAAATTCAACCAGGTACTGAAGACTTGGTGAATTTTAAAAATGGTGCTTCAGCCTTTTTACTATTTCAACTTTTCCTCCTGAATTTATTGATAGTTTTACGAATTTCTTTAAATATCTATCGAAAAAATGTAATTACTTACATTTTTTAAGTTTCAGATTACTCAAAACAAAACGCTCTTATCGTTTAATAGAAATTCTTTCATTAAAGTAGAATTTTGTTTTCTTTTTTCTTCTGACCCGCTGATTTTGTCATTCTTTACGACTCTACCAAAACTTTGACTTGACCTTGGCTTTGACTCGAATGTTCTTTCTAATGTATATTTTATCCTATTTTTGTCATTGCTTCATTTAATATTATGTATGTGCTGATCTTTCTCTGTTGCTCTTTTTTCCAATTTTGTGTTCTGTATTTTTTTGTAATTGAACAATAGTCCGTTAATTTGTAAATATGTTACTAAATCAAAACTTTGTTTTCAGTTTATTTGGGAGCTTTCCATATTGAGGGGTGGAAGAAATATACCCATTTATCGAAAAGAATCTCTTAACCCCTGCGTTGACATAATGTTTTCTTCCTTTATGAACTATTTCTACAAGCAAAGCCAAAATTGCATTGTCAAAAAGGTATGTTATCTGTTTAAAAAACAATTTTATTTTTAGAACAGCCTTTGAGCTATGTTTGGAAGGTTTATACATTCTTCTTAGAATACTTTTCCAAAGTGGATAAAGCTGCTGCAGAAAACTATTTTTTTTCAGCCCTTAAAAAGGTTCGGTTTAAAAGAACATGGAGTCAGAAAAGCAACCAGCTCTCATTTAGCCACACCAACTGTTAACAAATATTCCGCTCTTTTCCTTCAAGTATCTCAAAGATGCACCAATAGGCAGGGCATTGATTCTACTGATTCTTCTCAGGAGTCTCCAGTGAAATACCTGTAAAACCCACTCAGCATACGTTTCATAAATGTTAACAACGGATTGAATATACTAAGCATTTTATCTACCCACAATCATGAAGGTTAATCAAGTATCTGTGGGTGTCATCCCAAATATGTATAGGGCTAATAGCTTGTCACTATTGAAAAATCGGCCAGGTCTGTACAGAACGCCCATCTTTTTGGAAGCCAGATTTAGTAGGCCTACAATGCAGCTCAGATAATGAGTCAGTCTGACTTCAATCATCTCACCGTAGTCTCTGCTGAGAAGGATGCTTCCATCAAATTGCACGAGTCAGGTATTGATCTCTCTTTGCCGAGATCAGATAAGCTTGGGTTTATCATTACTAAGATAATCATCCCATAAGATTGCCAGCTGCCTGGAGGCAGTGAGACTATGGCATCCCCACACTGGAATATATTGTGCAGCTGAAGAAAGTGGGGGAGAGAAAGGTTTTCATCTACCTAGTTATTCAGATGTGGTTTGTACACATGATTTCTTGCAACGTTTCGATTCTGAATGGTTGTCTTTCACCAAGGCCATACTGAGAGCGTCCACAACTCTGGAACGTAGTGCTAGTATACCAACTGTATTAAACAATTCTATGAAACAGCACATGTAAATTAAATCGTTTTTGTTTGTTCACACCGGGTTTTGATCTTTACTAGAGTCCTACTGCTCTACCTCAGAAGTCACTTATTAAGTTTGTTTTCAATTTTAGGAAATAAATGTTCTTGTTTCAGGGTAACTACTCGGTGAGAGGAATGAATGTAAATACTATAGCCCACCTGCTAGCTGGAGACAACTTTATACATGAAACGTTTTTCTCCTACTTAGAAGTGTTTAGCACGAACGGTTCATTGTTCTGCGCCAAGAACATGTATGAAACCAAGCCAATGAAAAAAGTCAGGAAACCTTAAATTTCAAATTTCCAAAAACCGTAACCTTAATTCCGTTTCACACATTCCTTTTGTTATAATATTTCATTTTAAATCTTAATAAAAATATATCCAGCGTTTTTTAACTGTTAAGATTTTGTATTATTACAGCCAACATTTTTAGAACATGAAAAAAAACAAACAAATTATAACTATCATAAATTGAACAAAAAAATGTAATCCCTATATATGAAAATAAATGTTTGTCTGTTTCTTTTCGATTTTTTCGAAAATTACTCGACCAATTTCGCTGAAAATAGCACAGTTTGTTTGGAAAGTAATTTGAAGGAAATCAAATATTTAAACTTTTGCTATAACGTTTTAAAATTAATATGAAAACATTAAATCGGCAATTTTCTATTTAGGTTAACCTATAAATATACCGTTCTGGTTAGCCACATTTGGAAAACATAATTAGGTACCTACTTAAGTTTTTATGTTTTAACTAAATGTTTTTTTTTAAATCTTTCTTTGAGTGGCATTGCAAAGTATGTCAGGTACTCGCTAGTATTAAATGAAAAAGCCTGACATTAAACATTAGAAATAATATTCAAGATATAAAAAAAGCATAACCTAACAATCATAATAAAAAAATAAGAACCTAAGAAACTACATTAACCCTCTCCCAAGAATGTTGCGAATTTTGGAGATCTTGGAATGTTTGGATCACTAAACGGTGCTATATAAAGCTGACCATTTATTATTATTATGATAAACACCTTGCTACGAGTATCATTAAAAACTCGTGTACGGTAAGCTCTGGCATTGTAAAATTTACACAGCTACCATCCTTTTAACTGTAAAAAAATAAGACAAGACATTGTATTGTTTGTTCCATGTATTTCATTTTTCTGTGAAAAATATATTTTTTCTTTTTAAAGTGAAACTCAGGGCAGTAAATTAATAAAACACAAACTCACTAATGCGAGTGCTACAAAAAAGGAAAACATCAAAAAACTGAGTGGGAACTAAACTTCTTTAATATTTCAAAATTATTTATGCAAAGCAAGAGAAAAAACACATTAATGCAATAAAGGTGCCTAGACAAAGTCCATCTAAAGCCTTATTTTTATGTGACTACATAATATAGTGATATGGTAATTGTTTTTTGTTCGTTTATTTTGAATTTGCTTAATCCCCGACATAGGAATAAATAATAACCAACAATCTGAAATATTTATTTGTTTTTTTTTTGTGTTTCACAGATACGATCATTAGTTATTAGCAAATTAATTGTTTTACAGTCTGCTTCATTGGTATGTAAACACCTTCCTTTCTAAAATGAAATACAATTACTTTATTTACACCAGTTTTCAAATAAAATTCAAACTGATTTCGGGCACAAAAGAACATATTAAACTAGTAAGCGGGTTAATGTAAACTTGACACACAAAAGTATTTGTTGGGATCTTCCCTGTAAACTCTTTCACTTACACATTGGGGTCATACCCGGTCAAGCAAAACATTTCACTCCGGGCGGCCCATTGCCGAGGCGCCGTATTTGTCAAGCTTTCTACCTACTAACGAAAGTGCCGCTAACGAACCGGCAATCTCTTTTTTGTTTTATGGTGAATACCGCACAAGAGTCCCAACTGCTCCCAACCGTCTAGAGCCAGTGGGACTATGGCATCCCCAATCGGGGTATGTTGTGAGGCTGAAAGTAGTGGGGAGGGGAAGGAGATGGGGAATCGGAAGGTTGGGAAGTACCTGGCTATTCAGATCTGGTAACCAAACACGAAAGGTGGAACACAATTCTGAATGGTGGTCTTTCACCAGGTCAATACTTAGAGTATCTACCACTTTGGAACGTTCCGCAAATATGCTTTTTATTATTTTATATGAATTAAATGTGTTATAACACACCCGCGACCTTTGGATTCGTAGTCGAGCGTCTTACCACTCGACTATGGAGGCCGTCACCTAAGTAAAATGCAACTCCTATTCTGGTACGTTCCTGCTTAGCGTTGTTGTCATTTTGTCATTTGCAAAGTGTTTTTCATATTTTGTCATAAAATTCATATGACTGTAAAATTATAAAAGAATTAATCCAAATATTTTAAAGTAGCCACATCAACCAAATTAAAATGATATTAGGTTTCCTGAAACCCCCTGTAGTTAAATCGCCGAATCGAGCCGTCATTATATCCTGGCAGCAGCAGAACAATGGTGAGGTCGAAAACTAAAGACTTCCTTTTTCTCATTATTTTAGCATTTTTTTTCTGTATGACCCTCGGTCTGAAAAAACAAGAAAATAATGCCTTCTTTCGACTGTCTCCGCAACGATTTGTAAGTAATTTTTATCATCCTTTTCCAAACCCATTCCCCACACTCTACCATCAAACCCATTCCCCACACTCTACCATCAAACCCATTCCCCACACTCTACCATCAATTTAATAATAAGCGTTTACTTTATTGGTGGCTCAAACGTTTTTTTTTTTTAATATGTAAACTTGAAAGTAAGTAAAAGATTAATAATTATTTATCGAAGGAAGCAATCACTTTGTAGCTTGACATTATAATTTAAATAAAATATGTTTTAGTTTTAAGCCACTTTATTTATTCACATATAACATTCGACCGGTTTCGGTTAAACTTAACCTTCTTCAGGAAAGTATATATATAAACTGAAGTAGTTTGTATATATACTTTCCTGAAGAAGGTTAAGTTTAACCGAAACCGGTCGAATGTTATATGTGAATAAATAAAGTGGCTTAAAACTAAAACATTTTTTATTTAGATTAATAATAACCTAATTAGGTATTCATAAACGTCTCCTACTCCAAACAACCGCGGAAACTAATCAATATAAATAGAATCTAACTAAGAAGCTGGCGAGACTTTTAATTTATATGCAAATACACGTGCAGCTGTCGGGAGTGAAAAACACCATACTAAAAGAAATCTGTAGAACATGTGAAGTAAAAATGTAGATTCATCCAATGTTCTGTTTCATAGGATTTATAAAAATACAATATTAAACCAGAAGACATCGTCAAAACCCTAGTGACAATCTCGTTGAACTTCATCAAATGGGAGCCTAGGGATGGTTGTCCGGGAGTTTTTTAGCATTCGCCGCCAACTTTGTAGCTAGATTATAATAGGGGCTTTGGATGTATATCTCTCGAAAGCGTTCGGGTCATAGGATCATTCGGCGATCTCGTACGTCTCACTTTAGTTCTATGATGATAACCCAGTCTCTTTAATAAAGTTTAGCGCAGTTGTCGTTGGTTGTATGACGCTATTTCCTGGTCCTACAAAGTGTTTGTGATTTACCCCCATCAAATCGAGGCATATCGGCACCACTAATAGTTTTACTTAATTTTAGGGGCCCTTTTACGTGACCAGTAAGAGCCTAAGTTTTTGCAAACCTGCAGGAGTAGTGGACGAGGATCACTATCTTTTCTCAACAGTCCACGTTGTGAAAGTCAGTCGATATGAAGAAGAATACAGAGGATTTGGTGTCGTTCCGCTAGATGTAAAAATTCATAAGGTATGTGTTTTATCAAAGTAATTTTAAGTTAAAGTAAGTGTATGAATTTTAAGGAGTGATGGCTTTTTCGTCACCAGAAGAAAATGAAATCAGTAAACTTTTTTTTAAATTGGTCCCAAAAATGAACCCTGAGGTACACCAAAAGTTGCTAAACTTATCGTTACTCTATCAGACATTTGAATTATAATTTACATGTCAAACGCGTAAATGACCATTTTGGAAATAACATAATTAGATGACATTCTAGTACCGACTTATTTTTTTTATAAATAGAAACAGTAAAGTGTATGAATAACCAAAAAAAACTTATTATTATGTTTCAGTATATTTTAAATATTTCCTTTTTGAAGAGCGGAATCGTGACACCGATTTATCATGCGGAAACTAGCAATCCATGCGATGACTTAATGTTTTCTACCTTTGTGAACTTTTACCTCAATGATGTAAGCCGAAGTTGTATAGTCAAAAGGTAAAAAAAAACATGTTGCATCAATTACTTAACCTTTTCTCTTCGTACGGCAACTTTGTCTAATACCACAATCCCGATACAGACAAACAGGTTCTCATTCACATAAAAATTTCTACTGTCAACCTAAAGTCGGTTTGTTTCATCCACTTTCGTTTGGTCAAACTTATATTAAGCCAAAACATTATGTTTCTCAAACTTGGTTCACAAACGCTCTGACTGGGCGGACTTCAATGCCGGTGTACCACAAGGCGGAGGCTCTCCATCGCTTGCTTCGTTGTTCAAAAATCCTACACCACAAATATCACCTTAACGCTGAATACCTATAATTATACGCACATTTTAAACACAAAGATGCAAAGAGTGAGTCAAAAAAGTGAGGCCTGAACTCATTTTGGAAACTAAACAACTTCCTGCCCACAAATTCGCCAAATTGTTGAGTTGGTAGAATCTCTGTTACTGCTTGCCTACATAATATTGATTACGTTGACGTGGGCTATTTAGACATGAGCAACGTTCTAATGATTAAATTAGAGTGACATTACTCTATATTCTCAATTATATATATCTCATTCACTTTCCATCGCTACCTCTATCGCCAGAATATTTGAACGTGTTCTGTTGGACCAAGTTGGACCCCACATGAAAACGAGCGATAATCAGATGGGCTTTAAAAAGGAGTGCTCCACGGACACAGCGATACTTTGCGTAAAACGAACGTTGGAATACTATCGAAAAAAGAAAACAACTACTTACGCGTGCTTTCTTGATCTCAGTAAGGCGTTCGACAGAGTCCATCACCCCTTACTATGGACTAAACTCGTTGAAAGGGGTATACCATCGAAGGTCGTCCACATTCTCAACACTTGGCACCGGCAACAAGAAAACCTGGTAAAGTGGAAAGATGGATTTTCCGAACCTTTTCATCTGAAAAGCGGAGTTAGACAAGGAGGATGCATGTCCCCATTATTGTTTAACATTTATATGGAAGAACTGACCCATAGATTAAATAACGCTAAGGTGGGCTGCCATATTGGAAGACAGTGTTTTAATAATGTGAGCTATGCAGACGATATGGTACTCATGACGCCGTCTATAAGAGGGCTACGTATCCTCCTGAATATCTGCGAAGAGTTTGCTCAGGAAACAAACATGATTTACAATCCGCTAAAAACGGCACTGATGGTTATCAGATACGGGCAGGGTCCGAAAAACATTCCTCCAGCTTTCTCGAACGGTGAGGTTCTAAAGGTAGTAGAAGAAACCAAATATCTAGGGCACATCATCACCAGCAAGCTAATGGATGACGACGACATTGACAGGCAAAGGCGAGCACTCAGTGTGAAATCAAACATGCTCAGTAGAAGATTTTGGCTCTGTAGTCCACCAGTGAAAAGGACACTCTTCCTGGCGTTCTGTACTACCCTATACACGTGCGAGCTCTGGACCAATTTTAAGAAGAGTAGCATGGAAAGGCTTCGGGTCCAGTACAACAACGCCTACCGCATGATGTTCACTCTTCCCAGGCACTGCAGTGCTTCCGGTATGTTCACCGAGGGGCGAGTTCCAGGATTTGCAGCCCTTATGAGAACCAGGGTAGCAGGAATGCGGGAAAGGATTAACAACTCCAGAAATAACCTCATTATGGAATCCCGTCAGATCCCGAATTCAAGCACAGAAGCGCATTGGAGTAAATTATTGGCCCCATCAATCTTAACGCTGCCAGGATGGACTCCCTCTTGATGGCGTTTTGCAGAAATGAGGCCTAATATACTCCATTTATATTTTCTTACTTTTATTCTTTAATTTTCTTATATCATCATTATTATTATTTTATTTTTATATATTTTTATTTTATTATTTATTTATTTCTTATGAATTTCTGTTCATTTTTTATTTTGTTACTATTATTATTACAATTTATTGATATCAATTATGGAAGGTATTGCATTGCACTACTCCTGCATACCTTGCGGAATAAAACTTTATTATTATTATTATTATTAAATCAAATGTATATAATTTATCTTTGACTTTCGAAAATTTGGTTACCATCAAAACACGTCTTTATATACATTCACTTCTACTTCTTTACAACGTTCTTAACAATATCAACCCACCAAACCTGAAGGCTTTTTGTTTTTCATTATTTTTCCGAACATGCGCTCTCTTTTCGTTTTAGTAATGAGAGAACCCATGAAATTCCCACCCACCATCCTGATTATTTTCCTCATTCGTTTTTCGCTCTCATCTAAAATAAACCAGGTTCATTTAGTTTCCTTTCTATACTGTTCACATTCATAATATTGAATTCTTACAACATCGCTTCTCACGCGAAATTGCATGGAGATCAGGGCGAGAAAAGGCGATTATTAGAAAATCATAAGAAAGACTTTGATTTAATTTCCATTTTCAAAATATTAATTGTATTACTGACTCACCTTGTTTGTTGCCACTTATCCAGTTCAACATTCCTTGCCGTCGACTCAGAAATAACTTGCTGTTCCTCAATTATCACCCCACTAATTATGGGTATCATAGTCCACTGTCCAGAATGTCGAGACTTGTTCACTCAAGTCATGGTTTTGAAAATTTCGGTACCAGTCTAAATGATTTTTGTCATTTTTATGAATCTACCATAACCTTGTTCAGGCTTAAAAATGTTCGTTCTAATTTATATTTTATCCTATTTTGTCATTTTTTCATTGTAATACTTTGTATGTGCTGTTATTTTTCTTTTTTTCGCATTTTGTGTTATGTATTTTGTTCGTAATTGGACAATAGTCCGTTTGTATATAAATAAATAAATAGTTGAAGCATCACTTATTTGGAACAAGCTTCCTTCTGACTTGCGGAGTACTGCCTCAGAGGCTATTTTCAAGGCTGAAATGAAAAGTTTATTTTTCTTGCCACCAGCAAAAAAATTGCCACCCTCTTTAATTTTACACTGTCGGTGGGACAACACCGGGTTGGGAGTAGAGTATGCGGGCACTGTGAACCAGAATGCTCTCCTCCTGATTCCTCTCTTATTAGCTATGGTTGTGCATTGTGACGTTACGCCTAGAGGCATTGTCATTTATTACGTAAAATTCTCTTCTGATATTTTTTTTAAACTTTCAAAATTGTTTTATTTCAGGGCAACTATACGGTGCATGGAATGAATATAAATACCTTATCCCACATGGTAGCTGGAGACAACTTTATACACGAAACATTTCTTTCCCATTTCGAAGTCTTTAGCAAGAAAGGTTCTATATTCTGTGCAGACAATATATACGAGTCTAAGCCGCTCAAAAGAAATAAAAAACCCAAATTATAAACTATTTCGTTTTTTTTTGTAATATACGTATTTATTATTTTATTCTTCTTCCTCAATGTTGAATGTTAAATCCCGTTGAATGGCACTGAATTTATACATTACGTCAATATTATCAAAATTTATTTAAATAAAAGTTATATAAACATGAATATTTGTTTTTATTTACCTTCTTCGAACTGTCTCGAGTAAAATGAAATAGATAATTGAACAAATTCATCTTTGTCTGTCTTATGGTTTGAATATTCTGGATGGTACCGAATAATTAAATTAATTTACTTTTGATTACTTATTAATTAAATTCAATCACTTTTCATCCAATAAAAACATGCGTCTAGATTTGAATTGACTATAAAAAAAACTTTTTTTGAGTACGTACAGAATGTAACTCGACTTGCCAAAAAAAACATTAGTTGCTTTAATCCATCCATTCAAAATATGAAATAATGTCTGCTGAAATACATTATAGGTAGGTATTTTATCAGGTAAGTGGGGATTTAAAAAAATTGAAAAGTTCACAATCGTATGTAACATACAAATGTACCCATCATAAAGGATGTTTTATGGTTGGTAATATCAACCCAAATGTTTGATTTCTATGAAAAAGTTTTTTTTATTTCGATTTTAAAAGATTATTTCTTGGTGCAGCAAAATATTTTCCATAGTTTTTTTTCTACCTTTTTTTTCAAGGTGGTTCTAATTTTGTAAGGTTTTTCTTATTACTTGTCTTTTGTCACATGTCCGTTATAAAAATGTAACACTTTATTTTTAGATCGTAATTTTTCAAGAAGTTTGTTCAAAACATATTTATTTGGTAGCGGAAAACGAATAACATTTATGGTAAGCACGTACCTAATGATATTTTAATGCAGAAATAATGTTTTTAGCACTGGGTGTTCTCTTCTAATCCTAACAAGATTATATGTTATATTCTAGTTAGGTTAACAACTCAAGTATGTATGTCTGTGTTCATTGGTATATATATGATAAGTGTAAATTTAAACATTTCGTCCGTACAATGACATTCCAAGCTTATAGACTTGTTGCAGAGCTCTGAAAGTGGCCAGCTAAAGATGTGGTAATTGCCGTACTTTCAACTTATTT
>JAGWCC010000786.1:0-252571 GCA_022651775.1 Drusus annulatus
AGAATAAAATTACATATTAATTTTAATAGCTATCTTTATTTCTAGTGCTTCTAAATTATTTAATCTGTTCCCATGACTATTTTTATAGAGATTTTATTTATCCTGATATTGCCTGGACTAAGCTAAGCCAGTCGGTCATAAAAAAATAAAATAAAATCTGTGGTCTTATACAACGTTATTATTTCATTTTAATTTATATATTTTTTTTCAAAAAATAAGTCATAATAATCATATGTATGTGGACTTTAAAAAGCAAAAAGTCAATTTATGATACGACTTATTTATTAGAAACTCAAAACTATCAGGTTCAAGCCGAGTAAGCGCTAAGTTATATTATGAGTTTGTCAATATTGTTTTCATTTAGTTTTGCTAGTTTTGATTTTTGTTGTGACGCCGTTTTTTAGTGACCTAAATAGCCAGGTGCTTCCTCACCTTAAAATATAACCTCTTTTCTTCTCCTCCCCACTTCTTTCAGCCTTTAAACATACACAATTGGGGATTGCTATAGTCTCACTGAATCCGGACAGTTGGAACTGATAAAAAATAAACGAACAATATCGGATAACAAGGTTTGTATCGTAATGAATGAACACATAAAAAAAATAGTTTATTTTACACCAAATTATGTATACTATACTAATTATATAATTTAAAAACAGGTTTGAATTTTCGGGCTCATTATTATTTTTATTTTATTTTTCGTTTATTGATACTACGTAAGATATCAAAACCCTCCATTACAGTATGGAAAACCGGAAAGAGTAAACGTAATGAAGAGGATTAAGAAAGAGAAATTAGATGGTTTGGGAATGTAGAGCAAATGAACGAAGAAAGAAGTGTGTGAAAAGAATATATGACAAGTGAATAGAAGAAGAAGTCGGGGACGCCCGAGGAAGACATGCGATCAAATTAATCAAACACTTAAGTCAGGCCATGTCAAGAGTCAGAATAACAAAAGAGTATGTATGAAACGATGTATGAATGAAGCAAAGAGTGAGTGCCAATTCAGAGTTGTATGGCGGTTCATCCTCTCTGCCAATCTCTTCGGAGAAACAGCGTGATGGTTAGTTAGTTAGTTTTATTTAACTCTGAATTGAGCTTTTTTATGAAACCAAAAAAAAATCTAAAATCAACAAAAATGACTAACTTTTTTCATATTATATTGTATCGTGTGCATTTGAGTAAATACTGCAACATGCAAACAAACTATTGAAGTAAACCACCGTAGGGTCAGTATAATACAGTGGTTAATTACTCATTCTAATCATCGTGTTGGCGCATTGTACTTGCGGCCTGTTCATGTTCCCGTTATAGAAGCCTCCGACTCTATTATTATAACTACCCATATTTTACTCAACTATTTATTTAAATGCAGTCCGGCATGCATGCTCCAGTTTCTAACTGCAAAATGTTCGATTATTTTAAACCGATCGTGTTTAAAACTTTGGCAAATTGATCGAAGCTTTGTACTCAGATAATAATAATAATAATAATATTTGGATAATTTGTATAGCGCCGTTTTTTGTGAAAAATCACCTCAAGGGCGCTGTACAAATCTTAATTCTACTTAATATTAATTCTTAGTTTATATAAATATACAGCAACATACTTACCTGGCAGGTCACTTCTGGCAGGACACAATCACCCATATCATAATAACCCCTAAAAATTTAGAATTACTTAAATTTTTAATTTTTTATTTTATTTTTATTTTTGTTTATTTATTTATTTATTTTTTTATTTTTTTTTTTTTTTTTTCATTTTTAGGGCATGAAGGCAAATTTAAGATAAAGTATATCGGAGGTATTTTTAACTTTTTCGTAGTGAAGAACAGATAATGGTGATAATCTTCTAATGAATTTAAGGAATGAGAGTCTGAAAAGTTTTCTTGGTTCTATTGGGCTTGTTACATCTTGATTATGGATATGATTTTCTGAAAAAATGAGTTTTGAGTTTGGCTCTGAACTCTGCCGAGTCTTTTATTACTCTCAGATCATGTGGTAGTCCATTCCAGGTTTTAGGACCTGACACTCCGAAGGCGCGCTCTCCCAAACTTAGTGTCTGGTGTGCGCTTTGGTTCTTCTTTCAACCTTCCGATAGCCGATGACATTGCCGATCTAAGAGTTGACTGTCGCGAATTGGAATCTTCAGGAATACACAATTCCGATAAATAAGCCGGAGCCATTCCGTTAATTGATTTGAAAACCATCCAGCAAAGCTTAAACTGGATTCTTTCGGGACATTTAAGCCAGTGAAGATTTTTGAGGTGCTCTGAGATATGGGAATATTTTGATACGCCGGTGATAAGTCTTGCCGCGGCGTTGAAGACTAGTTGTAGTTTGTTAATTTGATATTTAGGAAGACTAGCGTATATTCCGTTGCAGTAATCTAAACGCGAAACGACGTACGAGTTTACAAAGTAATTTGGTTGCCTCTGTTGGCAGGTTTCTTCGCACTGATTTTATTTGTCTTTAGTTGAAAGAACCCTGTACTCACAGTCTTGTTAATTTGGGATTTAAGGGAGAAATCAGCATCCAAATTGACGCCCAGAAGTTTGATGGATGTCTTTGGAATAATGTCACTTCCTGAGACAGCTATTGGGGAGTTATTGATGTTATGCTGACGTCTGCTTGTGGCGGTCCAGAGAAACTCTGTCTTTGAAGGGTTCAATTTCAGTCTATTTGAGGTCATCCAGAGAGTGATCGCTTCTAGGCACTCAGTCATGCGGATTTTCAGACTGTCTATTTCTGTCGGTGAGCAGTAAAAGTAAACTTGCTGGTCGTCGGCGTAGCAATGTGATATAAGACCGAATGATTTGATTATTTGAGCGACATCATTTATGAAGAGGATGAAGAGCAGTGGGCCCAGAACGGACCCCTGGGGTACTCCAGATGAAAGCGTTGTAAAATTCGATTGGTTTATTCCCACCTTCACGGCTTGTAAACGGTTACTTAAGTACGATATCAGCCAATTCTTAACGCCACAGTTTAAACCAAAAGTTTCTTCTAGTCGTGTAATTAGAAAACCGTGGTCGATCGTGTCGAAAGCTGCGCTCATGTCTAAGACCGAGAGAAGTGCTAACTTTCCTGACTCGATGGCAAGAGTGATGTCCGACAAAACACGTAGTAACCCAGTTTCCGTCGAGTGGAACCTTCTGTAAGCAGATTGATATTTAGTTAACAATTTATTTGAATTTATATGATAGGTTATCTGTGAAGCAGTAATTTTTTCTAGAATCTTGGATATAAATGGAAGATTTGAAACGGGTCGGTAATTTGATAAGTCTTCAGCGTCCAATTGCGGTTTTTTATTAATGGAGTTACGACAGCTGATTTTAGTGATTTGGGAAAATCACCTGTGCTAAGTGACTTATTAAAAAGATAAACTAGAAAAAGGAGCTATTTCGTTGCAACACTTCTTCAGAAGCCACGTTGGAATAGGATCAAGAATAGACTGTTTGTTTGGTGAGTTGAGTATTAGCCTCTTCACTTCTTCGAGGGATGTAGATTTGAATTCGGAAAAGGTTTCGCTATTGCTGTTAGTGAAAGATGGAGGTGGGGCGGAGATTGTCAGGGCGCGTATCGACTCAATTTTTTCGAGAAAGAACTTCGAAAAGGTTTCCGGAGCTATGTCGATTGTATTTTCGGCACGAACATCAGAAACGACCGTCTTGACCGAATTCCACAGACGACGTGGGTTTTTGCGCTCTAAGTCAATCCTTTTAATCCAATATTCAGACCTTTTTGACTTAATGAGGATTGTATACTGAGATGTGAGTATTTGAATATATTATGCGATCCTGCACTATTCTATTGTAATATAATAATATCTTCTTAGAAAAACGATTTAATTTATTCTAGATATTGTGGCCTGAAATTGCGAATAGGTATGACATACGTTACATAAAAATAATATTAAAAGGGAGAGGTTTTCAAGAAGAGATGAGTGAAATAAAAGTTCCAGTAATAAATAATAAATTTTCCCAGTAGTCCAATATTAGGTATATTTCCTGTAAACTAACAAAATTTCTCATTATTCTTTAATCACCTTCTTGGTTGACGTTTTGCCTCTTTTATTTCATATTATCTGTCACTTTCTCTCTGTTCCTTTGTTAAAACTTTAAATGGTATTCTACTGTTTTCTCACTATTCTCTTATTTTATATTTTGTTCTCCTTTTGTATGTATATATAACCGCACACTTTGTATTTTTTGTTTGGTTTTATTTTATACCCTGATGATGCTTAGGGTAAGCGAAACCGGCCGATCATAAAAATTATTAATGGTACACTGGATATTTGCAAAGAACATTTCTTATTGAAAAGTTTAAAAAAAACGGAAAAGTATTCTCATTCTCGTACCTATCTATACTTTGGAATATGTTTGCTATTTTTGTAATGCTTTGTATTTGTAAACATTTAATTAATTAGGTACTTGTTTTACTATTCGACTTCGGCCGTGGTTTGGATTGTAATATTGTATTTTAGATTGAAGAATAATTATTAATGACCGAACAAATTGAAGCTTGGGCTGATTCAATCAGAAACGGCGCTATGTAAATTTGTCAAATCAAGTATTCACGGCTTCAATATATTTCACCCCTTTTTATAAACCTTTTTTTTTTAAACAATTGAAAAATTTGAAACAAGGAATATGCTCCTTTTTATTTTTCGGAAAATGAATGTAAGAAGAAGTCGAGGACGCCCGAGAAAGACATGGAACGATCAAGTTAATCAAATACTTGAATCTGTTCATGTGAAGAGTCAGAATAACAGAAGAGCATGTATGAGACGATGTATGAGTGTGAATGAAGCAAGGAGTGTGTGCCAAGACAAAGCTACATGGTGGTCCGTTCTCTCTTCCTACTCTTGCGGAGAAACGGCGTGATGGTTAGTTAGTTAGTTATGTCAAACCATAACGTGATTTTTTATACAAAAGTATATTTCAGCTTAAATTAAATTATTTATAGTTACTAGCTTAGCTTTAAGCTAGGACAGATTTGGAGTCACCATTTTTCGTCTATTCACGTATACATAATTGCGCTCCATGCAAGACAGAATGATATCTTTATGATCTTTACGATATTTTAATGACACCTGGTGATAGGTCACAATTCAGAAAATAAGCGTTGCATTGCGTTAAATGGCTTTGCCAACAATACTATGTTCAGTAACTAGATTTAAAGAGTAACGGCGTTACGTCGTAAAGATCTCATTCCCATATTACATCATTGTTCGAATAGTAAAACTACCAGGGCAGGTCCTGTGCAGGCGCAATTGAAGCAGTCCGCTCCAGGCGGCTAATCTGCAAAGGCGCTGATAGTACCTAATCACAGTGCTTTATATATATGAAATGAAAAAAACCATACCATTCTATAAACGGCAATTTAACCCGTAAGACGCGCAATGGTGCGGTATAAAATCTTGCGCCTCTCGTCTTATACTTGATACGAGTTGGTATCAATCACCGTTTGACAGGGAAGACTTTAAAACTGTATTCATAATAAAAAAATCTAAAAGTTCATTTGTGTGGTCTATTACAAAGAAACACTATTACGCTGTAGTTATCCTAGGTTTTTATTGTGACTTTAATATTTTGTACGGCAAATTTAAAAGCTTTGTGGTTCTCCGGGGATTCGAACCGGAATCACATTGTAACAAAGCTACAACTCTGTATAATGTAAACACCGGATGTTGAGCAAACTTTTCAGGTTTATTTTTTTTCACAAACTCCGAACTGAATGCCACGAGAGGAAGAAATTGTATCAAAAACGGAGCAGCGAAGCCCTAAGAATATGCAATTTGAGAAGTGCTGATTTATGTTTTCCTTTATGCTCATAGGATAATAGGTGCGGAAGGCTGCAATGAATATGCATAGGGCATAAAGAGGGGGCAATGTTAATACACCTCCCTTCACCTTCCGGCCCAGCATCATCTAGTCGGGGGGTGGAGGGGGTGGAGAGTGAAGTAGGGGGTCAAATGGGGTGGTTGGGGTGGGTTTAGGCAGATCCCGCCCACCTAATGATGCATCGCCTTATTTACATATTGTTTACGGTGCCAGGTGGGGAACAAACAGATTTTTACGATGACAAACATCCCGCCGGCAGATTACAGCCCGAAGGAGAAAGTGAAATTTAATTTACGGCGTCGTAAAGCCTTCCTTGAAAAGGTGCCACTTCAATGACAGGCGAATATGGAGCAATAATTTTGATGAGTTATTGAAGGCCCAACTTGGTTTAATTATCTTTCGGTAGATACTAAAGACCTTTGCTGCACGCATTTGATGTTTATTGCGCCATAGGTTTTTCGAGGGTTATCCTTGAGTTAGCATTACCATTGGAAACAATAAATTTCACACGTTGGCTTTGCGTTGTAAAATGCTTTCAGTTGAGATGTTGTAAATAATCTTTCAGTTCGTTCACCAAAAAACTTTCACTTTAAGCAAGGAAGAGATAGAGGGCATCTCAAGGCAGCACTTGAAAACGTGAAACAAACAATTTGCTGGCTTGTTTAATTTTTTTACGGTTAAGTGAAAAAAATCAAAACTCAATAGCTCGTTTCCTGCGACAAAACTTTTTAATCTGAAAATATTTTAAGTACCTAGAAGCTGCAAAATAATCTGTGCAAATTTCACGACTCAACGGCTCACCGTTTTTCACTAAGACAAATAAGCCGATATATATTCAGCTTAATTGTTGATATTAAAATGACATTACATAAGACGATACTAACTGGCATATTTATGTTTTTTCAATACCTAAAACATAACTTATTGGGAAAGTGTGTTAACATTTAGTTGATATCTTTAATTACTAAATAAATAACAGCTAACATTAATTAGTTACAAGTAAAATAAATAAATAGATTTTCTGCCTTTTGAATATTAATGTTCTCGCTGTATAGAATAAGTTGGAGGAGAGTTTTAGCTTTGAAAAAAAATGCTTTAAGCAAAAATACGAGCTCATCTGAATATTCCCTCTCAAGCTACCCTGATCCCCTCTGCAATTCCAGCTATACAAGCCAAACACGGCGTGTAAACAGCGCGTTAACTGAAAAGTGTAACCGCCTCTAATTAGCAGACATTTAAAAGATGCCCCGGTATGTTTTTACATTGAGCTGTTTTCAAACACGTCTTTGACGCTGCGTATAAAACCGGGAGATTTCGGTTTTTACCTTAAAAAATACACGTGTTTTTCATCCACTGCAAATACAATGTAGGTACCTATCTTACGATCTCTCCCTCATACATAAGAGAATGTATTTCTACATTTAATTTCTAAATGTTTTTAAATTATTCGCACATTATTAAGACCTCCGTGGAGGGGCATTAAAATCTGACGAAAGCATTGTGTTAGGTAATAATTTTATGACAAATAGATCTTTGTGCTTGACACGTCAAAAAAGTACTGTGCCTTTTTGCCTTTCGTTGATCACGTTGCTTTAAATAGCTTCAGTAACATTTAGTAACCAGATCTGAATGGCCAGGCAGTTCCCGTCCTTCTCTTTTCCCTTTTCTCCCACCCTTCCTTAAGATCATTATCAGTGGCTTCCAAGCAGTCCGGCATAATTTTCTAATTGAAATCGACATAACCTTCGATTGCTTAATTTTTCCCTCAGTCCCTTGTGTTATTAGAAAAAAGATTATATAAATTACAGCTTTGTTTTACACGTTGATTTGCTTTCGTATTTTCTTTAGAACTCTTTATGTTGGTAAAATCCCTGCAAAATTCACTTTGCCGCTATGCCCACAAACGTACGAGAGAATATTTTAAATAGATGCTATCAACAGCCGGGCACGCATATTTTTTGCAAACCCCGCAGCCTGTTTATTGAATACAACCTGCTTATTAATACGCCCGAAGATTAACAGGGTTGAATATCATTTCACCAACAACAACCCTTTAGAAATATTATTGAAACAATGGGTCCAACGGAACAATGGAGTGGAGTTTCCATTCGCTCGCTGTGGAGCTCGCAAGCTTATTGCCACATTTATCTGCAAACTGAAATGTTTCAATTAATTACAATAATCGCGATATTAACGTTCACGGAATTTTATTTGGATACGAATTTTCATTAATATTATTTACTAGTGAATTCACTAGTAATTTTATTCCGTGAAAAATCACGGGATATAACTTTACTTGCCAGAAAATAAATATGGTTTAATCCAACCATTTTAAGTATAATGTATGCTACATTATTTGTAGGTACTTAATTGAGTAGGTAGGGATTTGAAAATATGTATTTTTTTGAATTCGATAATTTCAATTAACATCAGTATAAAATTTGAAAAGTTCAGACTCGTACGGACGTATGTACTTTGAAATTAAATTATTTATAGTTAATTTGATGTGTTTTGTTATTTGTGAAATTTGTGTGAACATCTTATTTTAAACGTGGAATTCTTCAAAAATGGTTCTCTTTTTGTGAACGTTGTGGCACTCCTGATTGTTGAATGTTACGAGGTGGACAAAAATATGGGAAGGAGAATAGGTTTAAAGTATTCATGGCTATTCATTATTACACGAAATACAGCTAAAATCATTTCGACAAATAATGAAATTAGAAATCTATTTTATCTTACAATTCGAAAGCTTCAAATATGTTCTGAACAACGCAGTCAAAGATCTTGCCCTTTGGCCGTGAAGATTCTCATCTGTTAGCTCCTACTTACTTTATGCAGAAAGAGAGAGGATGGAACGCCACAAATTCATGATAAAGTACCAAGATTTGTTCTCCAATCTACCCATTTTCTTCATTCATCAGCTGTAAAAGTCTCTGTGTAAATTTTCTTCATCTCGCTTATTATTGTATTATATTCAAACCTCCCTATTACAATTATGGTATTTATGTGAGGTTTCACTTCACAAATGCCTCGTTGATCTCATTACAATCCTTGTCATTTTATCTTCTGTCGATTTATTTATTTTATCATACATCATGGCAGGTATAAAATAATACGTTACTGTTTAGTAAGCGCCCTTAGGGGATATTTTATAAAAATGCCCAATTAAAGTTATCGTTTCCATGAATATGTAGAGAACTGAAACTGTAGGTAGGTACGTAACGTTTTCCTTCCCTTACACTTAGGTACTCTTAAGAGTGATGGAGGCAATTGAGAATCTTCGCTCTTATAAAAATAACCATCCGTCTCGGGTCGTTTTAAAATATGGATAATGGTTTGGTCCATGTAAGATAGAAAGCCACTAATTCTATTATCGTACTCGATGGTTCATTTTTTAAACTCCTGGATTCTTAGTCAATGCCGACAGAAGCTGATGAAATCTGCGGTGTGATGAACGATTGTTGTACTGTTTTCAGATACTTACAAACGGGTGACCAATGGGAAAATCAAAAATAGATCCAGCAATAGAAGATCTAACAGTAAACAGGTGAATTGCATCAAGTAAACGCCTGTAATGTTCCACATATTGCAGAAAAGAGAGCAGATTGATGGTCACCTGCTAAAGATAAGTCGGCAATGGGTTGCAACCACAAATCTGATGTAATTTACACCATGACAGTAGTTTAAGGCATTATATCCACCTTGTCTACTTTCCCCTCTTATTATTGATTAAGTGATTAGTTACGCATTTAAAAATGATGTTTTCTCTGCAATACTTTCATGATTATTATGATCATAAAACAGTTAGTAAAACAAACAAAATATTAGAGAAGGTCTGTGCTAAAGTCTGTATAATGGACGACCGTGTTTGATAACATGTGTGTAGAGTTATGAAAAAATGGATCAATGATGTTATGCTAAGACGAATGTTACATCTAATGCTATGCCTAAAACTTTAGAATAAGTTAGTCTCCGTATTTTTTGCGCTTAAGCCACTTGATATTCTGTGCTTTGAGTTCCCAAAATCTGTTTTTTTTCTAAACTACAGAGGCTGGTGTGATGTAGACATGGTGTGAAAAAGAATTCAGCTCACAAGAAGCAGCACATCACCGAGAACGTGAAAAGGAAGTTAATTTATGTAAACAATATTCAAGTGCTAACATTTAACAGATGCATAGGTTTATTTAACCTTGAATGCATGAATGTCTTGTTGCCTAGATACTAGACAAATAAGAATATGTTTAGCATACGCCTATTTCAATTTTCTCTCCAAATTTTCTCTCTAAATTTGCGACAAAGCTTGTTAAAATATGATTAGTCTTATTAAAAAGACGATTATTTAGACGTTATTTACCTAGTTGTTAACTTAACTTTAAGCACCCAATACAAATAAAACGTTTTAAATCAGTTGTTAAAAACTAAACTGAAGAAAGTTTCAAGCGTAATAAATAATTATAATAACAGCACTATTAGTATTTGCTAGAGGATTTGAAGAGAACAATTAGACCATATGATTTTAAACATCAAACTTCCCTCTCGCTGAGGCTAGATTCCCATTTGTAATAACGTAACTACGCTTAGTTTTCTCTCCCTGCGTTTCCTGGGGTAAACTTGATTGATGTAGAAAATTTAACCCACCTTGACGGAAACCATATGGAAAAGAAACAGGGTGTTTTACATAGTAAGGGTAGTAAGTAGTGCGATGTGTGTGTGTTTTAAAACATTCGAACATAATCCGTTGTTAACATTTTGTTGTCAATCAAATAATACAATGATATACGAAGAATGCAGTAATATATCAAAACATATTAATTTCAATAGTTATTCAACATTATGCAGTAAAATATACATTTGTTTTCTAGATTCAATAGCAATAATAGCAGTATTCTTACCGTTTTTACCATGGCATATCCACGGCAAACATATTTTCCAAAACACTTCACCAAAATGTTATCATTTTACAACTCGCAAAGTTCTCACTTTGTACACGGATCCTCGATACTGGATATTAGAAGGAATTCACGAGCAACACCTCTGATATGATCATTCACCACTTATCAAAATATCTATCGTGTTCACCGTTCAAATAATACAATCGCGATGTATTTGGAGAGGGCGCGGAGCGACGCAGCGACAGCAGGACTGCTCGTTCTCAACTGGCGCTTTGGGTTGGGAAAGCTCCTGCCTGCGCAGTCCGGGTCCGCACGGGGGTCGGCGGGCTCGAGGGGGGTACGCTGGAGGGTGCGGGAGGAAGGCAAAGGGTGGGAAGCGATGAAAATAGGGAAAAGTTGATGCATTAAACGCCAGGTAGATACAAGTAGAATACGGCAGTGTCGGGATATTAAAAGGTAACGCATTTTTATCATGAAAGCTTTTCGCATCTGTCAGCTTTTTTTGTTTTAATGCCGCCTCGTTTTTGAACAACGTGAATCGTTCTATATTTTCGTTCACCGTAAACACGAAGCATCGGAAGATGTTATCGCCTAATGGCACGGAGCCTTCGGATCTACTGTTTTTATGGCTATGGGACTGATTAGAAAATTCTTTCATAATTTCAACATTCGTCTTTTCGTATTGTCTCTCTTGTTATCTAGATTACTGTATGATTTACAATCCCTTGTTAAATATGTTTACTGTTTTCATTGTTAATGATGAACACCTAGACTTTATTTGAAGCAACTTTATTAAAACAACAATTTGTTTTAAATGTGAATACCGCACAAGCGTCCAAACGGCTCCCTATTCTGTCCGAAATGGTATTTTGTGGGGCTGAAAAGGGTAAGAAAAGAGAAATGAAAGAGATAAGAAAGAGGATGGTTGACAACTACCTGGCTATTCAAATCTGGCCACTAAACACGTTTATTGCCATTTCAAGCAGGGTTTTAATTTTGAGTGGCGGTCTATCATCAAAGCGATACACAGAGTATCTACTATTCTGTGAGAATTTTTAATGTTTCAAAGTTAGGAAGTGATAGTTAAAAATAATAATATTTCGATTTCCAAAGCGGTGTTTACATTACATGGTCAAAATAAATCACAGATATGATATTAATTGTAATATTAATCGAAGCGTGCTACACAAATAATGAAAGGTTTAAGACACAAGATAAACTAAACATTACCAGGCACAATAAATGTATTTGTACCTACACAGTGTTATTATATAGGGCGTAGATGAGTGGTGTATAACTTTTTTAGCAGAAAGACCGAAAGGCTGCATAGAGTATTCTTCATTTCCTGGGGTGCAAACCGTTCCTACAATTTTTATTAAAAAGTCTCTGCAACAGTTAATTTATCCATACGTTTGGTGAGAAATCTTAAAAATGCACACTCGCATAATATAATTCGTTTAGGACATGAGGTATGGCTTAGCTATTTTTTCTTAAAAATCTCCGTAATGTCACGACAAACATTTGGTTATTTTTATTTTGTCAAGAAAACCGTACGTAATTGGCCACGGACCGTACGAAATGGTGCACATAGTTCCTAACCGAGAATCAAATGCAATCAAACAACAATCTTAAATGTCTGAACTTATTTTGTTTTTAGAAGTTTTCGGACGTCATTTTAAACGATGTACATTCACATTCTGTTTCCCTTCCAGTGAGATAAAAATGTATTTCTTTGTACCACCCGCTACCAGGAGTGCATGTTCAAATATCAGATGTATTTTTACCACCGGAACTGATACACAGTATTTACCGCGAATTTTCAGGTGCGCCCCTCCTTCCACCCCCTTCCGATATAACCCCCCTCCTCACTCCGCCACATAAACAATGATCATTATTCCGGGGAAGCCTTCAAGTGCCCCGGCCGCCCCTTACTTTGCCCTAAGAGGGCTGGATCAAGAGTTGACTAATTATTAAGCACAAGTTTCAACGTAGAGGCGATGTGAGGCGGTAATTTACTAAGCTAAACAAAAACCTGCACCAACTTAATGTTATTAGAATCTTTTACCGATATCCATAATATTTTTAGACATAGATTATATAGTAAAATTGACGTTCGAAGAAAAATAACTATAATATATTAATTCTTATAATTAGTCCATTATCAAAAGAAGAATTATTTTCAATGAAAGATTTCCAGAAAATACACTAACCAGAACGAACTCCACGGCTCAAAAATTTACATACTTCGTTCTGCCAATTTAAAAATACTCATTTACTTCTTGTGATATCAACGTTATCTATCTAGCTATCTGGACGACCGATCTAAATTACTGAGCTCTCGGAACAACTCTACATACCTTCCTATTTACATAGTACCTTCTTACTAATTTTATAGTTATACTATTCTTATTATTTTTTTTTATTGTACTTACGCTTTACTTACTAACTTCTTTTTAAATTTATTATCCTGTAATATGTATTATATACGTATTACACTGTTTTATGAAATCTACTTTGATAATATAACTAATTGTAAAACCTACGCTGTTTTTATATTCTTAAGTTATACACACTAACTTTTTTTTTAACTCTTCTTTTTGTGTTATATTCTTCTCATTTATTTAACTCCTTTCTATAACTAAAATGTATGACATGTAAAAGCCTTCAAGGCGTTAATAAAATAAATACCTGCCGAAATGTATAATAAATTAGAAAATTTTTAATTAAAAATGCATCTTTGTTTTGTTTTTTATCGTTGTGCTCTAAGCGTTTCGAATATGAATATACAATAATTAAAATAACTAAAAGTATTTGAATTTTTTAAGGTATTAGTTTATTAAAACGTGTTTATATATGATGTTGTAAGACTAAAATATATCAACTGAGTTCGAATTAGAGGTCTCTCACAATTTGTTATTAACTGGGGTTAGTGACTTAAAATGACCTTGATTGTAACAATTGCACAAGTCCGCCCCTGTTTCAATAACGGCCACCACTTGAGATCAAATATGCCTTACTGCTACTGCTACTGCCTATGGTTATACCTCCACAGTGGCACGCAGGCGAGCTACCTACTTCCTACAGCAAGCCACCAGCCTCCAGTAGTGCCTTCGGGAGAGGCGGAGAGGCGCCTGCTGAGGGCCCCCTATTATTGCCCAAATTAATAGCCCAGTACGTTCTTAGTACAACAACCTCTTCCTTGTTTCAATTTATTCAAGTCGCATCCGAAGCGTAATGGTGAATATTTTTGGAAATCTCGTCGGGGTCCGAGGACTGTGGAAATGTTGGTAGAAGGGATGAGGCTTTTCCTTATCTCGACTAATTTCGATGCCTTTGATATTAGCATAAAAAAAGAAAGTCAGGATTTAGTTTGAAAGTTAGACAGTTCGCGAGAAGAATAAAAAACTTAAAGCTTTTTCAAAGAACGTTTTTTTAGCAAAGAGTAGAAATATTTGTGAAAACAGCAGAGGAGTTAAAATTTCTCTCGAAATATAATTGTGTGCCTAATTCATTGTGTGATGTTTATAATGCTTTCAAATTTAGCACAGATGATGTTATAATTATCTCGCCTTAAGACAACATTACTAAAAGCACCCTGCATCGCAAAAAAAAATCATCTTTAACCCACCACATATAAGTACGAACTGATAACTAATGACTTGTGCATAATTTTTTTATTGAATTTTATAACTAACTTGCTTTTTTACATCTTACAAACTAGTTAATTATCGTAAAATAGAGCAAACAATTGTTAACAACAAAAACACTCTCCCCAAAGACGGATATCAAACTCCAGATTATAGTATTTTTCTTAACCTCTACACACCGCATCACGAATTTAGTGATTTACGTAATGAGTATATTAGGCAATATTTTTTAAGTACAGCCCACGTAATTAAAGAATACAGGAACAAATATTTCACCATTGTTTGATATTCGAGGGCCTAATTGGTATTAGCTTATATGAAGAATAACCTGGAAATGATGCCATAGAATCAAAAGCCTTATCAATTGTGCAACTACCAAGATGATGCGTTCAATATATCGGTGTTACCATTTACCATGGTAACAGAACAGAAAAGTTAGTAAAATCTGCGCTCGAATTCGACCGTAGCAAAACGGGGAGTTTTTTTTTTTTCTGAAACCAATCCGCCCAAACATTCCTGAAATCAAACGAAATCCGCCTCAGGACTCGAATTGAAAAAACCTTGTTTATGTCCTTATGTTTTAAAAAGAAAACGAACTTTTTGTACCATATATTTATATTTTGGACAGTGGCATATTTTTTGCTGTCAGATACCAAAAAGATTATTTTTTTTGGTAATAAATATACAAAATTAAAAAGAAGATATTTTAGAATGTAGTTATTAACCAAACCAAACATCCGATCGATACATTTTTTAAATTTTCCTGGATGCTATACGTATTTAATAAATGAATATATTTCTAGATAAAACATTTGCTGATCTAGCAGGTTCTTTATTGTATCCTTAAATCCAGAAATGCACATATTGCTTATGCCTAGTTATTCTTATCTTCAGTTCTCTCCTTCGACTTTCCAATCGCATATAAAGCTCACACTCCATTTACTCACAACGTTCCTTCCTCTCCCTATCAATCTTGATCCCGATTCGTGATGTCCGTTCTTCGATGTCAGCGAAAGTTTCAATACTTCAAATCAATGTTAGAAAACTGCTGCCCGTGATCGTAAGGATTATGTGCCCAGGAGTGATTTATCAAAATGACTTAAAACTGACCAGACATTAAGTTAATACTTTAATTATATTTAACGGTATTATTATCAAGTTTCTTTCAGATTAAAAATCTATATTTTGTATGTAGTAGTATTGAACGGATGTAAGTTTAAATCGAATTAAGAATGCATTTAAATTTAAAATGTCAAAAATCAAATAAATAAAGTATTATTACATGTCAAGGGTAAGCTTGGGGATATATTTTATTATATGGTCGAAACCAAAATATTACTTGGCAACATTATTCATATTAACACATTTTTCATAATAATAAATAATAATAATATTTGGATAATTTGTATAGCGCCGTTTTTGTGAAAAATCACCTCAAGGGCGCTGTACAAATCTTAATTTCTACTTAATATTAATTCTTAGTTTATATAAATATACAGCAACATACTTACCTGGCAAATATCATAATAACCTAAAATTTAGAATTACTTAAATTTTTATTTTTATTTTTTATTTTATTTTGTTTATTTATTTATTTATTTATTTTTTTTTTTTTTTTTTTTCATTTTAGGGCATGAAGGCAAATTTAAGATAAAGTATGTTCTTTCGTAGTGAAGAACAGATAATGGTGATAATCTTTAATGAACAGGAATGAAAGTCTGAAAAGTTTTCTTGGTTCTATTGGGCTTTGTTACGATTATGGATATGATTTTCTGAAAAAATGAGTTTTGAGTTTGGCTCTGAACTCTGCCGAGTCTTTATTACTCTCAGATCATGTGGTAGTCCATTCCAGGTTTTAGAAGGCGCGCTCTCCGAACTTAGTGTCTGGTGTGCGCTTTGGTTCTTCAACCTTCCGATAGCCGATGACATTGCCGATCTAAGAGTTGACTGTCGCGAATTGGAATCTTCAGGAATACACAATTCCGATAAATAAGCCGGAGCCATTCCATTAATTGATTTGAAAACCATCCAGCAAAGCTTAAACTGGATTCTTTCGGGACATTTAAGCCAGTGAATTTTGAGGTGCTCTGAGATATGGGAATATTTTGATACGCCGGTGATAAGTCTTGCCGCGGCGTTGAAGACTAGTTGTAGTTTGTTAATTTGATATTTGGGAAGACTAGCGTATATTTTGCAGTTGTCTTAGTTGAAAGAACCCTGTGCTCACAGTCTTGTTAATTTGGGATTTAAGGGAGAAATCAGCATCCAAATTGACGCCCAGAAGTTTGATGGATGTCTTTGGAATAATGTCACTTCCTGAGACAGCTATTGGGGAGTTATTGATGTTATGCTGCTTGTGGCGGTCCAGAGAAATTCATGTCACGTATTATTGTTCCAAAATCATTTCTGTGAGTATTCTGCCGGAAAGCTTTTTTCTTCATTATGTTTTTTTTTTATATTAATTTTTTATTTGATTTTTTTCACATACATTTTTTAAAAGAAAAAATACAGATTTAAGCTTTTTATTGCTTTTTTTGAAGTATCATATTGCATAAAAGTTGGTTGGTTGAGCGGTTCAAAACATCGGGTTTCCACCCAGGCGTTGTGCGTTCATTTTTCTGTTATCCAAGTCATTGACTGAGCAATAACCAGGTTATTCATAATTTTGTAATTATTCATAATAATAAAATTAAAATCATTACTTGCTTTTTTTCAAGAGTGTTTTTTCCCAAAGAGTTAAACGATATAAAGTGTAAACATTATCTAATCAGTAATTGAATTTCTCACCTATTAATCAAAGAAATGAATTCGTCAGCTTTTTTACAATATCGGGTTGTAAATATATTTTTTAAATTAATAGATGAATGTTCTATACATAATAATAAACTGAAATAAGATAAGTAATTTGGTAATACAATTGTATTCTATTGACCTGAATAACATTTCTCTTTAGGCGTGTGACACTGATGATAAAGATAATGATCGACACTAATAAAATGTTGAAGCACTTTTCATTCAAAATCAATGAAAATGATAAATAATGATAAGTAATGTAGCTTTATTGAAAAAGCTTAAAACTTAAGGCACGTATATATAACGTAATGGGTACTTTCAATATCTGAATGACCCACGCGTATTATTAATCATAATATTATCATTACAAATATTAAGTCGACGAACCAACATGATATAAATATACATATATCTTTTGAACACATTTAACGAGTTTTTTTTAACATTTTTTATTCAGCGTGTGGGACCGATAAAAGTAAATAAAAAACCTTTTCAGTAAGCGGAAAGAGACTGCTATATTCACGAAGACATGAGCAATGCCGTATTTTTGTTCGTTCGGTAACAAAGAGTACTCGGAACTGGGTTCAGAACTGAAATCATTTTGTCTGATTGCGATCTCAATCTTGTCTCATCCTTAATCATAAGATCAATTACACGTGAGACCTAAGCAAGAAATCAATTTTAATGTCTTAACTTCCTGAGAATGCACTAATTGCCTAGTTCTCTTTCGTTAAGGTGGTCATTTTTTAACGATGAATGAACGGCGAACTATTGTAGTGTAGATCAGAAGTCCGCAAGTGCGGACCGCATGCTTTCCTTGTAAATGTTTCATCACACCGAAAACATACCACCAACTGATATTTGCGGAGAATAATTTTTTTTTTAAAGAGACAAAAATATAACTTTGTATAAGACTATGGGTATTATTTTAATTTTTTATGACCGACCGGTTTCGCTTAGTCTAACCATCATCAGGGCACAAAATTAAACTAAACGAAAATAATTCTTTGCTTTTATTAAATTTGTATACAGAGGAGAACAAAATATAAAATAAAATAACATTTATTTTGAGAAAACAATCAATTAACAAAGGAACAGAGAGAAAAAGACAGATAATATTAATAAATTATACTTTAATTTTGTACCTTGGACGATGCGTCAGCTTAAAAGAAACCGGTCGGCGTAAAAGTTCAAAACAATATGGATAAGTAATTCTTCATTTTATTAACCATTGTCCGTTTACAATGATGGTAGTAGGAGTTTATTACATTTATTTTGTTTAATACTCAATTCGCATGACATTTTGTACAAATGCAACACCAGTGGCTGCGTGGACAAACGCGTCGGATTCCCACCCGGGCGTCGTGGGTTCAATTCCTCCGCTGGATAAGTCCTTCATCATTGCACAAGCACCATTTTACGTTTATTATGATGGCAATGTTCATCTTTCTTTAATATATTCTTGGCGCTTATGTATAGGTTTTGTTAGCAAAGACACCTTGATTTTTCAGAATTTTTCTTTCATCCAAAATTGTTAAAATATTGCGTAATTGCGTTTATCAAGCATTGTATTCAGGTCTTCGTTGTTGTCAATAATGAACACAAAACTATCGGCATATTAAAAGTTGCTTAGTTTTTTTTTCATCTATATCGATACCTTTATCTTACCATTGTAGATTATTAAACCCTTATTTTATTTTATTTGGGAAAACATAATTTTGATTTATTAAGTAACAACATTGTTGGATTAGTCAGTGATGTTTTCGCTATAAAATATAAAAGCATTAACATTTTTTTTGATTTTTTAAATCAAAGTGGAAGAAAAAAAAAATTATGTTTAAATAAACAACATTTAAACAGAAAAATTAAAAAAATAATAGATTAAAATTAAAGTTCTGTTCATTTAGTTTTTAAGACACGTTAAGTAAAACAATTTAAAAGTAAATATCACACATAGAAGAAGTTGAATAAAACTATTTTGTAAATAATACATCATATTATGCAACCCAAGATGATAAATACAGGTATAAACAAAAAATAAATAAATAAAAAGAAACACAACATACTGTGTATAAGTAAAAATAGAGACAAATAATTAACATATCTATTTGTCTATCTGATGAGACCTGCCAGGTAAGTATGTTCCTGTATATTTTCTTATTTAAACTAGGAATTAATATCTAATAATATAAAATAAGATCTGTACAGCGCCCTTAAGGTGATTTTTCACAAAAACGGCGCTATACAAATCATCCAAATATTATTATTATATCTTAGATCTGTAACGCACAGCAGTGATAGGGAGTTAATAATTAACCTTGTTATTTGATTATGTCCCGTATGCATCTAAGTAAGGTAAAAAATATAAGAAGAGGATAAATATAAGATAATAAGCTGCAATTTTTTTAACTGACCATAGGTGTTAGTAATTAACAAGAAGATAAAGAAGGGATTTTCAAAGTGTTATCATTAATAAAAATGTTAAAATATTTGTTGAAAAAAAAAAAAGAAATAGCAAAGTTGGTGTAACAAATAAGTTACATTGCTAATATTAGGATTAAAGGCCATTCTAAATACAGGAATACCTTACAATTTGTGTTTTAAAATAAGTCATGTTTGTGTTTTAAAATAAGTCGTATTCTTTCACAATAATCTTGATAATTTTCCAGAGTTTGCATACCTCTGGTAAGTATTTTTCCTACTAGCACATCTTCGGAGAAATGAAAAGGTTCAAAGCTCTAAGATAGATGTTATCCAAGCTCCGAGCCGTATTGTGTGGATTTGAATGTGATCCTTGATCGCACTCCGATTAAGTTAAGTGTTTTGTTATTTTAAAGCACCGAGTGAGACGGTCACACAAAGGTACGGAAATACATTGTCTCCATTGAATTATTTCACTCTTCTAGTTCAATACGCGATCCTACCTTTCGTTTTGTTCGACTTCAGTTGAATCATTACAAAATAGAGCAAGTTATGCAAATTTTACTCATGTACGCTGGTGCTTCAATCACGTACTTAACAAAGCTTGTACTTTCCTAACTGCAGAATTATTTCGCAATTAGTTATTTTTTTTTAAATGCATTAGAATATAAGCCATATTATGGATTTTGCTGACCAATAAATGACTCCTGTTTTGTTTATATTTATTTTTTGGTGTTATTTTTCCCTATTCTATTGTTTATTCATTTGTTCTGTTATCGTTGTTTTTTATGTTTATTTACCTGTAGAAGCGCATTGACAATTACTTGATTCGATTTTGGTTAATTCTTATTTACTCTTTTATATCATTTTTGCATCATTCTCATTTTTAATGGTGTCGTTTATATGCATCCGTATGTATGTTACCAATTTACCTATTTACCCACTACATTTCTTAACAATGTCTAACGTAAAACTTAAATTTATATTGCACGATTGGACTTTGATTAGTATAACTGTTAGTTAGATTAGTTTAACTGTTAGTTAAGTTTCTGTACGTTTGTTTTGTAAACTATGCGAAAACACTGTAAGAGTAGTTTTAAGAACATGACCCAAGAATGGGGTAATATTATCATTATTTTTAATTCTATTACCATATATTGTAGTAAAGCGCACTTGAGGTAAAATATCACATAGCTGCGCTATAGAAATTCAATAAGATTTTTATATAATTTTAAGGCCTACTTAAGCATGACTTTTTAATAATTTCGTTGTGGAAAAAAATTATAAAATAGGAAGAAAATTTTTCAAGAATTTTACTCAAATTTCATAAAACATGCCTAATGTAATTTTAAAAAATTTCTCGTGCATTACTTTTGGCAGGCTTTTGCCTTATTTCATAATATTTAGTTTGACGTTTTAAAAAAGTGAGTATAGTAGGAAAAAATATCTAAAATCGAATGAAAATGTTGACTTTTTGGGATTGTTTTGTTGTTTAAAAACGTTTTTCTATTTTTTTGCGAATCGGCTTTATTAAATATCTCTCGAGATAATTGTAACTGTAACTAACTAAACTAACTAAACATCACGCCGTTTCTCCAAAGGGGTAGGCAAAGAAGACGGACCGCCATACAACTTTGTCTTGGCACACACTCCTTGCTTTATTCACATTCATACATCGTATAATACATACTCTTCTGTTATTCCGATTCTTCACATGGCCTGACTTAAGTATTTGTTCACTTGATCGTGCCATGTCATCCTCGGGCGTCCCCGATTTCTTTTTATATTCACTTCGGCGTCATATATTTTTTCTTTTAGAGATAATTGTACCTTTTAAAATTTACCAATAACATAAAGAAAGCATTTTGAATTCAAATTGAAACAGCATTTTTGCATTTAATGGTTGTTAAATATTGTGTTATAAATAGGTAAAAATAAACGATTTTTAAACGTCAGTTATTATACTAAATCAACCGTTGGAAATAGTTATTTGAAAATAGAAAATTATAGATATTGGTTAAATAATAATACACGTGGAGTTCAACGAATAGATCACAACTAAATTAGACTGAGCATAGATAGAATTATAATACAATTTATGCTAAAAAACCTTGGGTGTGCAGAAACCTACCAATATAATAAAGAACATTTCAGAATAGTAGCCTTTGTCATTTCCTGAGTTTTTATCTGTGTTGAGATCAAACACCTCCTTGTTTCCAAATCCATCTGCTTTGTTTTGCAGTCATTCAACCCCTGCTCTTATAATATTACATTTATTTAGTCACAAATACATGTTATACTTTCACCATGCATAACTTTTGAAAATACCTTCATATAAACCTTCGTCACACAAAATACGTATTCAAATAGCATTTTGCCCATCAGACGATAACAGTTTCGTATAAAGGTCTAGGTTTTAGAAGTTTCGAGTTTGAGCACTAGTTTCACTCTCATTTGCCCGGAATATTTGCATTACAATATTAACACGTGTTTAAAACTCTGTCGTTTTGTTTTCATTACGTGCGCTTTAAATTTAATGCGGAGTTCGCTTCAACGGGCCATTTAAAATATCGTATTACAGCGGGTAAGGGTTCGTCGACAAATGAACCGTATGATTATGAAGTCGAAACATCTGCGCGGCACGGGCCTGTTTACAAGTGGTACATTTCAAACTCTGCACAAATCATGAAAATTAAACGTTCTTTATGTATTGAAGGCAACCACTCTATGCTTCCTGGCTTCGCCCTAATAACAGTGATTTAACTTATAACCCCATCCTAAGTGGATGGAATATTTCGACAGTTGCGTGGGATGACAAAGGTTTTGCGGGGGTCGATATTTTATTCGTCTTTGTTTAATTAGTTAAAATATAGGTACTCATTTTATTTAAGTGGGTACTTAAAAAATAAAGTCGATGGGAGACTTTTGAACAGATTTTTTATACGGAATTTTATCAAATAGCAATTTCACAGCCGTAAAATTCTTGTTTTTTATAAATATCTAAATATTCGCATATTTCAGAGCACCTTCGGAACCTTCACTGGCTCAAGTGCACTGAAAGAATCCAGTACAAGTTGTGCTGGATGGTGTTTAAATCCTTTAACAAAATGGCTCCACTGTACATCACCGAACTATGCGTTCCAAAAAATATTCTTCTAAAGCAGTCGACTCTTAGATCGGCAACGTCATCGGCTATCGGAAGGCTTATAGAACCTAAACGCAATCCAAATACTAAGTTTGGAGATCGCGCTTTCGGAGTTTCGGGGCCGAAGGCTTGGAATGAACTCCCTCCGGAACTAAGATGTATAACGAGCCCAACAGAATTTCGGTCCAAACTGAAAACTTACCTTTTCAGACTCTCATATCCTTAAATTCATTAAAAGAATCTCAACATAATCTGTCTCTCGACGAATCACCTTTAGATTTGCAAATTTTAACCTAATCCTGTACTGTATGACAAATTCAGAAAGTCCATTTTTTAGTTTCGCTCCCATGCCCTAAATCGGAAAAAAAAATATATATATATATTATAATAATAATATATATATATATATTATAATAATAATATTATAATAATATTATAATAATTATTAAATAATAATCATAATTTTAAGTTCATAATTGTGTCTATCTGATGGGACCTGCCAGGTAAGTATGTTCCTGTATATTTTCTTATTTAAGCTAGGAATTAGTATGTAACGATAGAAAGTAAGATCTGTACAGCGCCCTTGAGGTGATTTTTCACAAAAACGGCGCTATACAAATCGTCCAAATATTATTATTATTATTATCTTCCTGAAAGAGTAATATCCGCGTGTTTTTACGCTGGAGCATGTTTTTGTTAAAAAATATTGTTTTTTGCAAACAAAAAAATCTAAATCCCTCTCTTTTTAATAATGGAAACAAATATCACGAAACGAAACTACCTATTGACCCTTAACTGCTATGCATGGGTCAAAAAAGACCCGGAATAACCTTTTTTCTATCTTAAGTCAATAGCCACTTAACATTTACCCACCATGCTCCCGGTATTCTTCGGTCGCACCGAATCTTGTAACATAATATAATTTAACGCGCGTCTGATGCATGTCTGATGAATTTTTAGAAATTACTTGTGCATATCAACCCTCTCGAGTCAAATTTGATTCAAATAATAATACATATACCATAAATGTAACTTCTATTCCTAGATCAATTTTTTTAAATGGCGAAGATTGAAGTGATCAATGCTAGTTCTAGTTAATTCTTACGCGATTAAAGTTGTTCTCCTATCCTAAAATCGATCTATAAAATTGTTAATAATTATGATAAATGTTTCCATGTCGCAATAACAATTTCAATAATAAAGCAGGCCCTTGAGGTGATTTTCCCACAAAACCGGCGCTATAAAAGTTATCCATTTATTATTATTATTATAAATTTAATCTTCAATTACAAGCAATGTGCAGTGTTTTGTAATATTTTCTCTTCTACGTGCAAAATTGTATCTTCTACAAACCAAAACTTACTTATGTGAAGTGACCTGCCAGGTTTCGTATCTAAATAGTACACAAAATAGCTTCATTTTTACATAGCATCACCCTCATTGGTCAAATACATTTTACATTCTTGTTTTGTACTATCAAGTGGTTGGTGGATTGGATGTAATCCGTAATTCACGAGTTATTGAAAGTTAAGTTGTTGAAAGAGATTATCTGTCATTTTTAATAAGAGAGAGTCTAGGATATTTGATGCGAAAGTGAATGAAAGAAGAAGTCGAGGACGCCCGAGAAAGACATGGCACGATAAAGTAAATCAAATACTTGAATCGGGTCGTGTGAAGAGTCAGAATAACAGAAGAGTATGTATGAGACGATGTATGAATGTAAATGAAGCAAGAAGTGTGTGCCAAGACAGATTTGTATGGCGGTCCGTCCTCTCTGCCTACCCTTGCGGAGAAACGGCGTGATGGTTAGTTAGTTAGTTAGAGAGTCTAGGATTCAATATTTGTACAGTACCATTTAGAGGATTTTTCGCAAAACAGCGCTATACAAGTTATCCAAATATATTTTTATTTTTATTAATGCGGTGGTTTGCAGAGTATGACAACACCATGCCACAACTGTTTACAGCGTAAATTTTGGTTTCGTATTACAAATAATTCTAATAAATATTTTGGTACAAAAATCATAAGAAAGGATGGTTTGATTATTTTATTTTTGTAAATAATAATATAAAATAAGCATTTTTTTTATAGTTTGTTATAGGTTTATTTTAGTCATACTTACAGAATTCGTTGGAAATAAACGTATTTTAAGCCTATGTTTTTTCAACAACCAAAATTGTGTCATCTTAAACAATTGTGTTTTATCGTGTAAACAGATATCGATTATCGTGTTCAAATTGTACATATCATAATATGGCTCAGGTCTAATTATATGCAGGTAGGTACAGCATGTTTTATAACTGAGATGTGTTTAAAATTAATATTTTAAGAAAACACAAAAATTTATACAGAAAACAAAATATTTCTTATAGGATCAATGCATTCTACACAAAAAATAAAAATAAATAATTATTGGAACTTTAATTATTTATTTTTATTTTTATACCCTTGCGTATCCAAGACCACATTCGATTTAGGTACTAAACTATTGAGGAAATAGTATTTTTTAAAGGTGTTTTCTTAACCAAGATAAGCACCTGGCTTAGATATATGAATCAAATAATCTTTATATGGTCTCCTTGCCAGTATACACATTTTTTACTATGTAGTTCATTCTGTGTTTTCATTGAAAAAATCTTACATTGTTATTTTCCATCCCTTTCATAATATTAAATGCAGCATCATAAAATACGACATTTACAAAGTTTAAATTATGTCCCCTATATACCTGACCCATTCGTCCATTGTAAGCTTTAATGCGTAGATTACTAAATTCAACACCCACACGTTCCGCAGTGAATTTAAAATCGTTTATGTAAAATGTAACATTGACCCAAACGACAAACACAATCAGCTGACATCCTTTGTCACACGAAAGATATTGACTTCCCCGCCATTGTGCAACTAGGACTGGCTGTCTATTGTCATCATTATTGCGTCCTTCATTTTGTGTATAGTCCGACAGTATTACAATGCAGTTCTGGAGAATGAGCAGATGCAACTTCAGAATTCTGCAGTGTTTTTATGCGCCCATTTCAAAAGGTTTGTGAAGGCTGAGGTGCCATAATATATGACATAGGGAGAGAAAAACGATTCCCTGCTGACAATGTAATTGATGGTGATGCAAGTCGTCAACATTACAAGGTAATCCAAAGAATTTTGAAACTTTTCTGGCAATATCTGTAACGGAGCGACAAACTCCTACGATTCCGAACGTGCCTATTGACCGAGCCCAAAAGCTTCACAACGAAAAAAATATATATATGGTGTGAAGGTACGTGCAAGATTTTATATGTTTAATGAATTATGATATTGATGATCCTTATCCACAGCGTGATATAATATTTCAAGGAAATTAGATTAAATTAACTCCGCTGACAGAAATTATTTCTATTACTGCCTGACTCAAAAACATGTAATTATATTTTTAAATTGTATTGGTGTCTTGTTTGTATCTAGTTGTTCTGTTATTTATTTTATTCTTAGTGTTTTGTTTATTTACTGTTATAACTTTTTGGTTTATTGGTCTTAAGAACCTCTATTTTTTTCTCTTAGGTTAAACAACCAATAATATATTTTACTTTTTGTACAATTTTAAATTCTTTACATAGAGATATGTACCCACACGAGGTTATATCTGAAGGTTTATAATAGCTTAATTATCAATAGGTTGCATGGTTTTATTAATAAAAACGTTGAACCATCAATTCATTTTAAACGTGTCAATCGTCAATTCATAAAAAATAATAAAACAAAGATAAAATTAATAATAATAAATAAATGGTATTTATTAGCATGGAGATAGAGTAAAGCACGCAGATAGTGAAAAGAACAAAATTGCGCTGTACAAATGAAATGCCACTAAATCTAAATTTGAAAAAAATAAGTTCTTTGTACTGACCTCTTCATAGTGTTTGCCCTGGTCACCTGGACAATCAAAAGTAAGAATATCTACCTCATCGCTAGTTAAATTATTCCACATTTTTTTATTCTAAATTTTGTTTCACAGAGATAACCATCTTTTCCTCGATGGTCTAACTTCTCTTTCCACATAAAATTTTTGCTAATCTGGTTTGGTCAAACACACAAAATTATGCAAAGTTATTCGGATATTTATTGCCCCGCATTCTGACAAGTTATCTCAAACATTAAATCAAAAGTTGGCGAAAGTTTCGAGACGAGAAAAAGCACAGAAACAGCCTTCGTATTATGCCGTATTTATCGAATCACCCCGAATTTGAATAAGGGTTAGGTTCTATAAACACAATTTACATCAAACCTGTTCTTTTGTTTGAATTTGTTACCAGGAGGTCTTTGATTCGACTGTTATTTCTGATTTGATCATTTGGCAAATATTATTGCGAAAGTCACTCTTTTGGATGAATAAAATAATAATTTAAGTGAACGTTCTTAAAAATATAACCTTTTTGCTACAATAATGTCGGATATGTGAATAATTGATAGCGGAGACGTTATAAATATGAAGTTTTTCCTTAAATTAGGGTTGATACTTGAGCCGACGTAACGTCACGTGAAATCAGATTTGAAATAATGGTCAGCCATGCGTTACTCAGTGGATCGAATAACATATTCATGTTCTTGTTCAGACTTAAGTAAATACATGATATTTTGAAAAATGTTTGATAAAACAGAATCAAAGGTTATCTTATCACAAATGAGAAGAGCAGACAACTTAATTGGAACTACAGCGCCCTTGAGGTGATTTTTCACAAAAACGGCGCTTTACATATCATCCAAAAATCATTATTTAAAGTTTCGAGGAAAACCGTGGGAAGTTAGTTACCAGTTATAAGTCCTAATTGAAAATCACTAGTTGAAAATATAATATCAGTTGTAAACCATTAGTAATAAATTAAGATTAAATAAATAAAACACATAAGCTTTGTTTATAACCACTTTATTATTTAATATTACGTCTACTGGTTTCGGAAGTACCCTCCCATCATCAGGACAATATTAAAATTAACATATAATACAAAATGCTGAGATATATATATACATATTTAGGAGTTGGAATGGGAAGGAGAAGGGGAACTTGAGGGGATTATAGGAATAACCGAGCGGCTTGCTGGAAATATATCTAGGATAATTAAGTTATTAGTTATAAGTTAAAGTGATAAATTATAAGGAAAGATAAATTAATTTTTAAAGTGTCCTTGAGGTGATTTTTCTACGAAAACGGCGCTTTAGTAGTTATTCATTTAAAAATATTATTATTTTTAGATAAATTAATTTGTAAAGCGCTCTTGAAGTCATTTTTCCACAAAAACGCCGCTATAAAAGTTATCCATTTATTATTTTCACTAAGCCAAAAACCCAAGAAGAGAGTTTTATTGATTCCAGGACCCCATAAAAATCAAGGATAACTGGTGATTTCTATCCTACCCCATGAATATTGAAGAATGTCATCAGAAACTGAATTTAAAAATGTTGTTTTTATATGGCTGCATTTTAATTTTAAGCGTAACATTCGCAAATCGTCTGAAGCCGGATAGCATTAAGTCATTAGGTTCTTAATAGTAGTGCAAAGCATCTCCGCTCATCAACGTTGTACCCGTACTTCATGGACTTTGGTGCTACTTTCCCTGCCTAGAAAAATTAGCTGTGAAAGTATGAGCATATCGCAGCGAGGGGTTCAAAATACTAAACAAATATTCAAATATCTTCATTCGTTTATCGAAATTGCGGCGCCACAAAAACCCTTAATTCAAATCATCAATCTCTTATCTTAGCAAACGGATTTGTAATCTTTGGAGCACATACGTCAGGGGGGATTTTTGTCTTTGTTCTACCGGTATTTCAATGGAAAATGCTCCGAGGAACTTGTGTCGTTGGTCTTTTTTGCACCGGTGCATAGTCGGAAAACTTGCCATCATTATATGTATACGGTTGACATTCAAACATGAGAACGGGTCGCTTTTACGACCCGTTCTTGTGTTCAACAGCTTGGCTGTGAAACGATGTGCCGGCCTCTGTGTTTCCTCCCTCCTTCAACATGGGCCTCTTTAAGACCCAATTTCTCGATTTCCTCAAAAAGACCTCTCTTATCTCCCATCCTATTTTCGTATAAATTACCTCATTTCAAGTTAATTTCATCAACGCCTACTTTCCACGTTGCATATACTTACTTCGTCGACATTTTTTTTTAAGTGACCCACCGGTTCAATCGCTTCATCCCAACGTTTCCCCCTCATTACAATTCGACTTCATTGACGCCCCACGTTGGGCGCCACTCGCTCGCATTATGCAAACGTATCAAAATTAACGGCGTGCATAACACGTTGTTCCGCTATCGGGGATCACGCCGGAGTTCGACGTGATATCAACCGGTCGACTATTATTTCAAACTACCCCCGCAATCGGCTTAACGGACCGATTTTCTGGAATAGCCCTTTGATGCCTATAACCTTCCTCTAACCGTTTTAGTATGGCTGCCTACTTGCTGACATTCCGCAAATACCAAATTTTGGTGTGAATGTAGTCCTACGCAGGACTGGCGTGTACCAACAAATGTTATCATTATAACATTGTTAAGGACCTATTATGCTGACACAGTCTAGTTTAACTTCAGCGTGTATGTGTTTGGTAATTTAAGATCTTATGTAACCTAAAAGAAAATCCTAAATAAGAAACTGTAATTAGACTAGAGTTAACGTTCTGGACCCTTTGCAACAATATAAATTATATTTTATTATATATAGATATGGTTAGATGGTTTGGGCATGTAGAGCGAAAGAACGAAGAAAGGAGTGTGAAAAGAATATATGATGCAAAAGTGGATGGAAGAAGAAGTCGAGGACGCCTGAGAAAGACATGGCAAGATCAAGTAAATCAAATACTTGGTTTGGGTCAAGTGAAGAGTCAAAATAACAGAAGAGTATGTATGAGACGATGTATAAATGTGAATGAAGCAAGTAGTGTATGCCAAGACAGTGTTATATGGCGGTCCGTCCTCTCTGCCTACCCCTGCGGGGAAACGGTATGATGGTTAGTTATATAGTTTTTAAATAGAGACTTATTTATATTCTAACGGACTACTGTCCAATTACAAAAAAATATATACAAAACACGAAATGGGAAAAAAGAGAAACATTCACTAGCACAAACATAATATTTGAATGAAGTAATGACAAAAATATGCATTAGAAAGAGCATCCAATTCAAAGCCAAGGTCAAGTCAAGGTTTTGATAGAGTCGTAAAGAATGACAAAAATCATTTAGGCTGGTACCACAAATTTCAAGACCACGGCTTGAGTTGACAAGTCTCGACATTCTGGACAGTGGAGAATGATACCCATAATTAGTAGAGTGATGATTGAGGAAAAGCAATTCATTGTTTTTTAATCTACGGAAAGGCATATTGAACTGGATGAGTTACAACAAAGAAGAATACTTAATATTTAAATGTCACCACTTCTTGTAATTGTTCAGTGGGAAAATATAATAACGAATGTGTATTTACATTTTCTTAATTATGCAATACCTAATCGAAGGTTAATTTGACTCAAACAACTGCTTCGCCCTTCAATGGTATAACCAAATTGTCATGTCTTCCTAGGGCGTCCCCGACTTCTTCTTCCATTCACTCTCGCATCATATATTCTACTCACACTCCTTTCTTCGTTCATTCGCTCTACATGCCCAAGCCGCCTAAGCGTCTCTTTCTTGATCCTATTAATTACGCTTACATCAGCCTTGTATTCTTTTCGGATATTCACATTTAACAACGATAAAGAAATACATGAAATTCTTTAAAACTATTAATCGTCTTTTTCTGCTTAATTTTACGAAAACCGCTTTTTTAAAGTTAACTTTCACGAATGCTGCTATGTATTTATTATTTTTACACGTGGATTCATATAACTTCAAATGCCACATCTTTTGGCCACAGCTTTATATTCTTTTTATGGTATTCCGTTATTGACAAGTGCCTAGAATGCAACATCGCCATAGTTCGAGTTTTCTGTCAAATGTCAACCATATGTTGTGATGAACATGAGTGCATTTCCAAAACACCTATAATATGACGAATGAAAAAAAAACTATCGTAAATAATCGTCTACGGTAAATACGATATTTATAAAAAAAATATATACATATATATACATGTATATATCTGCTAAAATTTTAAGTTATTATAATAAAGTGATCATGTTCTTAAAAAGTGACCTGCCATGTAAGTATGTTGCTGTATATTAATAAATATTCATTTAAAGTAGAAATTTACATAACTAGAAATCAAGATTTTTACAGCGCCCTTAAAGTGATTTTTCGCAAAAACGACGCATTGCAAATTATCAAAAAAAAAAAATTAAAATACAGGCATAGATTGGAATGAATGATTTACGTTGGTATGTATCAAATCTTCATCACATTTTGTTTTCCGATATTTGAATGGTTCCTCTTAAACCTCGATTGTCGGCCCGTCTCTGCTTTTGAACAAATTGTGAACAGCTGACAAGCATAACGATAATGTTAATTTGTTTTTTCAGCTGATCACAATAAATCCAAATGCCGAAGGGAGTCTGAAATTAACGTTTAACGGAGACCATTAAAATGTCAAAAAAAAAAAACAAAATGGCGTCAATTCTGAAATTGTGACCATGTCAAATGTGACAAAAGTTTGAACCAACCCAACCTTACAACCTTACAACCTTACACCAACCTTAGATTAGAAAATTTCGACATATTTTTACGTTTTTGATGGGGTATAGTTCGAAAAGCATCAATCGTCAGTTGATTTCACCATCCATATTTCGTTCCGCTTGTTAAAGTCATCTATTTGATACCAAGTCATTCCAGCCAGGACATAACCCCGCTAATAATCGAGTTAAAATGTCTTCCAATTCAAATTTATACGCGAGACGGCGCTGCTGCAAGCGGCAATCACGCGCACTAACGTATCGCAGTCCCAAATACGACTGAATACGGAAACAGCCGCTGCGAATGGGGTAATACTGAAACAGCGGTGATTTCAGGAAATATCCCCGAAGAACAATAGGCCGCTTGGTGAATATTAGCGGTGGCGCGAACCGCAATCGGTAATTAGCCGGGAATGCAGCTATTTACAAAGCGCCAGCTATCGAGCCACTTAGTAAGTACCCCGGCCAGCCGACAGAACAGGAGTCACTAGCATTTTTCTTACTTATTCTAAAAGGTTTTTGTTTTTATTTATTTTTCCCAGGTAACATTGACTGGGTTAAAGTTGGTGATTTTTTTTTTCAGCGATTCCAATCAATGTAATTTGTGAAAAAAATTCTAAAATGTGAGTAATTTTCCGTGTGACACGGAAATTTAATAACAAAATGTTATTTTTTTAATGTTCGTATTTGCATCAAACCGTTACGTTTTTTTAGTTTATTAAACAGTGTGCGGTGTCGAAAATAAACTAATTAACAACATTTATTGCCACCAAACTGAACTATATATGAAAATACAAGCGACAAAAGCAATGGCGATAAAATATTATTCTTTTTCATATTTGTAATTTTCGGGGTTTATTTTCTCATCAACCGCCACAACCATTTTATTCTCCCTTACAATCATCGTGCCAGAACATTTCTCGAAGACAGTCAACCTCCGATAAGATGAAGCGTCACAAAAAATATAATGATTACTACGAAAACAGAACCTATCGACCCGATATGTGTTTTTTTTTCAGAGCACTTTATTTGAGCATTTTAACTAACTAACCATCGCGTTGTTTTCCGCAGGGGTAGGCAGAGAAGACGGAATGTCATACAACTCTGTCTTAGCACACATTCCTTGCTTCATTCACATTCCTACTCGTATATCATCTCACAATACTCTTCTGTTATTTGGGCTTGTTTCTTTATTGCGCCATAGGTACAACCTTGGAGTAAGAATATATATAAAGCGAGAGTTAAATATTCTTACCCAACCTATACAAATTTACAATAAATCACTTTCTCCGGGTTTTTACGTCTTAAACCGTGGGAGAGAAAGAGACAAGACAATTTGTCACAGAATATCGCACCACTTTTAGGTATTTAAGCATGTTTTCCGTCTCCCACGTCTCCGGTGACTCCGCCCACTACGTTTTGTTATGCGACATAACTCAACGGTTTTTGAAAACAATACCTTGAAAAGGTGGTTACACAAATCTCTTAGATCAGCAACGTCATCGGCTATCGGAAAGCTGATAGAACCCAAACGCAATCCAAATACCATGTTTGGAGATCGCGCTGCAGGAGTATCGGGGCTGAAGGCTTGAAATAAACTCCCTCCGAAACAAAGATGTATAACGAGTCCAACAGAATTTCGGTCCAAATTGAAAACATACCTTTTCACACTCTCATATCCTTAAATTCATTAAAATAATCTCAACATAATCTATCTCTCGACGAATCACCTTTAGATATACAAATTTTAACCAAATCCTGTACTGTACAACAAATTCAGAAAGTCCATATTTTTTAAATTTCACTCTCATGCCCTAAATCGGAAAAAATAAATATAAAAAGTAAAAAAATAAAAATCATAATTAGTTAATAAGTATGTCTATATGATGGGACCTGCCAGGTAAGTATGTTCCTGTATATTTTCTTATTTAAACTAGGAATTAATATCTAATAATAGAAAATAAGATCTGTACAGCGCTCTTGGGGTGATTTTTTACAAAAACGGCGCTATGCAAATCATCCAAATATTATTATTATTATTATAATGAAAACCCTAGCCACGCCCGAGTTAAAAAAAATCAATAATCTTTACCACACTGTTTCGCAAAGCTATTCCTTCTGGTATATTATTGTTCTGAGGGTACAACTCTAAATCGTAAGAGTTTACGTGTTTTGTATTAAGGAAATAAAACAAAGACTCTGTCAAGCTGCCGTGCCGCCTGCCAAATAAATTGAATAAGGGCTCGTCTTATTTCAATGTCCTTATACTGTTTCCTAGGACTCTACATCACATCGAGTATCTAGTGCGCTGCTTGTGAAGTTTGAAGTTAGATTGCAGTGATAAAAATGTACAGGATTGGTCCTATGGCTCCAATGAGGCTCCACACCCTGCTTTAAACAAATGCAAAACTGGCCTTCTCCCAACTACAACAAGTTAAGGATAACGACATTTGGTTTTCATTGATGCAGAAATATTTGATAAAAAAAAAGAATAATCACCACATATCATGGCTTAAGAACTTAAGTTAGTGGTACGAGTGTAGTTCTGCTGACTTATTTCTGTCTGCAGCTAGCAAGTTTTTTAAAATATATTTTAATACTAAATACCACCCAAGAGTCCCAACTTCTCCCAACCGTCTAGTGCCAGTGAGACTGGCATCCCCAATAGAGGTATGTTGTGAGGCTGAAGGTGGTAGGGAGGGGAAGGAGATGGGGAAGAGGAAGGTTGGGAAGTATCTAGCTATTCATATCTGGACACCAAACACGGCTTAAGCCATTTCAAGCAACGCACAGTGGTTCCAAATACCCCAAAAGTTGGCATCAATTCACAGGGAGGATTTACAGGGAAAAAAATGTGATATTTATATTTGGTGTGGGTACTAGTATATAAAAACACAAAAAAATATTCTGTTTTAGTAAGTTTTAGTGCGATTTATGCATTTTATTACCATAAATATGAAATAAAGAAAAAAAAAATATTACAAACCATATATACGCAAAAATAAAAGCCGAGTAATGTAATTTTTTGTTTGTTAACAATTCGATTCAGAAGACGATCAATCATCATCATCTTCATCATCATTAAAGCAACAGATATCGGGCGAAGGAATATCCGGGGAAATGATTAACTCGAATACTTCCTTGAGAAAACGGGTAAATTGTTTTTTCGGGAGTTGCCTGCAACTAGTTATTACAGGGTCAGATGTAACTAACATTTAATTAAAAACATATTTATTACATTTTTCACGAGAAAATTTTTTGGAATAGTTCTCGCGATATTTAAAAAATCTTTTTCCGAGCTGAGCCTCTTCTGATAATTGGCCAATCGGCACTAATGAAGTCGAAATTACATCTGACCCATGGATTAATAGCTTTTTGCATAGTAGGGGGCGTTGTAATCTTATATGTAGAATTGAATATATAAATACGCTGGAATCATCTGCATCAGCTCGGGTTCTAATACACAACTGTTTGTATCAGCTATGTCCTGAGCTGCCGTCAAAGCCCTACTTTGGAATCAAGCGCAAATTGTTTCCTTTTTAAAGTAAAAATCACTTCTTTTTGCACATTTCTCAAACACTCAACAGAGCTTGAATGGTTACTTTTGCAGATGTAGGAGTGATTTTGATGTCTTATTTTTTCGGATAACAAGCTTTTTTCGTCGCAAATAATATATTGTACGGTGGAAACCTTTCAGGATCTTTGAATCTTATGACCTTGAACTGGCTCTTCGTGAGCTTGGCTTTTACCATGGTTGAGAGGGCTTCCTCCCCAGACATTCGTTTAGAGCGATTATGATGAACTAATAAATGCGAAAGTGATGAACTATTTTGAAGATTTTTGGTTCAGATGCGTTTAGTTCGGGCAGAACTATCTTCAAATTGTATTTTCGGACGACCGCGACCTTGCTGTTTTACAGTAGTAATCTCGTTTATTGTTAAACCAATTGAAGTCTCCAGCCATTCTTTGTTTTTCATCGCAAATCAAGCTACATTTCGACAAGCATTTGCCCATGTATTTTTGTAGGGAAATTTAAAATCCGAAATCTTTTGATATAGTAGATTCAACCCTAATTTTGGCCAATTGGTGCAGTTTATAAGTTTTTTTCTCACATAAATAAATTGTATTACCATCTGTTGGCATTGTGATTTCTTCAATATATCAAATAACCCATTTTTTAGATAAAAAGTCCTTTGAACGAACCTGTTACAAAATAAATTAAATTACAAAATATTTAAATTTTTATGGTCAATTATGTAAAATTGAAAATTTTCTAAAGGAGCAGAAATGAGCACTTTTTATTTTTTAGTTTGCATTGAGATAGTTCAACTATAATAGTGCATCAACACATATTTTAAATTTTGCTTAATTGTCAACTACAACTAATATTTAAGAATACATAGTAAATTTTCGGCAAGTTCACAGATGATAAAAAAAAATATATATTGCAAATATATCAAACAAGCAAATAAAATTAAAAAATACACTTATTTAGAACATACCTGAAGGTACTGCATCCATGTTAAAAAAAAATTTTCAACGCTTGTTGTAAAAAGTTGTGACTCCCTAAATATTGTGTTGTAAATGATGCTCGTTCACAGAGACTTCTTTAACCGCTTGCGAAGCGATTCTTTACTGACGTAGCAGAGCGACCAAATGTTTGGTCGAGTTAAGTAGTGGAGGTAAAGATGCACAAATATGTGACGTCAAGATATAACAACAATATTTACTGATCTTTGCAATTTCAATTTTCTATTAATTGCCAACCCTCTCATACTAGAGAAACCAATGTGCAACGTTTCGATTCTGAATGGTGGTCTTTCATCAAGGCGATACTTAGAGTATCTACCACTCTGGAACGTGCCACAAATAAACTTTGTATTATTTTATAACAATAAAATGTGTTATTAAACATATTAATTGAATAAAAGTTATTAGCGCACGCTGGGTTTGTCCTGCGACCTTTGGATTCGTAGTCGAGCGTCTTACCACTCGACCATGGAGGCCGTCAGTGAAGATTGATCTGATGATAGTCAACAACCGATAAGGGAAGGCACCATAAGAAGAAGAGATATACGTATTACGTCATGTAACTAAAAAGTTTACATTCTATAGAGTTTTTCTGATACCTTTTTAGGTACTTCTTATGATAAATATAACTAGATGTTCTGTAGTCTAAGGTGTGCTGGGTGAGATTGCTTTGATAATTACCAACATCCGATAAGGACGGCACTAAAAGATGAAAAAGAAGACACTCGAATACTTACAAAGTAAGGGGTTTAACATGTTCTCGAAATAAAATATGTTTAATAACGAGTAGTTTATTTACCTTTCCTAAAATATCCTGAGGAAAAATGGTATTTAAGCTTTCGTTACTTTAATTATTCAGGCATCTCAATTATGGTGATTGTGTCCTGCCAGAAGTGACCTGCCAGGTAAGTATGTCCCTGTATATTTTCTTATTTTAACTAGGAATTAATATGTAATAATAGAAAATAAGATCTGTACAGCGCCCTTGAGGTGATCTTTCACAAAAACGGCGCTATACAAATTATCCAAATTTTATTATTATTATTATGTGCCTATATGTTTTGTTTGCCATCTTGTACACTTAATATCAATGCTACCCTGACATAAAGGTTTTGGGCGGGTCTGAGGTCTGAGGTGGTGGTCCGGAACATTCTGCGGCTCTCTACCCCCTTCCTCTCCCCCCGCCCAAACGACAGTGGTACGGGATACAGGGGGCACGGAGGAACCGATCCCACGGGAGCAGTAAAAACACTAAATCCTTTCCGCCCACCCACTCCCAAACCTCGGTCCATACGTTTCTCCGTCAAGAATATAAATCGTCCAGTTGCTTTGTTGCTGTCCTATTTAAAAAAAAAAGTTGAGATAAAAATCATGTTTTATGGGTAATACAGGAAACAAAATATCACTGCCTATTTATACGAATGATCCACCTTTTAATAAAACATATCCTGAAAACTAAATGAATTACATTTGTCTACATTCTAATCTGATTCTTGAGACTCAATGCTCCAAAAGGTTTTTCTATGACATTCGTTTTATTTTTATTATTCATTCTTTTTTAATGTAAATATGTTTTATTTTTGTGTTTATAAAAAATACAATGAGCTTTTTTTTATTTATACTACCCCAATAAACAAAATAAAAATGCCGAACCCTCCACGTCGGAAAAATCAGTAATGTGTTTTTTTTTTGTAATACTTGCAAAGAATGAAAAACTACTGTAACATAAAGCATTTTAAAGGAAATAATAAAATCATTGTTGAACCCAAGCATGTTTGCACTTCAATCACAAAACCGTCCCTAAGCACTACGCCACGGGGTGAACGCAAATAGTGGCGTAATTAAATTCCTTTTGTTTCCGAATAAAACCAAACGAGGCTCGCTTTCGAGAGCGGTTCAGTTTCTTGGGATCCGAAATACCTTTTATATTGCTTAGGGGTGCTACTCCAGCAAGTAAGGAGAACTATAAAACACTTTTACTTTCAGATAAAAGTTCAAGGGTGGAATACAAGGGTAGCTATGTTTCTATTCTATCGATTCTTTTTAACGTCGACACGGTTCGCAACAAAAAACGATTCCGTTGGAAAACCTCTATTTGAGACCTTTAATTCAACCGCCCTTAACATTACAAGAACATTATCTTTTAAAACCCGAGTTTGTACGTTATAAGGAATATAGTTAAAAATATTTCAAATAATAATATAAAAGTATTTTGTAGTCTAATAACAATTAAGTAGGAAAATGGCATTTTTAAACGATCTCATACTTGCTTGGAAAAATTTTTAATATTACAATTTCTTTCGATTTTAGGCTGCCATCTTTTGATGATAAGATTCTTTCTAATAAGACCTCAAAGGCTCAATTGGCAGAGTGTTACTCCTGGATAGAGTAGAGGTTCCGAGTTTGAGTCTCGGTCATGACCATTGTTCTTTTTAGTTTCTGGCTTTTTTCTGTTTCGTGTTTGTGATTTAGATTATTGATATTACTTAAATATGTAATAATAAATTAGCTTCAATGCTTTAAAGTTAATTTTAATACATACATATTTTTTTATTTATATTTACTCTAAAACTCATGTAAATGTTCCGTATATTAAATAATAATCTTTTTTTAATCATGTACTAATCTGTAAGATTATTATATAATGTATAGGATGTTGCACGATCAATTAATTAAATATCTAAGTAGGGTTGTCAGGATTTTTATAATAAATAATAAGAGTATTTATGATATTGTGTATTAATGTGAATGAAGCAAGGAGTGAAGACCGAGACAAAGTTGTGTGGCATTCATCTTTACTCTCTATTCTTGCGAAAAAATTTGTGATGGTAAATAAGTTAGATACTATCAGTTTCACCCTGGTGAGAGACATCCAATCAAAATGGAAACATTTCCAGAGATAGCTTTAGCCAGAGTAGAAATTTAAATACGCAGGTAGTCTTGCCTGTCCTTCCCCCCCCACAAGGGTGCCATAATATCACGAGCTCCAGGTAGTTGAACCCTCGTGTGACATTCACATTTTAAAAAAGCTCGTTTACTCTTTTCATTTTAAAATTTGAATTCCTCTCTCTTCCCAGCCATTATTTTCACAGCCTGGACACGGTTCAGTTTGCTTGTGTAAACCAGTAAACAGGAGCAGATACACGTGGCGTAAAAACTCAGGAGATAAGAAATGAAGCCTCATCGGCCGTGGGAAGCAAGGCACACAATATCACCAAAAAGTATAAATATTTACCGTGCTTCTGTTCCGCGTCGCACACAACATTCTCCTAAAAGCTAATGTTATTATTTACCTTCACCAAAAACTGAATAAATTATCGTTGACGATATTACGATGGGGCTCTCGTTTATACGAGAAACTGGGTGGAATGTATAGGGTAAGTTATTATATACCTTCATGGTATTTTGAGGTAGTTCACATGGGAAATGTTTTGGTTTCAATAAACCAGCCAGAAAATTCCAATTTATCTTTTTCTTTCTCTATAATCTAAATCATTCACGTCTGTTTACGATTATCAACCATTATAATTTTCATCTTGTTTTCCTAATCGAGTTGGGTGTTTTTGTTTATGCCTTCAGATGCCTCTATCTTGCTCTAATTCAATGGCTTTGATCCCATTGATGTCTTTACTAACTAACTAACTAGCCATCACGCCAATCGAAAGGTAGACAGAGAGGACGGACCCCCATGCAACTTTGTCTTGGCACACACTCCTTGCTTTATTCACATTCATACATCGTCTCAAAGATACTCTTCTGTTATTCTGACTCTTCACATGGCCCGATTCAAGTATTTGATTTACTTGATCGTGCCATGTCTTCTTCGGGCGTCTCCGACTTCTTCTACTATTCACGTTCGTATTACATATTATTTTCACACTCCTTTATTTGTTCATTCGCTCTACATGCCCAATCTTTCTTGATCATATTCATTACGCTTACATCAGCCTTGCATTTTTTCCGGATATCCATATTTTTAACGCGGTCATACAATGTTTTTTCCGCATATACGAGTATGCCTAAGGAATCTCATTTCTACAGCATTCAGTCTACTTTCATCCTTCCTCTGTCAGTTACATGCCTCACTGCCATACATCAGGGTTGGTATAAGCACTCCATTGTGGACTGCTATTCGTTCAAGAATTATCGATAATGATCTGTACAGTGGTTGAGATAAAGGCGATGCATTGCAAAATAATGCAAAAAAAAACATTTTACCCCCTAGAAATTTCACAGATGCTTCAATTGAATACTACGAGTAGACCAAAATGTTGTCTTTGTCCAAGCATTTTTTCAAAGTGTTTTTATAAGCCTAGAAAATAAATGTATTATCATAACAATTCTTTGAAGTCTAAAATCTTCTACTTAGGATTCTTTTTTCTGATTTGTTTTTTTTTTAAACTATTTTTTTTTTAGATTGTGACACCAGAGCAAGTGTTGTGTGATTCCGTTTGATATCTTAATTTATTATTATCGAAAGTTTTGTCATCATTTCAAATAAAATGTTTGTTTTTAATCAAAATAAAAGTAACTAGAGGTACATTTTTTTATTTTTTTTACTAATTAATTACTTTGTGGTTAGACATATTTAAAGAAATGAAAAAATAACTTTGTAAAAGACCACGGAAATTATTTTAATCTTCATGACTGACCGGTTTCACTTAGCCGAAGCATCATCAGGGTAAAAATTTGAACTAAACAAAAAATATAAAGTGTGTAGTTACACATACATATATTATACATACAGAGGGAGAATAAAATGTAAAATAAAATAACAGAACAATGAGAAAATAATACAATAGAATAACATTTTAACTATAACAAAAGAAGTAATAATAATCTCTGTTTCTTTGTTTTAATTTAAATGTTATTTACCGACGTGCAGTGGTAAGTGTCAGGTCGAATCAATTTTATCGTAAATATATTGCCACTCTCATTAAGTCGGAAATTGAAGGATCTCCCAGTCATGAAAAGTTTTACTTCACTAACAGTTGTGAAGTTCAGTTTCAAAGTATCCAGTATATATCATATCATAGAGCCTTCTCATCATTCAAAGGGGAAAATATTTACTGCCGGATTTGACGGCCTCCATGGTCGAGTGGTAAGATGCTCGACTACGAATCCAAAGGTCGCGGGTTCAAATCCGGCGTCCGCCAATAACTTTTATTTTAATTAATATGTGTCAAAACACATTTCATTCATATAAAAATAGTAAAAAGTATCTTTGCGGCACGTTACAGAGAGGTAGATACTCGCCCGTCGTCGCCCTGGTGAAAAATTACCATTCGGAATTGAAACGTTGCTTGAAATGACTTTAGCCGTGTTTGGTGACCAGATCTGAATAGCCAGGTACTTATCAACCTTCTTCTTCCCAACCTCGTTCCCCTCCCCACTACTTTCAGCCTCACAACATATCTCCTTCTCCTCTACACTAGCTTCAACATACCTCACAACATACCTCATTTGGGGATGCCATAGTCTCACTGGCTCTAGACGGTCGGGAGCAGTTGAGACTTTTGTGCGGTATTCATATAAAAAAATTGAAAAATTGCTGTCTAAAAAAAAAAAATCAAATTACGGCTAGCACTGAGAAGCATTAAAACCAAACATCCACAGAAGTCACCACTACAAAAATTGAGGTTCCGCCATATTCAAAATATGTTTCTTATCTACCAACATTTAAATGTGATATAAGAGAAGTTGAAATCATTCGACAAAAAAAAACAAATATTCAAATAAGCCTCGACAAAGAACTCAACACCCACATAAAACCTTTGATTACAGAAGCCCAATTAGTTCCACAATAACCAAAAGATAATAATTAACCTCTGCGTGCCCGCGGGGCGCAAGGGCGGAGGAGGTACACAAGTCTACAGTGTAAACTAAACAAGCCAGCCATGTTTGCGTAGAGGTTACGGAATGCGGTGTTTATCATAATAAGACATGTTTGTGCTTACACAGTTCTGATTATGTGCCATTTGTTTACCAGCCCAGGCATTAAACTGCCACATTGTCACGGAATGCACTAGGAGAGCTCTCCACTGCGCACTGCACAAATACAACTTGGTAATGTTGTGCCCAAATTCAAAAGTGCCTATATACTCGTAAGTACCGCACATTTGGAATTATGTTTTAATTAATCTACGCAGTGAAAACTTGACCGTAACACGATCGTCTGATTTGAGCTTTTCTGACACAATTTAATGCTTTTTCGTTTAAGTTAGCGTGTTTCAAACATTCTTTACATTTGACCAACTAACTTACCATCACGCAGTTCCCTTGGCATTCACTAAATGCTTTATGCGTATTCGTACATCGTCTCATACATACTCTTCTGTTATCCTCACTCTTCACATGGCCCGATTCAAGTATTTGATTCACTTGATCGTGCCATATCTTCCTCGGGCGTCCCCGATTTCTCCTTCTATTCACGTTCGTTTCATATATTCTTTTCATACCCCTTTCTTCGTTCATTCGCTCTACGTGCCCAAACTATATAAGCGTCCCTTCCTTGATTATATTCATTACACTTTTGACATTGACATTTGAAGACGGACCGACATACAACTCTGTATTGGTACACACTCCTTGCTTCATTCACAATCATACATTGTCTCGTACATACTCTTCTGTTATTCAGACTCTTCAAATGGCTCGACTCAAGTATTTGATTCACTTGATCGTGTCATGTCTTCCTCGGGCGTCACCGACTTCTTCTTCCATTACTTTCACGTCATATATTCTTTTCACACTCTTTTTTTTTCGTTCATTCGCTCTACATGCCCAAAACATCTAAGCGTTCCTTTCTTGATCCTATTCATTACGTATTTAACATTGTTACAATTCAATGATTAGCGCCATTTTGTTCTTTTTGACATTTGAACGGTCCTTTTAAGCGCCAATTGTCAGTCCGTTGCATCTTTTGAACAAATTGTGCAACTGAATAGCATAACGGTTATGTTGTCATACTTACAATCTTACCATCATTCCTAGCCTACCTAATATTTGGGTACATAGTTTTATTGTTTTCTTATTTGATAGTTTGGTGTCATTTTACCTATAAATTTCATTGTTTTTAATTTAGTTAATTATAATGTATTATTATCTTTAAGCTCCAAGGGCATTTAGACACATAATTAAAAAAAAAAATGTTTAAAATATTGTGTATCTAAAACGGTTTTTTTTTACGACTGCCAGGAACCAGTGAGACGATAGAATCTGAGTGCGGGATATGTTGTGAGACTCAAAAGCGTGAGAAGGAGAAAGAGATTGGGAAGATGAAGGTTAGAATGTACCTGACTATTCAGATCTGTTTCCATTATTTATTATGGGGAAATTTGCTTTGATACACGAGTATTTTGGATTACGAACAGATTTCCGGAACAAATTATGTTCGTAAATAGTGTTCCACTGTATTTATTTTAATAATACGCTCGTTCTCCCTCTTCTTACGTAAGTTTATATTTACCTTACCTAGTTATCTACTTTACCTACCTCATAAGCTTAAAGTAAGCGTATTTCGCATACCTACCACATTCAATGACGCTTTTATTAATGAACTCACACCACGTGACTCGAAAGAACAACTTGCCACGAAAACTCCAACAAACACTTTGGACGAATAAAAATATATTACCGTCTCACCTCCTTACCTTTGATTATTACCCTGGAACCCTTGAAGTGTACTGGAACACCTCTGGTCCCATTTCGGGCATTTAATGAACGCAACAGATCGATTCCCGACTCTCTGAAATCACTATTGAAACTGCGCAGTCCTGAACCAAATAGCAAACGAAGGCAATAAATGTTTCGCTTTGCCTCTCGTCTGTTTGTGTTTGATTCCCTCACGTCGGTTCAATATTTACCCTCTGAACCTCTACTGCCTTCCTCTCCCCTCCTCTCCTCTCCTCTCTCCCTCTCTTCCGCCTTGTGATCAACTAACCTCCATCCAAGTTTGTACAGACAAACTAATCCTGGGATGACAGCTGTCTCGACTCTCGACTACTCTGATAATGGAGATTTATCCAAATTATCGTATTCACGTATCAATTTACTATTCTTGATAAACTCACCATCACGTGTAGATTAGCTGAATAATTATTTGTATCTTTTTAAATATTCAAGACCACCCAATCAGACGTACAGGTCGATATACTTATATCGGCTTTCCTGAGGATCGGTGGTGTAGATTATTATGATAAAAAAACCATCTTACCACTGCTACCTACAAAGAGAGGTTTATCAAGCTGCAATACATTTTGTTTTAAATAAAACACAATTACATAAGTACATAACATTTTAACAATTTTTTTTTGCAAACTAGTTTCAACACAGGTGTCATAAATCAGGGCAACAAATGAAATGATAAAAATTCATGCAGTTTTTCGTGGTTTATTGAATTAGTGATTTCAAAACGTAAGTATTTACATACTTAAGTAACGAGTTTAGTTGGCTAGAATTTTTTTTTATTTGATTTATTGTTACATACATTTTTGAAAAAAGAAAAGATTACAAAAATTAAGTAAAAACAAAAAAACATGTATTGAAGGAAAAGAAATAACCAAATTAGAAAAAACGATGTTTAAAAAAAATTATAATTTGTGTACTTATCTATATTGTACACATGACAAAAAATCCCACGCAGGCAAAGCAAGTGCGTGGGTATACTTGTGATTAGTCAAATAGCAGTGAAAAACCACCAACCATAGAATGCTCATAACTTATATCCAACTATAAATATATATTACTTCAACAAATCAACAGTAGGCTATTTATAACAATAAAATAAATAAATAAAAAGTTAAATTTTAAATTAATAGTATAATCGTAATATATGTAAAAGTGCAAAAAAGGCCATTAGTAAGCGATGTTTTTAACAAAATTTATTGATTTAATAATAGTAAATATATTTTATAATGATGTGACCCCTTGTTTGAAATAAAATACGAAACTTATTTCAGTAACGAGTGCGTCTACCAATGTTAGAAGTGAGGCTGTCACAAAGCGTTGCAAACACCGTGAAATCTTTTATGAAAAATGGTACAAACTTTATCGATCAAATGTCAAAATGTTACTTCAGTTACCAGAAGACATAATATCATGATAGTTTTACCCCATGCTGTTATACGAGTGTTTTCGTTTATTTCCAAGTGAAGATGGCACGTTGTAAAAATGTTTTCATCTGTGCGACTTTCTCCTGTTCACGTTAAGCATTTAATTTATTTTTTTGCGCAACGGTGAAAGCACTTTTCCGTATTTTATAGACTTTTGGCCAAATCCACCCCAGCGCTTTCGGAGTGTTCATAAAGTCGTATAAAGTGTAGCATTTCGGAAATCGCGGAGCAATGATTACCGGATATGCAGGCTAGAAGCAGTGCAGGAAACTTCCAGTTTTACTGCAATTTGATACGTTTTCGGGAAGAATATCATTTTATAGAAAGCTTGCGGCCCCAAGGAATTTATCTGTGGCACAGAAAATATACATTTCACTTTATTTAACATAACATAACCGCAAGAAAATACATAAAATGAAAATGAAATAAAAATTGGTATAAAACCACAAATTTTGTTTTTAATTTTTATGACCGACCAGTTTTGTTCAGCTTAAGCATTATCAGGGTACAAAATTAAACTTTAAAAAAAATACGAAGTGTGCGGTTATACATATGTACAGAGGAAGAACACAATATAAAATAAAATAAGAGGACAGTGAGAAAATAGTAATATAGAATAACATTTAAATTATAACAAAGGAACAGAGAGAAAGAGATATATACTTTGAAATGAAAGAGACAAAATGATTTGTCTTTGTATTTTTTGTTTAGTTTAATTATATATTCTAAGTGCAACCAGTCGGTCGTAAAAAAATTTAAATAAAATCTCTAGTATTATACAATATGTCAAACCACAAAGTGATTGCTTTCCACAAAAAATATATTTCAGCTTAAAATAAATATTGTTTATATTTACTAGCTTAGCTTTAAGCAAGGTCAGATTTGGATAGGAAAATATGGAACACAACATGATGACTTGTTTTTTTTACAAATAAACGCTTCATGGCTCATGATAAAAATATAGTTGCAGGATAAAAATAGCCTCGTAAATCTCAAAATTCCACACAAAAAAGCTGTTCAAATTTTATAACGTCTAACTTGCAGTTTGGGATTAAAAAAAAGATTTTATGTTTATAGTTGCACTCCATTATTTTTCAGAAATAAGTGTTGGTTATTCTTTTTTGTCCTTCATTCCTCCACTTAATTGACGCAGATTTTACGAAAATGTAATAAAATCTTTGAAAGGATTTTTATGTAAGTTTTATATTTCTGGACCACTTCGTAATAAAATATGCTAGTCTATAAAATATTTGAAACCCATATTTTATGTCTACAATAATATGTCAAAGCCTGATCGATCGAAATCGGTAGGCTTCGTGGGTAATATTATTGCTTTTCCGCTTAAAAATTATATCGCTTTGACATAAAACCAAAATAAACATAAAACAATGAAACCAGAATAAATAACTGTCGATAAAGTTTTAAGACAGATTTCCTTACTTTTATTTTCTGAATTTCAGGATGAAATTAAACTGAAAAAATAATAGGCGGATGTGGAAAAAGGATGAACAAATGCTTGTTATCTTTCAAAAGGATCTTTTTATTTCCATCCAATCACGTTTATCGCCTTCTCATAAAATCGGAAATGATTTAGGAGCTGGTTTTTATGTCACCATGTTGGGATTCCGTTATTTTCAGTTGAACGCGCAACGATAAATTTTCACGAAAATCGTAAGGAGGACCAAATAGTTCAGAGGGAACCACTTATCCTTAAAAGGGAATAAACGAAATAAAACTCTGTGAATTAATTTTATGTTATTTTTAAATCTCAGATCGAAACGAGGGTTGAAAATGTATTTACCACCTAGTTTGGGGGCAAGCCTTTTTTATAAATTTGCTTGAACTCTATATTTTGTAATATTCTTAGTATTTTGAGAAAAAAAAACCTTCGTGATTTATTTTTTTTAATTTCATGGTGCTTACAGAGTTCAAACGGGTCTTAAAAACAAAATTGTTTAAAAATTCTGCATTCAAAACGTAACTTTTTCAAATGTATTTTCTTTAAAAACGTCTTTAATTTGATTTGTTTCCGTTTTCTCCTTAATTGTATTCTTAAAACTCAATGTCCTTACTGTCTACTGAAAAACCATATAGTTATTGTGATAAAATATTTATTTTTTTATTGTTACTTGTTTAATTTACACTGTTTGCATCTTTAGAATACATTACTTATAATACTTGCATATTAATGTTTTTAAGTACCAACATGTTATCTGTCATGAATATAATTTACCTTTTTTCTGCGCTTTAACAAATTTGTTAATAAGAATTCATACGTTTTTTTGGATTTTTACACCCTTAGCTTCTAGAAAATTGTTATTTTTAATCTGTTAATGTAAACATGTACTGTTATACCCATATCTGAACCTTTTTCTCTCGCGATTTACGATAACGATCATGATTTTAGATAGTTTTAATTTGTATGCATACTATATTTTATTTTCTTCTTGTTAGTTAGTTTTATTAGCATAATTTATTTGGTATGAAGCGTATTTGGGGTGAAATATCACAAAACTGAGCTATATAAGTTCACTGTTATCATTATTAATAATTATTTACTGTATACGTGTAAGAAATTTACATCAACCGATTTTTTTATATGTAAAAACTACGAAACACAAAAAATCTAATGGTATAACCCAAAAGAATATCTGTCAGAACTAAACTACATCTGATCAAATCAACCGGAAATTCAATAAAAGCGTATTTTTTTAAATAATTATCTATCACTCGTGAATTTCATTTGTATGAATTTCCTGTCAAAATTTATCAAAAAGGACATTTCATAGAGTTGTGTGATTGCTTGGTATTTTACTTTAAATAAAATTAATTATGAGTTCATAACTAAAAGCTTAGATGTCAATTTAATTCATATTTCAAGGGAAATTTACATTTCAATTCGATGTAACATAATATACTCTCATATGTTAAAAGTTTTCTTATCCGAAAAAACAAGAAAATATGTACATATCTACCTACAAAGAAAGCATTTGACTAACAGTTGAGCATATATTCAAATGTTCTAGGTACCTAGTTCACAAGACCATATACGAGTAGCTGGATAAAATTGTAGGTAGTAAGTAAATTGTAAAATACATAATATTTTCAGTAAAATTGGGTTATCCTCAGCGAGATTTTTGCGCGTCCTCCGTATCAAAATACACGAACGAATGTACACCTGTATCCAATATTGGTTTCGGTATGATTTATGGAACCCCCGCCTTCCCCGCCATCCACCGCCTACCCCACTTCGCCCGCAGACTTAATGGGATTCCTCCGCAATCTGGCCTACTTTCTGCACAAATTCTCCGATTGCCGGTGTCACCAATACACGTAGCTAAGTGGATATATTATACATATCCGCCACACTAAGCGACGAGTTTTTGGAAGAGCTCGATGCGAGAAAAAGCATATTTCGTATCTGTGAATTATCGATGCTCCTCTTCTTTTATGTGAGATGAATCTGGGTTGAATGGAGCCGAATGATTGAAAGTGATGAGAGATTCGATTCACCGTCTCTTCTATTACTTTTGATTGCTAAGGAACTTTTTGCTGTCATCGAGATAACGGTCGGCCTGGAGCTTTCCCAACAAAAATGTGTGAATAATGGTTTTGTTTATTGCAGAGATAGAAAACATAACAAAGAAAGGATTATCTTGAAATAAAGCAAATCTATTGGCTGTTGTCGACCATTGTAGTTTTGACTCTCAGTTTTGACGTATATAAGTATTTTTTATGGTGATGGGTGTTCATGGCATTCATCCCAATTGAAGTGATTTAATAACAAATCTCTGATCTTATATCAAGGAATTGGTTACATTAATTTTCTTCTTTATTTGTACATTATAAGTAACGTGCTTCTTTTCATATTTTTATGTTAATTGTTTGAATAACCAATTACTGTCAGAAATTTTGTGTATTAGCGATTAAATCGAACATTCCTAAGAGTATGAAGGTTGTAATAAATCTGACCGTGATTTTATTTTCGGAGTTTCAGCGCTATAAATAATATCAAATAATTGTGTGTGCGAAAAGAAGAACAGAATGAATAAAAAAACACAGTATTTCTATTAATATTGGAATTTTGTTTTTTGTATGTTTTTTGTATGTCATAAGTAATATGTGCTTTTTCAAAAAATAGTCACACATTATTTTATTTTCTGACTCACCTTTTTTTCTTGCTAGATATGTATCTAAAAAACAATTCTGCATACTCAACTCAAAACATGTTTTTTTTTACTCATTCCGTTCTTCCTTTCCCACACAGAAATAACTTAAAATTTTAAAATAGTAAGTAGGTATGTATTTTCAGCGCCCTTGAGGTGATATTTCACAAAAAACGGTGCTACACAAATTGTCCAATTAATAATCTAAATTATTATTATTATTACTATCGTTACCAGTAGAGGCTCGTGAGTTTTTAGTTTGCCAGAGTATTAAAATTGAAAAAACGTCATTATTGATGTTGTTTTGGCCGAAAATGTTTTTTTTTTCTCTCTAGAACACTAAAAAGTCACCATCTGCCACTGATTGGTGGAAAATTAATTTTCCAAGAGTCTATACTTTTACCCAATAAATGTGTCTCTGGAAAAATAAGCTATCGTAAACATCGTTTCGAATAATCACCGAATCCCACCATTCTTTTATTTAAAATTTTCATATTTTCTACACCTTATTCACTCTTTGTTCAACAATTATAATAATACTTAATTACTTACTTGCCTAATTTATAATGCACCATTTTTGTGACATATCACCTTAAGGGCGGTTAGAGACCTAACCTCTAGAGATATCACAGACTTACTTCTTGTATGTATAATCAAAACTTTTTGGAAACAACTGTCCTACTAGAAAACATACCCAGTAGAGATTACCTTGAAGTTATTCAAACATCCTGAATTATTATTGACTAAAAACGAAATCTCCAATAATTTGGACTACGGATTCAAATGATGAAACCAAAAATATAGATTTTTAATTCTTTCGTTTAAATCGAATATTATTTTTGTAACACATAATGTTTAGAATCTCCAAATAATAATCGATCGTTTCTAAATGTATCCTTCGATTAAGCCAACCAATGGCTAATATTACGTCTACACAAAGTTCCTATGGCGATCGACCTTTTGCATTTGGCAAGGCCGCTTTGTAAATGTTTTAAACCTTTTTCAATTTATAACATTCGACGGTAAAATGATAAGGATGTGAAATTAATGGAAACAATTATTTTTTAAATGTCGTCGTGTAAAATGTACATTCAAACCTTCGACCTCACTTTATTTACAAAACGGTAAATGGGAATATGGAAAATATTTTCAATTTGCGTTTAAATATACCTACATAGGTATTGGGGTGAGTGCGTGCATGTTACATAATATACAGTGTCCTCAAAATAATACTGTGTCATTTCAGATTACATTTTATTATAATATTGTCATTAAATACGAATACTTAAGGCCTGAATGCCTGTCAGCTATTTCGTTTTACTTCTAAAGCTTCCAATGGAAGGTGAAATAGCCACGACGCGTGCTAAATGTGTTATTTAAATCAAATGTGTAATGACACATATTAATTAAATAAAATTTATTAGCGCACACCGGGTTTGAACCCGCGACCTCAGGATTTGTAGTTGAGCGTCTTACCACTCGACCACGTAGGTCGCCATATATAATACGTATAATCTATAGCATATTAATAATTATTTTTATTTTGTACTGAGATAATATACAGAATCACACTTACCTGGCAGGTCACTTCCGGTGTTTGATTATTAAAATGACGAACAAAGGTTAAAGGTCTAGTTTTTAATGATGCCCCCTGTATGTGAACATAAAAACGATTTCAATTTGCCTAAAAAAATATATTTCAGTTTTTCCAAAAGTTTTTCAACATGCCGTGCGTAATTTTCACGCCATGGGAGCTCGTAGCGAGTTAAGTTATGCTAATTTAATTAAAAAATGTAATAGAGGACATCAAAAACAAACAGATGGACGGTTTCGGGGCGGGAGAGAGGAGAGAGAGATGAAGGGGCGGTAATCCTCCAGCTCTCTGCTCTCTATGGAAGTGCGCCTTGCGATAAATAACACGTAGATTAAAAGATTTACAGGCCATTACAGATGAATGCATACATTAAACGCTTGCAAACCGATCGTTGCCGGACAAATTATTTTCCATTCGTCTGATTAGGAATGAAGCCAATACGTTGATTCAGATTATACTAGGTTATCCCTTTGTTTAAAAATTAAAATAGTAATATATATTTTTTAAATAATATTTTCAAGAGTCTTTGAAAATTAACACTTTATGATGGAGTTTAAATAAGGACTGCAACTTTTATAAAACACTATATTTAGGTGAACATGCAAACCGGTTTCAGTACAACCGTCATTTCGTCTGGTTAGATATAGACAAAACTAATCAATACAGTGCATAAAAAGGTATAGCTGGCGCAACGAGAGTTGAAACAAACAATACATGCATAGCGTTGGGTTTATTGTGTATCGGTATACGCTCCAGTGGCGATGTATTTACGATGTGTCATAAAGATAGAGCCCTTTGTCTTGTTTACGCGTACTTTATGTCACTAGTGGAAAAGGGACAGCGAGTGTTTATGTTGATATTATAAATGCGTGTCCTATTCATTCAGTTTGACACGCTGTACGTAAGCTATGCATCTGTGTGAGTATTGGCCGGCACTAACTCTCGTGGTGAGACCTATGCAAATAAAGTTTGTTTAAAAACTGCCCGTCTGCCATTAGCCATTTTATTCAATTTCTGTTACGATCTGTTTTACTCAAAAATATTCTTTTTCGCTGTTTTCCGTAAAGGCCTACCATTCGATCCGTAGCTTAACACTAGTCTTATGAGTGTTTTATAAACATTTGGGTATTTTCTGCGGAAGTTTCAATTAGAAATATCTTTGGAAATCTTAATAGCATCAAGTTTTGAGGTAAATAATCACCTTTCAAATTAACATTTATTAACTGTGAGTAGTTAAATGTAAGTTTTTATCGTTTATTCCATGGGGCTTCGAAGCGTGCACTCCATATAAACACATCCGGCATTGCCTATTCTGCCGAACTTGAATACAAATATGGGTTTTATTGGATTGAATATTATGAAATTATTACGAAAATAAATCTACACTTTCGAAAATAGAAGTTCGGCTAATCGCACCGCCGCGAGCGCCCCACCGACCGTCTTACTATGACGTGTCGAAAGCAGTAACTACATGTGCCCAAACGCCGCCAACGTTAGAGTTGATTATTCTATGTTGACTTTTTTATAAGAATACCGCACAAGAATTTCAACTGCTTTCAACCGTCTAGAGCCAGTGGGACTATGGCATCCCCAAATAGGGTATGTTGTGAGGCTGAAGATACTGGGGAGGAAGGAGATTGGTAAGAGGAAGGTTGAGAAGTACCTGGCTAATATTCATTCTATTCTATTCATATCTATATAACTTTTATTTAATTAATATGTGTCATAACACATTTAATTCATAAGCACTGAAGATACTGGGAAAGGGAAGGAGAATTGGCTTAAGCCGTGTTTGATGGATCTGAGCCAGGTACTTCCCAACCTTCCTCTTATCTCCTTCAGCCTCAACATACTGATGCCATAGTCTCACTTATTTATTCATGTAAATATATATCATATCTGGTCACCAAACACGGCTAAAGCCATTTCAAGCAACGGATCAATTCTGAATGGTGGTCTTTCACCAGGGCGATACTTAGAGTATCTATCGCTCTGGAACGTGCCGCAAATATATTTTTTTTATTTTTATTTGAATTAAATGTGTTATGACACGTATTAATTAAATAAAAGTTATTGGCGCACGCCGGGTTTGAACCCGCGACCCTTAGATTCGGAGTCGAGCGTCTTACCACTCGACTATGGAGGCCTAGACTACACAAAATATGTATGCATGTATGTTGTGAGCTGTGTGCGTGTTTATGTCGCTTGTTTGTGTTAGTATCTTTGTTAGTATCTAGGCAGTGCTTTTTAGAAAAAAAATCAATATCAATCAGTTACATATGTTGGTACCTATCTCTATTTTCAATTAATTATATGTTTTTTCTTACTGCCTACCCTGATCAAAAACTCTGTGCACGCCTTTGCTGGGACTCATTCCTTTGACACGGAGTACTTGTTCTACGTTACTTCAAAGGCCTAATAATAAAATGGTATGACAGAGTATTTTCTAAAGGCCAATCTGATGTAGCTTTTATCAACGAGACAAATGATTTCACTTTGTTTTGTGGCCGGAGCTGCCTGCATGTTGGAAGTCTGCAAATTGAAACCTTACTGATTATAAAAAGAAGTTATGCTACTGAAACGGAATGATACGTGCGTCCTAGCCCAATCTGGTGTAATCTCTGTCGACGAGGCAAATGATTTGACTTTGTTTGCTTTGTGGCCGGAGCTGCATGTTGGTCGGAGGGATGGCGGCCAAAGTAAATAGGATGTGTTTGATGTCGGTAATGCACGGTAGGCACCACCCGCTGAAGTAGCCACCATGTTTTTGTAGCCCCACGTTAGGGATGAACTTAAACATTATTATTTCAAACGCAATGTAAATAGTCAACATGGAATGGTTAATTTTCAATGCGTGGTACATACGGTAATATGTTCAGATTAGCGATGGGAAAAGCTTCACAGATTTGTGAATGCTTCACGAATTGATACTTCTTCAAAATGAACCCTTCACGATGAACCCTTCAATTGAAGTAACATATTAATCACAGCATTCCTCGTCGGGGAGGGGGGAGGGGGGGGTTAAATAATAATATTTTCGGGGCAGCTCTCCAACCACATAAATTGATGTATGTATGTGCATTATTCTATGGCAAAAATTATAGCTTGTAGAAAAACGATGATGAATTGTCTATTACTGGATTCTCTTCTATGGTTTACGGGATGACAGCTGTCAAAATTGTTTGAATCTTAAGAGTATTCAAGGTTTGAATTTTTAAGTGTATCATGACTTAAAAGGGATGATGTACAATGAGTATGCACAAGGAACTTGCAAAAAGCAAATGAATATAACTTCAGAACAAAAGTTGCATTTGGCCTGGTAAACCTCAACTTCCTTAAAATAAGCCCATATTTCACTTTTCTTTCTCGTTGAACGGCCATCCATACTTTAGGTAGAGATTATATAGTCCTATAGACAAAACAAGCACAGAAATCATAAGCAACTATCACGGGTACGTGCGAGGGAACGGATAACTAAAAAGATACTTCATTGCTTCATTCATTCTTCGAACTAAAATCGAAGGAAGAAGGGAATGAACAATTGAACTTCAGATGATGCAATATTTCAGTCTTTTCGAACGAATGAAAAATGGAGTTCGAAGTAGATGCCATAGATCGTTCAAGCGGAAGTACCAACTTAACCAACTTCAATTGAAGTATTTGTTCAATGAAAAATGAATGAAGTTGGGACTGCTGTCAAAAAAAGTACTTCTTTGAAACAGTTCTTTCAAAACTGTCACAACGCTAGTTCAGATGTAGCGTAGCAACCTTGAAGTAACAATATATGCAGGCAGAGCTAATTATTTTTACCCAACCTACACAAACTTGCAATAAATCACTGTCTCCGGTTTTTTACGTCGTACACCGTGAGAGAAAAAGAGACAACAAATTTCATAGACCGCTTCTATATACTGTAAGGATGATCTTAAGGTCCCGGATCACGGCGGGACTCCGCCCACATTTTTTATTATGCCACCAAACTTGACACAACTAAACGGTTCTTTAGGTTTTATGCTATATTTTTGTTGATAAAAATACTGTGAAAAAGTGGCTGTACGAATAAACAAAAACATTATGTCGATATGTGATATGAATGGATGTATAAATACCGTAGCTTTAGTCTTAGCCACACCCAGGTGCGCCGAGTCAGTTTAAAATCATCAAAAACAAGTCAAAAACTGACTTCACTGTCTTGGATAAATACTACTCTACCAACTCTATGGTAGCAACACATTATGGTTAACTCTGTTTAGAAGCGCAATCGAAAAATTAACTCATTATAATGTCTGTCGCTGAAGTGCGCCAAATAGCGACACCTGAAGCCGCCTTGTCAAAGCGATGGGATCCCGATTTAAAAACGAGATTTAAATAAAACAACGATAATGATAATAATTAACCAGTTAGTAGCTGAGTGGACAAACGCGTAGGATTCCCACCCGTGCGTCATGGGTTCGATTCCTCTGGAAGCTTAGTCCTTCATCATTGCTCGAGCAACATTTTCCGTATTTTATGATGGTAGTAGGAGTTTTTCAAATATTGCCAGGTTATTCGTGACCCGGGAACGTTTGTCTTCCTTTTTAAATTAAAATAATAATAATAAAATAAAAATAATATTTAAAAAAATATTATGACGACCTCCGTGGTCGAGTGATAAGACACTCTACCATGAATCCAGAGGTCATGGGTTCAAACCCAACATGCGCATTTAAATTTTATTAAATTAATATATGTTAAAACAGATATAATTCACATAAAAAATATACAGTATATTTGCGGTACATTCCAGAGTGGTAGATACTCTAAGTATCGCCCTGGTGAAAGACCACCGTTCAGATGTGATACGTTGCTTGGAATGGCTTTAGCCGTGTTAAGTGATCAGATCTGAATAACCAGCTACTTCCGAACCTTCCTCTTCCCAATCTAATTCCTCTCCCTACTACCTTCACAACATTCCCCAATCGGGGATGCCATAGTCTCACTGATTATAGACGGTTGGGAGCAGTTGGGACTCTTACGGGGTATTCACAATAAAAAAAGTTTAAATATTTATAATTATTGAAAAAATATGAAAAAAGAGAGAAAATAACAAAATTAGGTTGTGAGCGAGACTCGAACTTGGGACTTCTACTCTATTCAGGAGTACCGTTCTTCCGACTGAAATTCCTCTCTCAATTTATTCACAATCATTTTTAACAAACTCATACTCCTCCAAAACTATTTATATTCTGTTCTATTTATATTATCTTTTTCTCGATATTGGCATCCATCTTTAAAATCGTGACCAAAGTTCAATATTGTAAGCATAGATGGCGTCTTGAGTAGAATATAAGGAAGTCTGAAATTGTTAAAAATGGCTGTGAATAAATTGGTTTCAGGCTTGGTCACAAACAACCTTTTCGTTTTCTGTATATTTTCTTATTTAATATTTTTTAAATGTAAAAATAGATTTTTAATCCATCAAAAATGTTATATTATTATTTTAATAATTATCATTACCGTTATTTTCTACCCCTTTTTTGAAATTTTTATTTATTAATATAATAATTTGGTTTTAGTAATTTCGTTTGTAAGTTTTTTTTTTAGGCTATAGGGTATGTTTGTAAAAAAAATTTGTAAAAACAACAACAGGTAATTTCGGAAAAGGGTAAGTTTCTTTTTAGGCTATAGGGTTTTTTAACTAAATAATTGTTTATTTAAAAGATAAAACAACTTATTGCTTTTTCAATTACCATTATTATACACATGAACAATATTAGAGAAATAAAAATATGTGTATTTGTAAAATGTATTACTATGTAAGAAAAAAGAAACATAATTAGTGTTAAATAAAGGCACAAGTAAAGAAAATATTAAAACAGAAAGGAAATATTCAAATGATCCAAAAAAAAATAGTTTTTAAATATAAAAAAAATTGGTAAAGTTGTATGTTCAAATAAAAAAAATCACTAATAGGTATCTACTGTTAATATTTCTAATTTAGTAGTAGTATGTCGTTGCTTTCGTATAACAAAATACATAATATAATTATTATAATAATATGGTGTTAGTAAGTAGTCTTAAATATTAATGAATAGTGAGCAGTCAAGGTTTACATAAATGCAAAGAGTTACATACATCGGTATAAAATCAATAATATTATTTATGGTTATGGAAGTAGGACTGTAGGTTTTATCAATAGCGTTGATCGACAATTAAATCATAGATTTTGTAGAATTCTTTACAAAAAAGACGCTAGTGTGAAGGGCCGTTAAACAGCATAACGTAAGAAAGAACAATCGTAATTTTATTGGCAACACGAAATAATGTAAAATACTTTAATACATCGGGGTCAACACTGTAGAAATGAAAAGTATTGATGTGAATTTAACATCACTATATCAGAAGAGAAAGGCGTAACAATCACTCGTGCGAAATGAATAGACCATTTTTCGACTTAATTTCACGAATATGATTTTTATTTTTGATAACTTGACGGACACTTGGATTTTATTCGTATATGTCATGATTTTGGTAAAGAGTGACTTCCACGAAGGACTTACATAATATTTCACCTGCCTGAAAAGGTGAAAGGGTCGTGATTTCCTTTCAATAAACTCTAAATTACCTTTTCAGCACTACTTTCCCTTTGAATAGGCCGATCTTTAACGCAGGTATCTGTCCGGCCACAAAGGTTTGATCTGCCATGAAAAGAAAGCAATTTAGATATTCTTTGAAAGCAAACTAATTTCGTAGCCTAATGGTGTATGAATTTTCATTTGATTCGTCTGGCTACGAGCTCGATTCCTGCCACAATGCAAAATATTAATGAATAGTTAATTTTATTCCATTCGTGGACTTTCCCTTTCTGGGTTATGTGATGTCGATGAGATATTGATTAACCATTTATTCCCCGCCCTACTTTGCCACTAAACTAACCAACGTCATTTTCGTGGCTGCATTTGAGTGGCTCAGCTCTCCTCTCAACGAGCGATGGATACAGATGATGCGACCACCGCCTTAAAGCACGTTCCGTTAGAATTTATTTTTATTCCATTTTATCATTATGTTTATTAACTTATTAACATATTATATTTATTTTTTTAAATCAAATTGTTACTAGTTAGTATATGTATCTTCTGTGTAAATACAAACTAATGTAATATGGCATATTAGGTATTGCTTCATCCATATAGTCCTGCTAATATAAAAACTGAAATAAATAAATTGCAAAAGTTTTGATCGTAAAACCAAATCTGCGGGTACGACTCGATACTGCAACAAAAAATTGTCTTGTTAACTTTTTTTTTATTTTTCGAAAAGAATAAGCCAATGATGTATGTACCTGCTAATAACCTACCTACTTCAGTAGAACCTAAACTTCCACGGAAATGAGATAACTGAAGCTTAATATCAAACTTGAATTATTGTAAACTTACCTTGTCGAGGAAACTAAATCTGCTATCTAAACAAGGTATCTAAAAACGGCACCATGATGTAGGTACTTACCTATAAGCTGCTAGCTGACAGAAGTTATTAAAAACTGAACCCTGATGTACTTACCTATAAACTACTAGCTGACAGAGGTTACTAAAAACTGCACCCTAATGTACTTATATAGAAACTGCTAGCTGACAGAGGTTACTAAAAACTGCACCCTGATACCTATTCATTGCTAGTTAACAGAGGTTACTAAAAACTGCACCTTGATGTACTTAACTTACCTATAAACCACTAGCTAATAGAGGTTACTAAAAACAGCACCCTGATGTACTTACCTATAAATTTATAACTAACAGAGGTAATTAAAAATTTAACCCTTATGTACTTACCTATAAACTGCTAACAAAGGTAACTAAAATCAGTTTTTACTTAATATTGACAAGTCTTTCGACAATAAATTCTTAAGCATGTTATTATTCAACATATGGAATAGCATTATACTCAAGATTTTACTTAGTATGATTGTGTAGATGTAGGCACGTGTAGCATATAAGCGAACTAAAGGAAATGTTTTAACACCTCTGTTTTAATTTTATTCATCTACTTCAAAACGCTAAATTAGTTGATTCACATTTAGGCAACTTCCTTTATATCCTCGCTCAGAGTAATGAGTGATGAACAAACCGAAAGCCGAGCCTTTTCATGTATTTAGTCAAAACGTCAAATGAAACTTCAAAGAGATGATACTTATTAATTAAGAAAACTCGGAATTTAATTTATGTTGAATAAGAAGCCTACGGCTTTTATGAAGCATGTTTGATGGATTAGAAAAATGATCGAATATTAAAATCAACCATCGCAAATGCTTTTCAAATTCACATTTTGGTATTTTGATTTTGTCTTCTGTTGATGTTTTTTTTCTTCTTCTTAGAACAAAAACACTTCTTCATCAAACCCTACGGTTTGTTGGAAGAAAAAATATTTCATTATAGTCGTAAATCGTCGCGTTTTATAATGATATAAAATATGTGTTGTTAACTTGAAGTAACAATATATGGAGGGAGAGCTTATTATTTTTACTTAACCTACACAAATTTGCGATAAATCACTTTCTCCGGGTTTTTACGTCGTACACCATGAGAGAGAAAGAGACAACAAATTTCATTGTCGGCTTCTATTTACTGTAAGGATGATCTTAAACTCCTGGTTCACGGCGGGACTCCGCCCACATTTTTTATTATGCCATTAAGCTTGACACAACTAAACGGTTTTTTAGGTTTTATATGTTTTTGTTGATAAAAATACTGTGAAAAAGTGGCTAAGAATAAACAAAAACATTATGTCGATATGTGATATGAATGGATGTATAAATTCCGTAGCCTTTATCTTAGCCACGCCCAGGTGCGCCGAGTCAGTTTAAAATCATCAAAAACAAGTCAAAAACTGACTTCACTGCCTTGGATAGATACTATTCTACCAACTCTATGGTTGTTTACGTATACGTGTATCCATTAGTGATGAGATTGGTGAACATTATTAAAATATCTGTTTTCGAAAAATTTCATTGTTTCATCAATATAAAGTACTTATACAGATATTATATCACAAAATAAATTTAAATGGTCGATTAATGCTTCGTTCGAAAACGGAAAAATCTATGTCATTGTGATAATATTTTTTTGTTTAAAAATACATTGAAAGACTAGTATTTTTTTCTGATATCCAAGAATTAACTGAGGTATTATCAAATGTTTCATTAGTATTACGATGTCAGATTATTTTCTCATCATTTTCTGTTATCTATGATTGTGATTATTCTGAATGCTATTTGTAGCTATTCGTTAGAATGATTTTAGAATTATTCTTGAGATTGGACTCGAAATCTCTAAAGCAAATAAAAAACTGCAAACAACAAAAGTTTCGCCACTAAAATCTTCATTTTCCTTGCGGTCGCGGCCTGTACGTAACCTGATAATTTTTATATGAACAATCATTCAATTTTATTTTTTATAAAAGATTTATTTATTTATCAAACATAAAAGAAGGTAATACAAAACGGAGAACTATGATAACTATCTGTGAACTGGAGCACTAGCACGAAACATCGACATACATTTTATCGAAAATGTTGGTAATTTGGAGAAAATAAATTAAAATGATAATGTAGTAAAAAAAATACATTTTTTGCAATATTATTCCCAAATGAGTTAAAAAAACTCATTCCAGAGTCCAACTTCAGATCGCCAACGAAAAAACGACAGTCCACATCGAGTGAATTAAGCATGTTTAGTCGACGTGAGTTGGCGATCTGCTGTCGGGCTCGGGAACGATTCCAAATTACCGACATTGTCGATAAAATCTATATCGATGAATCGTTCTAGAGCCCCTGAAATAGTCAGGCGGTTGTTAGGGCATTTTACTCATTACAACTTAATGATACTAATTGAAAAATGATGTTTGTTAAAAAGAAATACAAAATACACGACTCATACAAATTCATCAATAGTTTTCGAACGTATTAGGTATTTAATTAAACTGATTATTCAATGTTCTCTACTTCCATGTTTTGAAATAATCATATTGATAATTACTACTTTCCTATAATCCGTAAGCCTGGCTTATGGAAAACTATTTCCACAGTATATTTCACTAGAATATCAAAGACAGAAAATTCGATTGAATCGAATAATATTGGAGAATTGTAATAAAGTGCTACTCCCAAAATGATAAAATCCAAAACTCCGGAAATTATTCCACATCGAATTCTATCAATGTGAAAATATTTTATGACCATTTGCTACGACTCTTTATGGCCTATTCATAAAATGAGATGATGGAAAATAATATATTATTAAGAGTTATTTTGTACGCTATATTGACAATAAATATTTTATTTAACCATCCGTTTTTGTTCATTGCTTTTGATTTGTTTTACGATATATGTATTAAACTGCTAAATCATTTTGCATTTTAACAACTCGTTACAATTTTATTACGTAATAGAAAATCGATCTTCAATATCCCCATGGAACTTTTTCCTTACATTGCAAGAATCAAGCAGGTAAAAGAATAACTTACATGCATTTGTAATATGAATGTACATTTTACAGTAGGCGCCGGTTTTTATGATCAAGTTTATCTTTGTTGTTTTTAAGCAAATTAAGCGGTGACTCTATTAAACGAAAGTCTACTTTCGGAAGAAGCAATATTTTCTAAAGGTGGATATCTGCGTCTACTAAGTAGGTACTACTAGAGTCTTCCACTTGGTCTTATTTCACTTCTGTATTTAGTATCCTTTTTCAAAAATACTCGCAAAGTTCAGGTAATTGCTACGCTGTGAGCGCCCCACCGACTGTTTTACTATACCATAACGTGTCAAAAGCAGTAACTACATATGCTCAAACACCGTCAACGTCAGAGTAGATTATTCTATTTTCACTAGACTACTCAAAATATGTATGCATGTGCATATATGCTGTGAGCTATGTGCGCGTTCAAGTGGCTCGTTTATGTTTGTATCTTTTTTAGTGTCCAGGCAGTGATTTTACAAAACAAATGCAATTAAAATCAGTGACATCTGTAGGTAGGTCTCTATTTTTATTATTAATTAATCCGCTGTTTTTCTACTGCTTGCTCTGATCAAAAACTATGTGTACGCCGCTGGTGTTATGACCACCACTACAGCTATAGATTCCATGGATAAAACAACCACAACTAAGACTCAGGAAGTTTGGATAAAAGGCTTAAGCGAAACCGGGGGGTGACAAATAAAAACAATAAATATTTATTTATTTATAAACTAACGGACTATTGTTCAATTACAAAAAAAAAACATAACACGAACTGGGAAAAAAAAGAGAAACAGAGAAAGAACAGAACAGCATATACATTATATTAAATAAAGCAATGATAAAAATAGGACAAAATATACATAAGAAAGAACATTCAAATCAAAGCCAAGTCAAAGTCGTAAAGAATGACAAAAATCATTCAGACTGGTACCAAAAATTTCAAGACCATGGCTTGAGTCAACAAGTCTCGACACTCTGGACAGTGGAGAATGACACCCATAATGAGTAGAGTGATGATTGAGGAACAGCAATTACATTTTAATTATGTGTTGAACAAAGTCCAAACAATGCTTAACATCCTCATAATATTATGCAATTCATCGGGTGATACATTTTAAATGTTTTAGATACAATGCGTTTGATAGATATTTGCCACCAGCGTGGTAAAGCATTCATCATTGGGCTAACCAGAAGCAGGCACGACCAGCAGCCATCGCCTCGTTAGTACCTCCAAATCCTCGGGGGCCATTAATTGTCGGTAAAATTTCAACAGAATTTGGCGTATATGAAATAATTTTCGGCCGAAATTAATATTACAAGCACCATTAATCATCGCCGGTGTCCTGTGACACGTTTTTCAATTAAAGCGACATCTATCGAAGCCCCGTCCCGGCTAAACCACCCACCGCCCATCCGAGCACCCAATCCCAACTCTCCCGGCCGATGGCCACATTGAATGGCCAGCGGCCACGCCACATTGGTTGTTTCACATAAATTCGTGCATTCACATTAATTATAAAAGCAACATTTTATGACTTCGGGTTCGGCGTTTGTGGGATTGTCGTATTTTATAAGCGTCGTACTGATATAAAGATTGGGGCTGCTATAATTGTTTAACTTCATCAACGAATACATAATTACTATCACAATCCAACTGAAGAATGGTTATGCCTACTCCCCAACACCCAGACCTTATCTTCATAACCTAAGAAATGAATATGGGCACTGGACATATACTAATTGATATTTTTATATTTACCTAATTTTTTTTTTTTTTATTTACCTACTTCATATTTTTAACTCAACCTTAAATATCCTCACACCATTCTTGTTCCTTCATTTTTCAATTCAGTCTTCTCCTCTGATTCTTTTTACCGTACAACATTTCCGATTGGGTGTGCCAACTCCATACGTCTTTTTTGTTAATTTTTTTACTCTTCTAAAAATTGCAAATTATTATAAGTTGTTGATATTATTAACTCTAAATAATTTGTTTGTGGGTACGTAAGTAGATACGTACGAGCGTAAACTTTTCAAATTTAGAACTCTTGTTAATTGAAATTATCAAATTTAAAAAATAATCTTTGCAAATCCTGACCAATTTCTGACCACCACAGAATGGACATGTGCCTAGTCTGGTATTCTAAAAAAATGAAAAAACACCTGTAATTTCTAATATTATGTATAAAAAATAATAAATAATGAATAAAAAAATAAAACTACCTAATAAAGTACCTACCTAAAATATATTTATCAGACACTCTTCCATATTTAAAATATGTGGATAAAAGCAACAAATATTTTTTATATCCAATATTTTTATCATGCAATTGGGGGAGCATTCCTTAAGATCCATTCGTCATAATGGATGACGTTATACAATCTCACTCGTGTTTTGCGTGCCGTACCTACAAGATCACCAATTTATTAAAGATTGATATTAGCATAGTTACACTTGATATGAAATTTCCACTCTCGAACTGTAAATTCTACTTTTTCAGTAAAGAGGTACTACAAATTTTGCATATTTGCTCTAGTATGCGACCACATTTAACCTCCCGGGCTCTTTTCATGAATTATCTCACAGAAGGAATGACGTCTTGTGTATTGGGGTCACATTATCATGCTGACATCATGAGCGAGTAGTGGAGGACTCTTTACAAAACATGAAGCATTCACAAACTTTAACTATCTACTTGGCACATCTGATCCTATTCAACTCCAGTGAAAACACACACACGAGTCACCAACAAAGTGTAATGTACGTGTTTTTGTATCTCGTTTTGCATATTGATTAAAAACGCCTGACAATGCCATGAAAAAAATCGCATAAACATTAATCTGTTCTAAAAAGGCAGAAGATGAAAACATAAGATACCGCCTTATGTAAAGCAGCTGAAAAAATATCGTACACACTTCCATATCCCGGGATAATAAGCCGGTCTGGAATTGTTTGTTTAAATTCCGCTTAATAAAACTCCGGGAAGGGCAAAAATTTAATTTAAACATCACATACCTAAATTACATATGAATAAAACATAAATCGCCCGCCAAGGAAAGCCGTAAAACTTTCCTTGCTAGGGGAAAGTCACCAGCGGGCTGGCGGGCCGCCAGAGACCTCTTAAACGATCCGAATTATTTCGTTTACATTCGTTGATATAAAATTCACTAGATAGACCTTCTTTCGAGGGATACAGATAGTAAGGTCTGCGAGATAAGGTACAAAAGTAGTTACACAAATGTGTTTTTAAAGAGCCACCAATAACATGGATATCGTCGACGAAAAGGCAAAAAGACCGAAGCGCCATTTTGGGAAGTTTACACTACAGAGCACTTAAAAGTTTTTTTTTGTTTAACAATAAAATTCATAAGTCTTCGGTTGGATTTTGAAAAAAAAAAGATAACTCAGGTAACTAAATGCTCTCACTGAGTTATCTAAAGCGATAAAAAGTCCCAAACTTTTGTCGCTTGATTCAAGTCTTCTTCCAAATAGTAAATATATTTTATATGACTGAAGGGCCACAAAAGTCTTCAGAATCAAACGAGAGTCAGAGTTTTCGATGCAGAAAAAAAAATCTGATAAAAACCGCATATTTAACTCATTTTTGATTAAAGTGTCGCTTAAGCCCTTTTGCTTTTTCAGCGACGATATATATAGCCGAAGCTTCTGGACCGAGCTTATATATGAGTAGTATAGATGGAACTATAATTATTATTATTAAATGCGCTTCTTTATATAATACGCCTTATAGACGAATAAGTATCTGGAGACATAAACTTAGAAGGCTGAGTGGTCAAGAGATGTACAGATTCTTCTTGTTATTATATAGAATGGTATATTATACTCTACAATTTACAACGATATCAAGCTTCGGTATGCTATCCTTCAGAAAAATGCTAAAAAGATCCGAGACGATACACTCAAGGTATTAAGTCAAATGCAGATTGAAAATGATCTCTTTCTCACATAAATAATAACTGCATAGCTTGTCCAGATTCTAATGATTAAAAATACCGACAATTTATTGTAAAGGGGGAGACGAAGGGTAGAAGTGAAATCGAAAGACGCGATTGGTATGGTTGAGAAACTGTTTTTTTTTTTACCGGAATGAATACCTCTTCTCACCCTCGAAGTGTAAAAGATTTCGAAATGATTTCTGTCGATATCCGTCGGAAGATAAAATAGAAAGAAAAAGACAAAAAATTATAAGCTAATGATATGTCACATTGAATTAAAATTAAATTATTTTATCGGCCGGACATTTTTATGACATTAACTCGACGTCAGTCCCATAAAGTCGCCATGGGAATTATAATGCTGAGCGGGCGTTCTTTTCTTTAGACAAGGGATTGATTGACGTGGGGCAAATTTTGGGACTTTGCGACTGTAAAAAACTCTGACAAAAAACGTTCTAATTCGCTTGTTGAACTTTGGGTATATAAAAAATAATGACGTCACTATGACTGAATTTTAACATTAGTGTTTTTGCTGTAGAAATTTATATCAAAACATTTATTTCAAAGCGTACTCTACTTTAAATCGCAGTACGCCTATTTTTAACACAATTATGCCCAAATACGATGCGGTTTCAGTGTTATTTTTAATCTTATTCTTTCGTTTACCACTTAAAAATACTGCTAAAGGCCTTAAAATGTAAAAGTTTGTCTAGAATTTATTATAAAATAATCCCGGTCTTTACAATAACCAAACATTTTCTAATCTTTCTCTTTTCCATATTTTTTCTCCTCCTTATTACCTTCAACCACTAACATACCTCAAGTGGGGATGTTATAGATCCATTGGTCCCAGACGGTTGGGAGCAGTTGGGGTAATTGTGTGATATTCACATTTAAAAAAACTGTATTGATTTTCTTATGCATATATATTCTAATACTTCTCCCTCCCTAATCACGACAATTTTCTCAATTAGGAAGGTAATTTATCATAACCTAAGCTAAACTAGAAATAATTACAAGGAAGAAGAAACATAAGAAGTGATTTCTCTACTGAATTTGGTATTTTTTTATTACATATATTTTTTAATGTTAGCTTTAAGAAATCTCTGTATTTTTTTTAAATCTATTGTATTTTTTCTATTGCAAAGCCATTGTATTATTTATATTATTTTCAAATGATAAAAAATAAATGCATATATACAAGATTGGATAACTGTGAAAAGTTAATTTCAAAAATATTTATATAATTTATTGATTTATTTTCTCCTTGTTAGTTAGTCTTATTGGCTCAATTAATTAAGTATGAAGCGCACTTGAGGTGAAATATCACAAAACTAACTACATAAGTTATTATTGTAAAAGTGAGAAAACGTTAAACCAATCTGGTATTATTTTATTTCAATGTCTCCGGTATAATACAACTCTACGAAAGCTGCCTTAATCTTTCAAATGGCAAGCGAAATAATACTCTCTCCATCTGCTTATTGTGCCTGGTGCACTGTGCTGTACGGGGTGCACTTGTACGCGAGAATTTACCTAACTTTCCCCGCTTTCCCGAGCCCTCCGCAGCCTGCGAGGAAATTGGCTCCAATTTGTGGAAGTCATAATAACAGCAAATGCATTTTGCGGTGTTATTCGCCGTATTAGGTACCGCATTGCTTTTAAACCACCAGCAATTTAAATAAAACATAAAATACTCGTTTTCATTTTAAATTAAATATTGATCATTTTTAAATCAAAGGTGGCAGCCGAATCAGAAGAAATTGAAAAATAAAATTGATAATTTTCAAATATAAGTATGGGATCGATTAATATGCCAGTTTTTAATAAGGTCTCGGTGGTTGAATTGGCAGAAGCGTTACTCCCGGATAGAGTACAGGTACCGAGTTCGAGTATCGGTCGCGATCGATATTCTTTTACTTTATGTATTTTTCAGTTTCATATTTACGTGGAAGATTATTGATATTGTTTCAATAATTAATCTCAAAAATAGAATAAGCTTAAAAATGAATTATAATTTAGTATAATATATACTTTTCATAACCCGAACCAGTTTTCTATATCAATACCGCATAAGAGTCTCTACTGATTCTAATTATCTGAAGTAAATAAGACTGAGGCATCCCCAATTGGGTTATGTTGTGAGGCTGAAGAGAGTAGGGAGAGAAAAGAGATGGGAAAGATGAAAGTTGGGGAGTATCTGGCTTTTCAGGTCTGGTCACTAAACACGATAATTGCCACTGTAAGCAACGTTTAGATTCCGAACGGTGGTTACAATAAGCGGAATTTCTCGTTTCAAGTTTTCTACTCCATCGCTTAATTATAATTAAATTTTAATTTATGAGATAATTTTTCCTATCGTTGTGAAGAGTTAAGAATTTTTAAAGTGTATTCCTTAATTATATAATAACTTGCATAATATCCACGATAAAATAACAAATAATACTTGAACACATTGATGATACCCATTTGAATGCTGTAAAAACATGACACATTTGCTTCTTTGTCTTACATTTTAATTTGTATTAACTCATTCGGGAGGGTATCTAATGACACTTTTTTGTGTGGTATAAAAAAAGTTAATAAAACTTAATAATTGTAACTACGCATTCTATATCCTGGATGATAACGATATTGACATCACAATGAATTCATTAACGACATACTTCTAGCGTTTTCTAAAATAACTTAGTATAAACGAGTAGGAACATACTTCATACTATATTTCAAACAAGTTAATCAAAATGACTTACAAATTATTTAATGAAAATGAAATAATAACTTTGTATAAGACCACAGATTACATCACATCTTAGATGTTTATATAATTATGTTTTTTTTTAGAATTCGCCAATCATCGTATTGAAAAAGATCATCATCCCTTCAATAATAGCACCGGTCCTCATATTCTTCACAAAAATGGTCATGGCAACAGATTTAATAATTTAGAAGCACTAGAAATAAAGATATCTATTAAAGTTGCTCCCCAACCCAAACACGAGAATTGATTTCTCTCCTGGGCTGGGTTCTCGTGTTAAAAAAAATCAAAAATATATGTTATAGTTTAAAGAACTTTATAAACTGTTTATTTTATATAAATAAAAATTATAAAAAAAATAAATAAAAAAATAAATAAAAAAATAAAAAATTAAATTAAATTAAAATTAAAATTAAAATTAATGTTCATATTCTTAATTTCAGTTAAATTTGTCTAGTACTCAAATATGAAGTATATTTCCCGTAAACTAATAAAATTTCTCATTATTTTTTTAACAACCATCTCAGTTGATGTTTTGCCTCTTTAATTTCATATTATCTGTATCTTTCTTGCTGTTCCTTTGTTATAATTTTAAATGTTATTCAATTGCCTTCTCACTATTCTCTTATTTTATTTATTTATCTTATAATAATAATAAATGGATGACTTTTGTACCGTTTTTTGTGGGAAAATCACCTCAAGGGCGCTTCACTTATGTTCGCCATCTGTGTGTATATGGTATATAAACACACATTTTGTATTTGTTGTTGAGTTTAATTTTGTACCCTGATAATCCTTAGGCTTAGCGAAACCGGTATACGAGTATTTACAAAGTTACTATTCCATTTTCATTAAATATGTCAAACCACAAAGTGATTGCTTTCTACAAAAATATGAAAAATAACAAATTATATGTTTTGTAAACTTCAAGGGAATGAATCCCGCAAACACCAGTACCTTAATCAGTACTCTTCGTGACATTACTTTTATTATCTCTCTTAACAAAATGTTTAATAAACATTATTCTTAATTATATGAAAGGAACATTAATAATTGTCGTAAAGGTGCTGTAAAGTGGACATTTAATGCGAATGAACCTTTTTAATTATCTTTACAATCATAAAATCCCTTATCTGCTACCCCCAAAAGGTAACACGGAATTAAACGGTTTATTTGTCCGAGCAAGTAGCCACTGTGCTCGCATTAATGTCCCGCTACTAGAATATGTGGCCGAAGGGGTTGAGGTTTTAGTCAGCCTAACTTGTAACTTGCGCGGACAATCCCCCCGGTGGGAGTCAGGAAATTCTACGGCATGTAGATCGTAGAATTTCTCGAAGGACCGCTTGTGAAGGTTTGGTGCCTTAAAGAGCCAAGTATCGAAAATGGATTGACTAAAATTCGGTCTAATTTGTGAAAAACTGTTAAAGATAGCCGATATTACCGCCACAATATTCTTATGCTGGTGATATTAAATTGTGCATGTAACGCTGATAGCAGTAGTTCACCGTTGGGTTTCCAACATCATTGGATGACGCTTTGGTAAAACAAAATAAAAAGAAGACTCCGACTGATGACCTGTAAGATTCGAATGGGTGTGAATTGTCAAGAATCAGCAAAATCAATAAAATCAGCAGAATGAGCAAAAGACATGCGAGGTGGCCTACACATATTTAAAACTGAACTCCAAAAGGCTTATTAATAATATTTCATGATAAATTCAATTATTCTATTCAACTATTTATTATTTTAAAAGCGTTACACTTTTTTTAAGGCGTTTTTAAATAAAGCGAGTAAGTGTATTAAATAATACATTATACTCATAAAAATAAAGCGATCGATAATTCTAAGAAATATAAATCACAATGAATGTAAATGTAATGCAAAGCATAGACAGTAAAAATTAAAACATAATATTTCATCAAAATTATGTATGAAAAACCAAGGAATAATTACACAAATAGCGGGAACACTTGTCGTTTGAACGAAGTATCATTTATGCAAAATATATCGACATCTGAAGCGATTCGATTCAACAACAAGATTGCCCTCCCCACCGGCATGACTATGGGCAAGTTAGTCCTGCAGGCCGGGAAATAGAAATGAAAGAATCAGGAACATAGAAATGAATGCTATCCATGAAAGCTGAGTTTTCAGACCATCCACGAATCAATCTGAAGAAATGTGTTACAATGTACACATCCCTTCTGACCTCTAGATGGTATGTTCCGAGAATACCCAAGAGAAAGTCGGTAGGATAGAGCCACGGGTAGTAACCATACTCCCCCAAGTGGAGAAATTTCACTTTTTTTCTGAACCCTGTCCAACGTGAGGGAGTACTTGACCTCGTATGGACTCCAAACAATCGACCCACTCTCAAGTCTACTCCTTACTAATAAATTGAATAAAATTTTGAGAACCCGGGTGTCTCTGAACTTCCTTGCAGTGCGTAGGACAAAACTTAGGAATTGCTACAAGCCATCTCAATGTGAGCATGAAATGTCAGCCTACTATCAAAAATGATTCCGAAAATCCAAGAAATCGAGGTGATATGTCCAAAATATATATTTTAAATCAACTGTCAATAGAATGGTACAATCAATCGAGAATTAACAACAAAAAAATATCGTTATTCGGATTTTCACCAAAAACAATCGCTTTTTTTATTTATAGTTTTGCGTTTGATTTGTAAAACACCATTTTATATTTATATATACAGTGAGACTATGGAATCCCCAATTGGGGTATATTTTGAGGCTGGAAGTAGTGAGAAGGGCAATGAAATGAGGAAGAGGATGGTTTGGAATACCTGGATATTCAGATCTGGTCAACAAACACGGCTAAAGCCATTTCAAGCAAGATTTCTATTTTCAATACTGGTCTTTTACCAGGGCGATACTTATATCTACCACTCTTTAAAAGAATATAATTCGATCGAATTAAAATTAATATTATTTAGTTCGACTATTTTTAGTGACAGCTGTTTCGGCGTTTCAGGCCATTAAGACAGTTTGATAACGGCCTTAAACGCTAAAACAAAAATAGCTGAAGTAAAAATAAAAATATTCAATTTAATTCAATGAATCATATAAAAAACCATCGTTTCTAGTTCGATTCTCAGTGTACTCAGGGCTCTAGCCTAGTTTATATTAAACTTGGTTATTAACTTATAATAACGCTGTTAGTGGTTCAAATTTAAGTTGGTAAGTGGATATAAGTACATCGAATAAAGGAGAAAAGATTCATTACACGAAAGTGTAATGAAAGTTGACACTCGCTGATATATACTAACTACTACCAACTTACAAGCATACGGCTTTGAATTTACCACACAACTTTCGTTTCCGTATTCGGAATGAAATCCAATCTCGTTACGCCTTTTAATTAGGACAGTTCGCTCGGCAACTATTTACAGCCTCGTTGAATAGTTCACGCGTTTTTTTCCTTAAAAGGATTCGTGCAAAATGTTATAATACCCCGCTCCTCTCCGCAATAAATAAAGCTCTCCCGCCGCTCTTACTACACCCATTATCACCTATTCGAGCGCTTTCAAACCTACCTCGAAGCTCCCAGGCGTTTCATAAAAATGAACGAGGCGAACCTTTCAATAAACCTGAACGGTGTTTTATTTTCTACTAGTTGGCGTATTTACTCGAACGTTCTAGTTTGTTTTTAATTTGTTGTGTCCCAACAGACCTGAAGGGTTCAGAGGGCGGAGCTTGAAAATTAAAGACAAACAACTAAATTGTAACAGGAGGTCTGTGTTGGGAGAGATTATTATTTTATACAGCAGACATGTTCATCGAAAAATGCCTTCATTTTAAACCTTTTACGTATTGCAGATAACCCCATTTTGATAAGATGCTCAAATTTGTTAGAAAGATGGCGTTTTTTTTCATGGAAACGGATTAAATTAATATTTTCGGTTTTAATGTTCAATAAAGACACCAACATGAACGAAAAAAGGAATCTACGTCATTATAGTTGATTCGATCGATGAGAATTTTTTCGATTAGATCTCCACGTGTAAGCTGTAGATTGAATTAATTTATACAGCTTAAGGGAAGATTCAAGGTGACTCTCACCCTGATTCTTTGGTTAATCCGATGGATTGGAATGCCTTTGTTCGAAGTCTTTTATTGAATTTGAAAGTTAAAGATTATGGGGAAAAACACGTTGATCTAACCCGTTAACATTAATTGAGTTAAATAATACCTTTTGAAGATTATCTCACTTCCTAGATCTTTACATATTTTTTGTGATACCACACGAGATTTCAAACTGCCCGGATCCAGTGGAACTATGGCAATGAGGCTTAAAAACCTGGGGGATGGAACAGAGGATAGGAATAGAAAGATGGATAAGATTCGATATTTTCAGGTAGGTTCATTAAACACAGATAAAGTCATTTAAAGGAAAGCAACATTTCGATTCTGAATAGTTTTGGCACCAAGGTGACCCTGAGAGCGTCTTCCACTCTTGTGCAATGTTCAAAACTAAGCCGAATATGACAAAACAGTGGTTGGTGTAAATAGTTAGAGATTTGTTCGCGGGAGTGAAGTTATCTCTTAACCGCCAAGGGTTCGAATAATAATTTGTCCCAACCCTCTTTGATTGCTCCCCGGGGAGGTCGCAAAACCGTTCGTTTGTGTTTTGAAATATACATTCCCTTTGTTCAGTGACTAAATCTGAATAGCTGGCTTATTAATTAACATCGGAGCAATAAAAAACCTAGCACTGGAGATTGTGACTCCTGTGTTTAGTTCTAATTAAAAACCTTTTAAGCTCGTAAACCAAAGGAAGGACAGACTTAACTGAATTAAATCAAATCCTTCGACTAATACCACTAGGAAAAAACGTTTTTTATTATTTTTATGGCTTTTGTGTTTAATTTATAAGACTCCATTTTACTATTGTTGTAATTTAAAATTTAATAGATGTTATTATAAAGTTCTCCCTGATTGTACTTATTTTCATTGTGACAGCTGTTTCAGTTTTTAAAACAATTATCAAACCGTTTAATAATGGCTTTGAAAATAATTTTAAAAACTAGCAGAACTTAATATATATTTCATTAATTTTTAATAGGTACTGAAAACGATAATAAAATTGAATGAAATAAAAATTCATTAAATAAAATAAATTTTAAAAATAAGTTTAAAAACTATGATTGAAAAAATTATAATAATGATTATAACTATAATAGTAAAGTTGCTTTTAAATAGGTTACGATGTGTGTTTAAAATAACGGAAACCACAGTTATTTCAACTTTCGAATAAAATGCAAATATGGGTACCTATTTAACTAAACCGAATGGTTTATTCAAATAGATGGATATTGTTACAAATGAGCCACAAAAGATTATGGTTTCTTCACGATTTAATGGAAACTTTAGCATTATTTATGACTAAATGGAATTTGTTGGCAGCTGACTTAGAAATATTATGAAATTAATGCTCCATCAGGGCTGAAATTAAACTATGTTTTCTTTCTGTTCAACTTGATTCTCAGAATCGAAATTCATATTATTGATTTGGAAAGTAAATTTGTACTTAATATTTCCGCCCACTTGTGTGTACAAAGACCACAAATGTAACAAATCATTATACATATATTAACTATCAAACACTTGGTTCTACGAATCATCGCCCGAATCTGAAGTTACAAAGCTTGGCTCATTTCAAGTTATCTCTTTTCCTTCGCCGTATTTCTAAGATCCAAACTAACCACTCCGGAAATATTCTTAATTTCGTGTTTACGCACTAAAAACGGCTACATCAAGAAATTACCACAATCTGTCCCAAATGTATTCAAGAAGTTTATTTCGTTTTACTTTTTTAAACCGCAGCAAATTAAATATGATGTCCCCTCAATGAAACTGTCTCTAACGACGCGATGACCAAAATAATTCATGAATATTTATGACATCCACAACTCTGGCTGGGAGGGAACGAAGTGAATTTGATTACGACGACCCAAAACATACTCTTTAACCGAAAGTGTAAACATCTCGTTTACAACTCGCTCTTTTCCTCTTTTTAAATAAAAAAATGAGAGTAAATAGGTAGGCTGTAGATTTTTATTTGAACACTGTTATTTGACTTGCGATCTTTTTCAGTATCGTTTACCCAAGGGAAAGAATTCTGCAGGGGGGAACCCGTTTTGTAAAAATAAGCCTTTGAAATATTTTTAGACCCTTATACAGTTTTGCATATTTGCAATTCCAGTATATCCTAAATGTATTACCCATAGTTCAATCAATACACGTTTCACATTATACAAAGTGCTTGTTCCGGCAATATGCTGTTTGATTTTTTTTTCTTTTGGCATGAAACAAACAACGCTCCACATGAAAAGATTCATTTTTTTAACATCGACTTATTAGGTCTTATGCTTAAAATGAATCATTACGGAAGAAATTCAATTCTAAATAATGCAAAATCACGTATTTTTTATTTGAAAATTTCATCGCCGAGGATATTTTTTATTTATTCTATTGTATGTACCATATTGTACCAAATGGACTTTTACATATACAAGTAAAGGTACACTAAACAGTGAAACAAGTAAAATATTTGGTCTATATGAAAAGAAAGAATACAAAAAACATAAGTATTCCATTCATTTTATTTGTTTGATTACATTAAATTAATATTGATGGAAGATATACTCGTATGATATATATAGCCTTATTTTATCTACAATATGGATACTTTAATTAAATACTACTAGTAGAACACACCTTGCACTTTGCTATAACCAGACATTTCAGCGAGTTTTTTTTAGTTTTTTTTATAAACCTAGTTTCTGACCTGTAACACTGTATAAATCTTCTACTTAGGAAGCTCTTCACTTTGATTATCTAATGTGGAACATCAATTGTTTTTCACTCTGACCGGAAAACGTATTTGGTACTTCGGATTTGAGCTTCGCAAAATAAAATAAAAAAGGCTTTTGGCGATGTGTTCTGGATCCCTTACGGCACCAACAACTACTGATCAACCAGTCGAGAACCTTCCACACGTGTATTTACTACATGTGGCAACGTACACGCTTCGCATCATTTCGGAAATAGAACATAATTTTTATCATTGAGTTTTTAAAAAACACACCCATACCGTACACACAGCTCATTAGCCATTCAAATCCATTTTTTTTTTAATTTCATGGATATGTTCTTAATAATAATAATTATACTTAATAAGCTAATTATTATATTAATTATTATGGCTAATTAATATTGCACTATTTTTGTGAAATATCACCTCGAAGACGCCATATATAAATACATTCATTTATAAATAGTTATTAGAATAACCTTATTGATATTAACATATTAATTATTTACATATGTCGCGGGTTATGATTAAGTTTCAAATTTTTTGTTTGGCAGAGAATTGGCCGATCATTGAATGAAGAGACATGATTGATTGGCGAGTTTAAATTCTAACGGGCTAGCCTAGCTTTGTAAAGTAGGACAGTTCTGTTATTTATGGATATGATTTTCTGAAAAGATTAGTTTTGAGTTTAGCTCTGAACTCTGTCGAGTATTTTGATATTCTAGAAATCCAGGCTTTGGGACCTGACACTCCAAAGGCACGCTTTAATCTCCACTACAACCTTACCAAGCAGCCTCCTTACGTCAATACATCAAAGCTCTTCTTTTTACAAACAACTATACAGGTAAAGTGTATTTTCAATGATCTTAGCAAAATAATATTTTTCAAAAGTACAAATATTTGCATCCCAATGGTTCCATTAAAATTATTTCCACTGTATTTATACGATTACTAAATTCAATTAAATTGAATTTAAATATAAACAATAACCGTTTGATTAATTGAAGTAGAACACCTCCAAGTGTTTTGGAAACCTTTTAAGGGACACAATCACAATCGAAGGACGTCACCTCTTCCGCTCCTTGGAGACTTCTCCCCTCAGTAAATCCCTTCCGGCCCACAGCCCAGGCGGCAACCAGCCACCCCTAGACCCGATGCGATTTGAAGCCTAAATAATAATCAATTAGCACAAGTCAAAGATTGACACTGGGAGAAGAAAGGCGCGCTGCCGAGACTTATTGACTAAATTGAATAAGAAGGGGAGGGATGGGAGAGGGTTGGTGATATAAATAGACAAAAACCCTGGAACGTCACCCTTGGCTTATGGCCCTTGTAGCTGTTGTGGAGGCTCTATGTGCTATGTAGATGGCTGTAAAATGGGATTTTAAAACACATTTGCCATGCACTTATTATGTGGCGTAGAGTGTCTGCGCAAGTTATTTCAATGGCGTTTTTTACTTGGGATTTTTTCAAAATGATTTATTTATGATTATAATATTTTTTTAAATACAATAATATCGTCGCCGGAAAGGCAAAAGGGCTGAAGCGCCATTTTGGGAAGTTTATACCAGAGCACTTCAAAGTTTTTTCTACAATAAAATTCTTCTGAACCTGGTTGGATTTTGAAAAAAAAGAAAACGCAGGTAACCTAATGCTAAAAAAGTCCCAAACTTGTGAGGCTTGAGTCAAACCTTCTCTTAAATGATAAATATATTTTAGATGGCTGAAGAGCTACAAAAGTCTTCAGAATCTAACGAGAGTCAGAACATTCGATGCAGAAAAACAAACAGATCGAAACTGCATATTTAACTTATTTTTTACTAAGATGTCGCTTAAGTTCTCTTGCCTTTCCAGTGACGATATTATGAGACTGCCCAGAGGCTATTGAAATAAAACACAGAAGAGAAAAATAAAGTTTGGCAATTGCCTGTAATTTTAATTTAACTACGAAACATAGCTAAAGCCGTCAATTCTAAATACTGGTCACAAAGAGTATGTTCCGCTTTGAAACACATTGCATATTTAATTACATGAATCTCATTTAAAACGTAGGCGTGTATGAAAAATCAAGCGAAATATACTCTTTTCAGCATTTTCCCAGGTTTTCAACCTGCAACTAAAGCTTAGAATTTTACCGCTCTGCCGCGTGGCTTGTCAGTCACAAATTATTAACAATCTAGTTGTTAACCATGAAAAATCACGGGATGTAACTCGACTTGCCATGAAAAAAATAAAATTTGCTTTAATCCACTCATTTCAACTATGGAACACAATGTCTGCTAAAATACATAATACCTATCGGTAGGTTATGGATTTGAAAAGATTATTTTTTTATTTGAAAAAAATATTACACATCTCTCAGTTCCACTTTAGAAAAGTATTCACGGAATAAAATATCTATAGTGAATGCTGCTTATGTTTTGTGCTGTTATATAGAGTAAAATATTTTATGTCTGCCCAATTAATTACGACTTAATTAATAAACCGACCTGTTTCAGTTCAAAACCAGGAATATAAATCCATTCCATCCATCAATTCAGCAACCCACCTTCCCTGCCGTGAACATTTCCCATCCATTTCCCTACCTGGCTACTGAAATATCGGTCCGACATCGAATCACTCATTATTTTAAATTAAATACGGCAGGGCTATTAAAGCCGATAAGGGATTTGAAAAATGGGAATGAACCGATTTCGAATAGATAGCCAATCATTCATCACACAATGTCATACCCTAATGTTGCTCGGGGGATTCGAAATATTAAGGGTTGTTCAACCCAGGGGTGAACATTTCAATACAAAAAATATTTATTTATTCGAATAGATCCTTAAATATGTATGTTTCCTTTTAGAAAATTAAAAAATGCAGTCCGTCGTGGTAATTTCATTGAATGAAAAATTACTCACAAAGTGACTCGTTTGTTTTTTACATAGACACTTGGTAGAATGACAGAACTCAACATATCGTCACTGGAAAGGCAAAAGGTCTGAAGTGCCATTTTGGGATGTTTACACCAGAGCACTATAAATTTTTTTTGTATGTTTTAGAAAAAAATTATAAGTCTTCACTACCTACTTCGATTTTGAACTCAGGTAACTCAATTTTCTCACTGAGTTACCTGAAGCGACAAAAAGCTAAAAAAAAATCTCGAATTTGTCTCGCTTGAGTCAAGCCTTTTCTCAAATGGTTAATATATTTTAGATGGCTAAAGAGCCGCTAAAGTCTTTAGAATCAAACGAGTGTTAGAGCATTCGATGCAGAAAAATAACTGTTCAAAACTGCACATTTTCCTAATTTTTCACGAAAGTGTCGCTTAAGTCCTTTTGACTTTTCAACGACGAAATTTTAGTATGCGAATAGCCTTTTTTAGTTCAGTTTTGCCGAAGCTGTTCGGGAATTAGATAATCCGTTAAATGGTGATTGGCGATTTTTTCCGACTGACTACGTCTTGTATCCAAGTGCGTTTCTGCGCATCAGCCACCAGCCGCATTCTTCCGTTTACCAGACTTTACATTTTATCCTAATCAAGTAAATATAAGAGTAAAAATACAAATTTACAAAACTCCATGCAAACGCTTATCTAACTTTACACAACAATGCTCGACTTGTTTTGTATTATTGTTGTAAACAGTTTAAGACACATTTGTCTTATATCTTTTTCGCTGTTTATGCACCTACAAACCTACAATGCATAAATATAACAAAATAAATAAACACGATTGCCTAAGTGTAAATTGTGAGCGAAATAGATAATTTAAAAGAAAAAAAATCTGCAAACCATACGATTATTGGATAAAATTTATATGCTCTCGATGCTTTACAGGCACATTGACGGCTTTTCTGGTCGAGTGGTAAAGTGGTTATTCCACATCTCGATTCAAATTCCGGCGTGTGGAAATAAATTTTGATTCAATCAAATGTGTTTTTCACGTTTAATTAATATAAAATAAAATATATTTAGTATATTTGTGGCACATTACGAAATGATAAATGCTCTAAGTATCGCCTTGGTGAAAGATCACCTTTCAGAATCGAAACGCTGTTTGAAATGCCTTTAGCCGTGTTTGGTGACCAGATCTGAATAGCTAGGTACTTCCAAACTTTCCTCTTCCCCCTTTCCTTCCTCTCTACTTTCAGCCCCACAACATATCTCCAATCAAAGATGCCATAGTTCCATTAGCTCTAGACGATTGAGGGCAGTTGGAACTCTTGTTCGGTATACATTTAAAAATAAAATAAATACAGTTTTATGGGAAAATTGTGTGAAATTAACTGCATTTTTTTATGCTTTCTTGTAGTTTAAATCGAAACTGATGCACTTTGTATGAATTATTCCAGACTTCACTCGTTGTTTCGACAGTTGTGAGTTGGCTGTTACTGTTACTGCAGAAGTTTTTGATGCTAGCCTTCCTCCGACAGAAGAAGCCAACAAAATGCAAGGAAGAAGTACTTACTAATAACGTTGCAGAATCGACCATAAAGATTATTTTTTGTAATAATTTCAGCAACTTTGCGCCCTGATATGAAATAAACCATGACTAAACCATAGTAAGTAGGTACCCTAATTTAGGTTACCATGCCCTAGGTCGTTGCTCGCACTAGATTGGACTCGCTATTATTGCACGCACATCTGTGCACTTGTTCGATCCACTCAACAATGGGCCCATTCATTAGTCCCATTGTACTCGTAACTCAACCGCCGAAAAATATTGCAGCATCAACTGGGAACTAGCCGCTGCCGTGGACCATGCGGGATCTCTTTGTGTGAGATTAGTTGGGTAAATCCGCTGGATTATTACTATAAGGGATGAAAAGATTATGATGGGGATCAGTATTTTGAATGCAAGGGTTTTGTATTGATGGCACACTTAGTAGTTTATAATATAAATATTAAAATTAATATAAAAGATTTACGTTTTTTTTTATTTGTGATATTAATTTTTGATATTATAAGTTCTAATTCTAATTTAAATATTATTTCAAGACTTTTTAAGAAGTCATAACAACTTCCCTAAATAAAAATGAATAGTTTATCTAAGACACCATCTAGGTGTCCAACTGTGATCGGGTAGAGCTTAACATACCATTACGAAAATGACGGTCTACATCGGAAGAAATTGGGTAAAAAAATAAAAATAAATTATTAAGGAAATATGAGATTAATAAAAATGACGGTTTCTTAAAAGGTTTCGGTAGAAGTAGAGTTTCCCAGTTTAAGTCTCGGTTGCAACCCAATTATTTTTATTTTTTGAATCTTTTCCTGTTTTATATTTCGTTGAAAATTATTTCAACAATGATCAATTATATGAATGATATTATCTAGTAATCATCCTCCTTAAATCAAAATTTTTAAAAACTTTACCATTTTTATGGACATTTTTTTGTTATTTCGAGCACCCTTTTCAATATATGGAAATGTTTTCAAATTATACCTACTTTTATTACATACATTAACACAATACTTAACTATACATATATGTAGCTTAAATTATACTAAATCATTATTACAGCTTGACAAAGTCTGATATTTCATGGATTAGTGGTTATGTTATGTTTCAAACTTGTTTAATAAACCGTCATATATCAAGAAGCATATTTCGATTTTTGAAACCGTTGGATTCGTGGTGAAATTCCATTTAGACGAAATGTATTCTAAATTAGAAAAACGGAATGAATACCTACAAAATAAACTACATTTGCACGTGCATAATTATATGAAAGAATAATATCTTTAAGGAAATAATCATCATCCAAGATTAATTAAATAATATATTTATACTATATTACGTAGAACAAAATTAAAGATAATAAGAACTCAAAAAAAAATGTTTGTGTTTACAGATCACCTAACTATTATGCCATGTTGATACGAGGTCAGTTGTAAGAAATTGCCACCTGTTAATAAGCCTGCCTTCATACGTTATTAATGTGTGTGTATAAAGAAAGGGAAAATAAAATTAAAGTTTCCAAAATATAACGTTAACGGTGTAAGATCGCTAATGTATTGAGTCTTAGCCGGCCTTGGTGAGTGGTGAACGATCACCATCACGAAAAGAAATGTATTTCATATCTTTATGTAACTAGATTTGAACAGTCCGGTATTTCCAAAATGGTTGGCTTTCTCTTATCTTTCCCTTTCTCTTTTTGTTTCAGCCTCACATAAAAACGGGGGTGTCTTAGTTCTTCGGGCAGTTGAGGTGAAGTTTGATGTTCGGCAAAGGTTAGTTTGTATATTAGAGAATACAATACAATACTGATTAGTAGCTGAGTGGACAAACGCCTCGGATTCCCACCCTGACGTCGTGGGTTCATTTCATCCGATAACTAAGTCCTCCATCATTGTACAAACAACGTCTTGCGCTTATCATGATGGCCGTAGGAGTTTTTTAAATATCGTCAGGTTATTCGTAGCCCGGGAATGTTTGTCTTTCTTTTAACAAAAAAAGCGAATAATCTCGGACCAGTATAATTTTATCATTAGTTCTTACCCGCAATAAATTATTTTCCAAGACCAATATGAATTACTTTAATCCACACATTAACAATAATATAGAATTAAATATATTCTGCCAAAATACATTAAAGGCAAGTACTTTATTAGGTAGGTGGGGATTTGAGAAGATTATTTTGGCATTTGATCATTTCAATCAACATCAGTTCATAATTGAAAAGGCTCACTCTTGTATGAACGTACATACCTTCAAAGGAAATTATTATTTTATAGTCATTAACATTACTAATTTATTAGTGCTTCATAATGATTCAAACCATAAAGCGAGTACTTTCACGAAATAATTTTGCAATTTTCCCTGTGCATGATTTTAACTAGGATTTTCTTGTTTTTTTTTTTTAATATTTAATAAAAATGTATTACCTACATTCGAGCTGAATCGATTAATTCATTGAAACAAGACAAATTCATTGTTCTATTTTCTATGTCATCTTTAAAGAAAACAAGTGAAATGTCAAAATATTATTTTTCGTTTTTATCAGTCTTCTGGGGTTCAACATAGGACATAAATGAGTTCATAGACCACTAGACCTCCCTCAAATATCTATTTTTACCAATTCTTGGTGGTTCTTATATTATATCCAAGCCATGGCACATGCCCAGAAAATTCCCACTCTTGTCTGAAAATAGCGACAGTAATATCGAAAACCCTCATCCACTCATTAGTCTACCTATCTCATGACTTTTTTATGAAATCGCCATTTTTATCTCAACGGTTTGCGTTCCAAATATGAGTACTGGCCGTGGATACACAAACAATATTGTAAAATGTTCTATCTTTATATCTAACGCCCGAGTAAAAGACCACCATTCAGAATCGAAACGTTGCTTGAAATAGCTTTAACCGTGTTTGCTGACCAGATATGAATAGCCAGGTACTTCAAAATCTTCCTCTTTTCCATCTCCTTTCCTTCCCAACTACCTTCAGCCTCAACATACTCCAATTGGGGATGCCATATTCTCACTGGCTCTAGACGGTTGTGAGCAGTTGGGACTCTTGTGATGAAAAAAAAAAGTTTCCTGGAATGTTACATATCCGAAACAAAACGATACGAATTTACCACCCTAGCTGGGAGCACTTCTGGCCCGGTCTGACTGGCACGGAACACATGATCTGAGGATAGGAAAAATTGAAAAAAAAACTAAATAATAATAATTACCATTTTTTTATCAAAGTGTATGGTATCATGTCAACCTTTAAAATTGGTTGATTATATTTATAGCTTGTTAAGTCGTATTTTCCATTCAGAGTTTTCAGCGTGAAAAGAGGATTTCCTGAAATATTTCAGAAAAGTAAAATAAAGCATCAGAAAGCGGTTCCCGGCTCTCCCGAATGACGCTGATTACTCGGAGATTCATTGTAATGGCGGACGATTAAGTAGGGGAGGGGGGTAATTAAAAAGTAAGGGAAGATGAAGTGTGGACTATTCATCCTACGCTTAATCCGCCGCTTCTATTGCCTAATACCGCCTGCCAGCGATGCTATGATACAGGGAACACTAGACAGTCCCTCGATTGGAAGCTGCGACTGTTTCAAACATGTATGAATTATGAGGCATATAATATATATATTTTTTATACTATTTGGCTGTCATAAGGGAAACCAATATTTTTTTCTGTTAATATGTGGACTGTACTTATCTATATTACTAGTGATAAAAATATTTATTAATACTATTGTTATTTATTTATTGTTATAGAAAGACACACATTCTCGGGTTAAGAATAACCTGACAGTATTTTTAAAACTTCAACTACCATCATAATAAACGGAAAATGTTGCTTGTGCAATGATGAAGGACTTATTTAGCAGAGGAATTAAACCTACGACGCCTGAGTGTGAATCCAGCGCTTTTGTCTACTCAACTACTAACCGGCCATATATTTTGATAATTTGTGTGGCGCAATTTTTGTGAAAAATCACCTCAAGGGCGCTGTACAAATTTCAATTCATGGGCTCGTTCTTATCACTAACTAATCTATGGCATATTCACATAAATTAATGTCATATACAGAAGCATACTGAATACTTACCGTGCAGGTCACTTAAAATAAACAAAATTACTTCAGAAAAACCCTTGACTCTGTGCAGAAACGGGCGGCCCGTTTGATAGATTCTCCTATCTTAACGTTTTTCGTTTCGCTTTTTGCATCGAATGCTTTGACTCTCCTTTAATTCCGAAGACCTTTGTGGCCCTTCAGCCATCTGAAATATATTTACCATTTGGGAGAAGGCTTGACTCAAGCGACAAAGTTTGGGACTTTTTTTAGCTTTTTGTAACTCAATGAGAGCATTGAGTTTCGTGAGCCAACTTTTTTACTGAATATTGTAAAACAAAAAACTTTAATGTGCTCTGGTGTGAGCTTCCCAAGATGACAATTCAGCCTTTTTTTTTAATTTGAAATAATAATTATTGTGTAAATAAAATTGAAAACCTAAAAATTAAAATGGAGTTCTACAAAATAAACTTTAAAATAATAAATATATCAATAAAAAAGACGCTTCAGCCCTTTTGCCTTTTCGGCGACGATATGTTAGTCAGCACGTAATAATTATTATTAAATTCACATAAGGCGTATCAATTAACGTTAAAAACTAACGTCAAATATATAAATAGAGATAATCATAGTGAAAGACGATGTAAGAAAATGTGACGATCTCTCCCTAAGCACGAGAATTTTCTCAATTATGGGGGTAATTATCAATAACTAGAACCTAGACATTGTATATAAACTGAATTAATATTATACCTACTGTTAGTATTAAGTAAAAATGATTACTTTTGTACAATTGATTAAATAAAAAGATGAAATAGAAAATAATTAATAATAATAATTTTTAAAAACTGAAATCAATCTGGTAAGTTTGGCAGAATTTTCCTTGTCGAGTGAACTCTCTTTCTGAATACGCATCTGAGTTATTCCTTCCCAATGCTCCGCTGGCTTCTGGCTTATTGGCGTCATCTGCTTTGTGCCTCCGAGATGTATAATAATAAAAACCCAAATTAATGTTGCTCCCCAGATGATAAATCAAAACGTTTTGATTTAAGACGATGTTTCCGCGATTTATTCAAATATAGCTACGAACATAAGATGCTCCCAAAACAATGTTTCTCTGGACTTGTTATTTTAAAAAAGAAACATTCTATGTTTAAGAAAAAATGGTGAAATACGAAAATATTATTACTGTGTAAAATATTTTTTTACTATTAAAGTAAAAATGTGTATAACTACCATGCGCCATTTTTTTCTAAAGTATAGATAGCATCACCCATGTAAAAGATATCGAACAGTACACTGCTTGAAACGACCTTGGTTTATTTATAGTAAACCCTTTGAACATTTGGCAGCTTCCATAGCCTATTGGCGTATACTTTTGACTTACAGTATCACAGGATACATGTGTTAGTTTTTACTTGCCTAGAAAGTCAGAGATTTTTGTGTACTTTTGGTGGCATTATAATATATATATATTTTATAATTTCTACAAACTCAGCAAAGACCGGTAATCATCTAATTTACTGGCGAAATGCAAGTTTTGGGGTCGGGAAAAAATAGCTACTGTCCAAGGCTCTTCTAAGCCGAATAAACTGTGATTTTGGATTCGACCTAAAAATGGTGATCTAAAGATTCGATGAAAAAATCCAGCAAAACTGGTTTTTGTTGGAAAATCATCAAAATCACGTGCGAAATGCGAGACTTGAGATTGGGAATGAAAGCTTGTTTTTTGAGGATTCATTCAACTGAATTGCCTGAAATTTCGGATTCGTCCTAAAAATGCTGGTCATAAGACGATTCGATGAAAAAATCAAACAAAAATTGTTTTTGTTGAAAAATCATGAAATTTACGGAAGAAATGTGAGGCTTGGAGTCGAAAACGAATGCGTGTTTTCTAAGGAACCGAGAAACAGAATTGTCTGAAAATTTGGATTCGTCCTGAAAATGATGTCTTAAGACGATTTGATGAAAAAATAAATTATAAATTGTTTTCGTTGAAATATCATGAAATTTACGGGTGAAATGCGAGACTTGGGGTCGGAAATAAATGCGTTTATTCTGAGGATCCAAAAAATAGAATCTTCTGAAATTTCGGATTTTTCTTGAAAATAATGGTTTTAAGACGAGTCAATGAAAAAATCAAACAAAAATTGTTTTCGTTGAAGAATCATTAAATTTACGGGCGAAATGCAAGACTTGGGGTTGAAAATGAATGTGTGTTTTCTAAGGATCTAAGAGTCAAAATTGTCTGAAATTTTGGATTCGTCCTGAAAATGATAGACTTAAGACGATTCGATAAAAAATACAAACAAAAACAGTTTTCGTTGCAAATCATCAAGCTTACCGGCGAAATGCGAGACTTGGGGTTGGAAATGAATGCGTGTTTTCTAAGGATCCAAGGAACAGAACTGTGTGAAATTATGGATTCGTCCTGAAAATGATAATCTTAAGACGATTCGATGAAAAAATCAAACGAAAATTGTTTTCGTTGAAAAATCATGAAATTTACGGCTGAAATGAGAGACTTGGGGTCGAAAATGAATGCGTGTTTTCTGAGGATCCACGAAGAAGAAACCGTCTGAAATTTTAAATTCGTCCTGAAAATGATGGACTTAAGACGATTCGATGGAAAAATCAAATAAAACTTGTTTTCGTTGATAAATCATCAAATTTACGGGCGAAATGCGAGACTTGGGGTCGGAAATGAATGCGTGTTTTCCGAGGATCCATGAAACAGAATTTTCTGAAATTCAGAATTCGTCCTGAAAATGATGAATTTAAGACGATTTGATGAAAAAATCAAACAACAATTGTTTTTGTTGAACAATCATCAAATTTTCAGGCCGAAATGCGAGACCTGAAATCGGAAAAAAAACTATTTTTCCAGACTCTACTGGACCGAATGGATTGAAAAAAATGATTCGACATCAAAATAATGGCTGTTAGACAATTCGATGACTCGTATTTTGGGGGTTCGAAACCTAACGAGTGCAAATTCATTATATCCAATGGTTAAGCGTTATTCTACATGTAACATAAATTTATTCTAATAATTATTAGTATATTTGCGCCATGTTTCATATTGGTACATACTTCCCCGTACTGTCTTTTAATTTATTTTATTTATATTTTACAAAATTATTAAATAGGAGACAGATTTTTAAAATATTACATATCGCGACCTTCTAATCTAGACATATGCCTGTAATATGGTGGTCTGCATTCTATGCGTAAAACACGATATAAACAACAACAACAAAACCACCATCATTTAGTCAGTCTGGGGATGTCGTGATGGACCTCAGCGACAGTCAAACAACACAATGTCTCACAATGTGACAGCATAATCTGACCGGTGATAGGAATAAGGATGATGTAAAGGGCAACACTTTCCCAGGTAGGTAGTTCAGCGATTGGTTCAAGCGACTTCTGGATTTTATCTCAGTTATACAATGATTTTATTGACGAACATTTTCGATTCTTATCGTCCACTTTCTATTTACCCATAATTAGAATTCGTTTTTTTAGTGAGTTTGTATATTGATTTATGCATCACTGATTGAATCTATTATAACATGTTTTAGGCGAAATAAAGATATGGAATCTTTATCCAAAGTAAGTATTTATTTTTGGTACTATCAGCCTTGAATGGTATTTATAATCGAAACGTTGCTTTAAATTGCCTAAGCCGTGTTTATTAACCAGATCTAAGCTAGACACCTCCTAACCTTTTTCTTCTTTCTCCCTACTTCTCTCCGCCTCACAACATAGTCATATATGCAATAGTCTTACTGGCCCCGTTCTTTAACCATATAAAAATAAACGCTTCTACAAAATATTGCGGTTTTTCTAATCGGTGTTCTACTGTATTTTCTTGTTAAATGTACCGTTATATTTTTCAACAAATATATTTCTTTCCCGGCAAAGTTCGAGTTCAGCTAGCAAAAGCAATGATATGAACTTATAAAGTACTGTTGTTCAACAAGCAGGCAATTTAAACTCTAAACCGCCAATTATTTATTCCTGTTCCTGCTCCCGGAGGAGGCGGGGAATTCCTGAAAAGTCACTGAGTTTTCATTCTATCTAACCCTAAAACATTTGCAAATAACGTTCCTAACCTTACGAATTCAAACCTCACATTTTACCACATTAAAGGGGTTAAATATAAACCTCAATGGATTATGCGCTTTTTATCGGTTACCTTCAATATTAAAGGAATTAATCGTGATTAAAATTAATTGATCAAATTGCCTTACAGATTCTGTAATAATTTTCAAAGGTGAAAATGTAAATTACAACACGCATACCAATATGTTTAGTAAAAAAATGATAAAAATAATATAAAACATCACTATAGCATAAAAAATAGCTTTTCTACCAGAGTGGTAAAAAAATACTATCATTCGAAACTTTGCTCTAAACGGTTTTAGGCGGGTTTGGTGGCCAGATTTGAACAGCGAGGTACTTCCCAACCTTCTTATTTCCCATATTCTTTCCCTTCGACTCTATTCATTTTTTTAAAAAATCACAAATCATAATGGGAATGTCAAAGTCCCACTAGCTACGAGCTGACTTTGAATCTTTGGTTAAAAACTATGCAACAAATACTCTGGAGTCATGTTTTAGTTTATTAACAGTTAATGTGATATTTGAAAGTTTCATAGCTCATATTGGAAATGGAATTGCAAACTGAGGTACTCGCTCGCAAACGTGAATTTGATTAACGTAAAATGTAATCTAAAAATTTCAGATAATTTGCATTAAAAATGCCTTAGAGTTGTTCACCGTTATAGAATTTAAGCTACTCTGAACAGCAGAACAGATGTAATTATTTGAAATTATTCGTCAATTTTTTTATTTGAAATAATACTAAAATAAAAAATAAGCGTTTTTTTTTTTCATTCGAATTCAAAGGTCGACTGTTTCTCCACCACGCCTGGCCCCGTTTCCAACGAGTCCTTAAAAATAACTAAATCAAAGGGATGTGAAGGACCTCCGAGAGAAGGTCTGGTCGCCGGTTAGTAGGGGAATCACGACCACTCTCGGAGAAGTCTCGAATGCTGTGGGCACGGAATAGCAGATGATTGGTATAATGATACTTGTACTGGGCGCATTTTCATAGTCCGTTGAAGATTGTAAAATTATGTGGACCAGATTTAAGGAGTGTTATTTCATATTTTTGTGGATCGTTTGTTCAAAATGATTTCACTTTTCATTTTCGATTGAGTAGGGAATACAGTTTTCAAAGGACATAATTGAAAATAAATTAATTAAACAAACGTTATAAAATATAATAAGTCAAGAATGAATGAATAATTCGATTAATTGACACAAATTTCTTTCCTACAGGGTCAAAAGTTGCAACTTATATTTTTATTTCTCTTTTCTGAATTTGACAAAAGTGAAAAATGATGAAGCTCATTTAGTTTTTCTTAAATAAAAATATTTTTTCCAAGCAGTTCGCGTTCGAAAGCAACAAATATAATATTAAATGGTGAACTTATCCTGATTATTGTGGTTCGTTCCAAAAATTGAACTAATCCCAACAAAACCTGAAATCTCAAAAAATATTCGACAGTCGGTTTGTTCCATATTATGATTATTGGGAATAGGCGTTTTGCAGTTAAAAGTTTTTATTTTTAACTAATTTATATTGTGTTTTTTTTAATTGTCTGCTTAGAGATATCTGCTATAAGGGCCAATTCGAGTGAAGTTTTCGAATTCATATCCTCAATTTTAATTTCTGTTTTGAAAGTGATTCTATCAAGAAACCATCGAGAATTTTCATTTCCATGAGCATTTTCTATGGTTGAAATGGGCGATCTAAAACTCTGATTCATATAAATTTTTCAGCATATGTAATCTTAAGACGAATCCGAAAAAAAATAATCAAAAAGTGAAAACTTTAAAACATCTCTCATTCTTATGGGCCTTTTGCAAGGTTGGGGTCGGATTCGTTCCCACATATTTCAGGTTCTACCGCACTGATTTGAATGAAGTTTTCGGATTTCTACTAAAATATGTGATCTTAAGACGGAATCTGAAAAAAAATTATCAAAATTTTTAAATTTACAAAAATCTCTCATTTTTGTGGGCCTTTTATTATTAGTTCAGGTAACATTTTATTTTAGTTTATTGCTGACTGGAACGACTTGACATTAACATTTAAAAACTACCTTTAGATGGGTTTATTACTTTCTGGGAGACGGGTTACATAGTGATGAGTTCGGTGAATCGAGGAGTATATTAAATATAATGTCTATGATTGTCGGCTTTATTTTTAACAATTGATCATTTCTTATTTTAGGATTGGATTATCTCATCTTGGTTGCTTATTGATTTATGGCTTAATGAATTTGACTACAAATCATCAGTTTCAAAAATTAGAAACTCTCTAATATTTCTAAGCCAATTGGCACTATAAATTTTGCTCACTTACCTCTACGGTATTATTACCATAAATCATTGAATTACTTTAATTCAGTTATGTTTTCCGCAAGTGCTCTTTTTTCTAGGAGTTTATCCTAAAAATACTCTTCGTAAGTTACTCAAATAAATAATCTATTCAGGAGTACTTTACTTACTCTAAATAACCTTTATAATGGTATGCACGTTATATTTAGAGGTCAACGATCAATATAGTATTATCAATAGCCACCTTGGATTATGCAATACGCTTAATAGCCTCCCTACTACATCAGATTCACGTACTCCATACATAATGTGTAGTAATAATTAACAATTAACCAAGTCAATGGACTATGGTAAACGCACCTATAATATATCAATTAGCCTAATCACGGTGGGGGCATGTAATATGCGATGGACAAGGCTGGGATCTCCAAACTTCTGAATAATGTGAATATTCGCTTTGAAGTCAGTGTAAAGATAAGAGTGAATTGCCAACGGATTTTAAGCGCAATGGGAGGAATGTTTTGAAAATCATACTCGTATACTTAATGTTTAGATCTCTTGCTAAAATAAATAAATGTTCCCACACCTTTATACACCCTATGTATTTTATATGTATTATTATGTTTTTTTCTGTTATCACTGTAAACTATACTTAAATAATGATTTATTATTATTATCCTTGTTATTATTTTTCATTGAGAACGGTTTTTCGTTACTGAGAAAGTATTATTGAAGGTATTATGTTGAGTGTTATTGTGGCATTATTCATTGACCTAAGTTTGGTTCTCACTTAATTGTACAGTTTTGTTCGGTTTTAATTTTATTTCAATAAACATGACCTCATTTATATAATTGGTGTATTATTCAGGATATAACCGCAATGATAGGATCAAGAAAAGGACGTTTAGATGGTGTGGGCATGTAGAGCGAATTAACGAAGAAAATAGTGTGAAAACGATGCATGAATGTGAATGAAGGAAGGAGTGTGCGCCAATACAGAGTTGTATGATGGTCCGTCCTCTCTCTCTATCCTTGCTAGGAAACGACGTGATAGTCAGCTATCGTTTTTTTTAATTTATTGTTTGTTTGGAACATTTACAGACTGATAACACGGGGGCTTATGATCACAAAGGCCTATCATATATGCAAAATCCGGAGAGATAGGCCCCTGTGATCCTAAGTCGCTAAACAGTTTTTGCATATTTAATAAATACAAATTAACAGTAAGGTCACCAACCCAATTACAAAATTTTCTCCTCATTCGTCGAGTATTAAATACAATCATAAGGTATAATTATATTACAATAAGAAAAAATAATAACAATAGCAAAAAGGACAAAATCAAGGAAAAACAGTAAATACAAAAATAATAATAACATAGCAAATCGAAGAAAATAACATTATTAATATATGTATATATATATATATATATATATATATATATAAATAATTAGTGTGTTATTCATATATTTTTCACAATCAATTTTATTACGAGTGTCATTCATATGTATTTCACAAACAATTTTATTATCAGCATTATGGTATATTTCAAACTTTCTTCCACTTAACATGGCATACTGAATTTTATTTAGCATAAATCGATCACATTGCACTTACCTGGAGCCCTGACAAGGTTGGTGAAGCTGTCTACACCAGCTAAACTATCCCCATGATTTAAATCTGAAGGTATCCAAAATCAGTCGGCCAAAAATGAAAACTTATTTTTCAGGTAGGTACTTTTTTTTAATTTTCGTAACAATTTTGCCAACATATTCAAATACAAATTAACTATACTCACTCGTCGTATTGTCTGCTAGCTTTGGTCCTAATGATCGTTTCAACAGCGCGTCGATGAACAATCAAACCCTTTCTCGAAATTATCAAGTCACCTTCTTTATAATAAAAAGAGCATTAGAGAAGAGTTGACGATCACTGAATTCATAAATACGTTACATGGGATGCCAATTGATGGTTACTTTGCCCAATATGCTCCAACCCTTCGTCGTCCATGAATAGTCAAGGCAGGTACCTATCCGTTGGAGCCATAACATATAATAATATGCGGCTGGACCTAGCCGGGGGCAACAATAGAGGGTAAGTTCCATCTACCGCAGAGGCAACATGCATTGTCATGTCTATTGTATCGGCTGCAACCAGAACACTCGGTATTGTCTCTGCCAATCTTGTAATTTTCTGGTTTGCCAATGAAACTGTATATTCGACTTATTGTAACAGGTGTCGCCCACCCCGACATTCTGCATTGATTTTTAATAGCTTACTATTATAGAATGGCCAAAAAAATTATCTACAAAATTGTTTAATGATTACTTTGATTCAATTACTAATTTTTAATCATGCTATTATGATAACAATCACGATTATAAAAAAAAAAACTTAACTTTATTTGAAATCCTTACATGGGTAAACCTTAATTATTTTATGAGCGGCTTAGTTTTACTAATAAATGATAGTAATATTTTTAACCTACCTACTTAAATAGAATTCAAGCATTTATTATTAACAGGCTTTTTTTATATTGTGAATATTGCCCATGAGTCCCAACTACCGTCTAGAGCCGATGGAGACTATAGCATCCAGCGATGGGGTATGTTGTGGGTTTGAAAGTAGTAGAGAAGGGAAGGAGATTGGGAAGAGGAAGATTAGAAAATACCTGGCTATTCAGATCTGGTCACCAAACACGGCTTAAGCCATTTCAAGCAACGTTTCGATTCGGAATCGTGGTCTTTTAGCCGGGCGTTACATATAAAAATAAAAAACCTTTCCAATTATGTTTGTGTATCTACGGCCGGTCTGTGTATCTACCGCACAAAACTTCTTCCAACCGTCCGGAGCCAGTGAGACTATGGCATCTCCAATCGGACTTGGTTGTGAGGCTGAAATTAGTTGGGAGGGGAAAGAGACAGCAAAGATGAAGGTTGGGAAGTATCCAGTCACCAAATTCGGCCAAAGCCATTTCAAGCACCGTTTCAATTCTGAATGGCAGTCTTTCGCCAGGGCGATACTTAAAGTATCTACCACTCTGGAACGTGCCACAAATAAACTTTTATAATATTTTATATGAATTAAATGTGTGACTCATTTTAATTAAATAAAAGTTATTGGCGCACGCCGGGTTTGAACCCGCGAACTCTGTGATTTGCAGTCGAGAGTCTTACCACTCGACCATGGAGGCCCCACCTATCTACCTAAATAGAATTCAAAGATTTGTTATTGCCAGGCTATTTTTAAGATAATTAAAATAATATCCGTGGTCTAATTCAAAGCTATTTTTTCATTTCTTGAAGTATGTCCAACCACAAAGTGATTGCTTTCTACGAAAATATATAGTTGATATAAATTAATCAACACACCTGCAGATCATCGAATAGTTATTCGGCTGAACTTATAACCTGCCGTAACGATATATTTAAATCATAATATTTAGATCACTTAAAGTAACTTATCAAACCACCACTGCTTAGTTTTATTTCATATTTTGTAATCAATTGTCATTTTTATTTTCGATAAAGTCTTAAATCAATAATTTCACAATAAACAGGAAAGTCATAATTTGGTTCGATTTTAAATTTCAACAAGAAAACAATGATTCATAACTTGAAAACAGATTTATTAATATAATTTATTTGGATCGTCATTATTTTATCAAAAGCTTTCAGACCCATAACGAAATCGTTTCAGGAAACGAGGATAATACAGTGGTTACCCACCTGAGTAAAGTACCTAGTATAGATAAAGAGAACAACATTTCAGTCAGACATTCCTCGGGTTAAGCCTTAATTCAACATCCCCGCATCGCTCTACAATTGCAATAAGCTTTGTAAAGCACCACCTGTACATCTAATTAGAATAACTGATTAACCTCGACGTCGGCTAATAACTGGAGCTCGTTTGTTCCTGAACTTTGAGTGAGGCATTCAAAACGTTGCTACTTCACAGTGGCTAGGAGCACATAAAAGGCTGATGTTATCTCATCAGTTGTATTTTACCACACGAGGAAACTTCTCCATATTTCAGTTGTGACAATCATTGTTTGTTATTATTTTTGGTTATTTAATAATAATAATAATATTTGGACGATTTGTATAGCGCCGTTTTTGTGAAAAATCACCTCAAGGGCGCTGTACAGATCTTACTTTCTATCATTACATATTAATTCCTAGTTTAAAAAATAAAATATACAGGAACATACTCACCTGGCAGGTCCCATCAGATAGACAAAATTATTAACTTAAAATTATGATTATTATTATTTTATTTTTTTTTCCGATTTAGGGCATGGGAGCGAAATTAAAAGAATGGACTTTCTGAAATTGTCATACAGTACAGGAATTTTAAAGAAGTAATTTGTGAAATATCCTACTTGATTGAATTATATCATTATTTCGGTTCAATTTTCTTGAATTTTTTTTGAAAAGGTTAGATATCTTGTTTAGAAGTTTGAAAGTAGTTATCGATATCTTAAAACGAACAGTCTAACAAACAAATTTATATAAAAATGAAGGACACTGCAATATTTTTATTATTTTTTATGGCAACGCAAAGATGGTTCCAATGCAAAAAGATCTTCAAAAAGCACTATGGTTTTTTTTAAATAATAACAATACTTTGGTAATTTACGCAGACATAATTACCCATAATTTAGCGGAAATTAAGAAATTACCACATAATATACTGATTTAACAATAAAATATACATTTTTAATGACCCGAAAAAACACTTCAAAAAAATTCTGTCAATAATCATATCAGACTGATAATGTAATAATGGCCATTATTTATAAAATAGAAGTACCAAATGGCTAATTTACATCTCATCAGCACAGGTGCCAATAACAATTTATTTATGTTCTACCTTTTATCTATCTAGTGTGTTTGTTATGTAAAATAACACTCATGTATGTATGTGTTGGGCATCATACATGTTAAATGTACTTCAGTAATATAAAATTAATAAAATAGCGCTTTTTTTAATATCATCTCAAATGCGCTTGAAATAACAGAATTTTTTTTTTTTAATTTGTTGAAGTTTGTTAACTTGTTATTTTTTAAAGCAAAAAGTTGCATCGATAAGTGTTTTTTAAACATTTTTTCAATGTTTATTCCAATAAAATTATTTATTATGTATTCGTAAAAAGCATTAACTTTATGGCTTGCCATATTTATAAATAGAACATTTATACTTTGTTTTTTACCAAATTTTTATTTAATATTTTGTATTAATTTAATATTAAAACCATGGAAACGCTTAATAGACAAAATATTAAATAAAAAAAGTATTTAATATGTGTTAAATCAAATTAAACGCTTAATTTATAAATAAAAAAGTAAAACATTTAATAAACTTAAGTCATGGCGTTTTCCTTGTCAAGTGTCAAACTGTCAAGTTCGGGAATCACGCATAACTTCACGTCTGAATATAATATAATTGTACCAAAACAGGCATTACTCGGGGTTGCCATGGTTAGAAAGAATTTATTTTCACTTAAATGTAAATTAAATTTATTAATTTTACTGTCTAACTGTAATACAACTCAAAATTGACGTTGACTTAAGCATTATTTCCATACTGTCCAAGTTTTTTGAAATGCTGTTTGTTAATCCTGCATTTTTTTACATGTCTATAAAACCTGTCTACAGGCATTAGCTCCTGCAAAGTTTTCAGGCTAAATGGCCAAAGTTCAGAAGGGTGATACTGAAAAAGAGTACTTCTGTTGGACAGGGTGCAGCGCATCGCGGCGGCTGCTTTTTATTAGTCCATGGGGGTCGAAGTTTCTGGTATTAGAAAAGATAAAATATTAAACGATGCGTATCATATTGAAAGTTGGTTACAATGTTATCATGAACTAATCTATTGAATATTATACTTAAGTAAATATATGACATTATAGCTGCTGTGTGTTTAATGTTTAACATCTCTATCGGATATCGTTTTGTTCCCAGAATCCGAAAACCAATAGTTGAGTCAATCAATGTTAGACAATAAATTAGATCAAACGTGAACAGGGGAACATGCTAATATGCTCGCTAATCAATGGGCCTCCCTAGCGTTATTTGCTCAGTAAGTATCAACCGTGATATTTGCCCGATGCGTTCGACAAACGCTGTAGGCCCGTGTGACTGTTTGTTGGTTACACAGCAGCTATAATACCAGCCGCCAACCACCAGGAGTACAGAGCGCAGAGGAGGCTAGTGTCTACTTTTCATTGTGTGTCTATGTGGGTTGAGAGATCGTATTGATGGGAAATGGCTTTGATGGATAATTAACGGTGAGACTCGAAGGCTTTTATGAGTGTAAATTAGGGAGAGATCAATCAAAAGAAGAAAATTATTTGACTCAAGGCCGGAATCAAAGAATTGCTTCTTTTTTGTTCGTGTTTATTTATTTGTAACGTGAATAAACACGAACAAAATTAAAGTTATGATACATAAGTCACTACATTTTTTTGTTTTTTTCTAAGAAAGACAAACATTTCCGGGTCACAAATAATCTGACAATATTTGAAAAACTCCTACTACCATCATAATAAATGGAAGATGTTGATTGTGCAATGATAAAGGATTTAGTTAGCAGAAAGAATTAAACCCACAACGCCCGGTTGGGAATCTTACGTGTTTGTCCATTCAGCTACTAACCGGTGTTGTAATGTTTTCTCTAATTCTCTAATATACAAACATACACCTTTATTATGGTCATAACTGCCCCGAAGAACTAAGACACCCCCGTATTTATGTGAAACGTTAGTAGTAAGGTTGAAGCAAGAAAGGAAGGGAATGATAAGAGAAAGCGAACCGTTTTTGAAATATCCGTCTATTCAGATCTAGTTACTTAAGAAATTTAAATCCATTTATTTTCGGAATGATGATCGTTCAACACTAAGACTATCTCCCACTTTGAAAAAAGGACCTGATGTATCATATTATTTATTGAAAAAATATTAATAACGTTCGAAGAATATGAAACCGAAGACACAAAAAATAAAAAATATTTCGTTACGGGCAAGACTTTAACTCGGACATCTAGCTTATCCGGAAGTAAAGCTTTTACCAATTGTGCCATCGAAATCTTTTTGAATTCCGTCAATTTTATCATTCTCATATTTCTTACAATTTTTTTTTCAACGGAAAAATAATGGCAGCTACCTGTAAGCAAAGCTCTTTCCAAAACACAATTAGCATGTACAAGTGGAGTCACAAATTAAACTTTTCATTTTTATTTACGAAAGACCTTCGACTATTTACAATGCCTAAAATTAAAATTTTAAATTAAAATCAAGTAACTAATTAAAGCTTTACCCTTCATTGTGATATTAATTTTTGAAACATTACCAGTAAAAAAATTTAAAAAATTTATAGAAGACGATACAGAAAAAAACAATCAATTAATATTATTCATTCAATGTTAAAGAAAAAATATTTTAATGTAATCGATAGTTTTCGATTGTGAATATCACAATCGAAATTAAAATCGAAAAAATCGTAAAGCTTTAATATGTTAATTCTAGATTAAAATATTACGTACCTACATAATTTGGTTATTTTTTTTAGGCTGCTACAATTTAAATCCATGATCTATAGATCTAGCTTGGCCTAGAGTCAATGAGTTTACCGTTCTGGCACAAAGTTGGTCACGTACTTACCATTGATGGAATAAATTTTCGATACAACAGTGGTTCGATATTTTTTGATCGCAAAATGAAAGACAAAGAAGAATATTATATAAGTTATTTTGAGGATTAACAAAAGCACTTTCATTGTAATATTATATTATATTCATTGAATAAAATCCTACCCGTGCTAAAAAATGTTTGCACAAGGATACTGGCTGGCGGGCAAACCGTCTATGAATTAATTCACTGAATCTACATAATGCAGGCGGTTTTTGAACTTTGTATTAGTCTTTAAACTTTAAATTAAAACGACTTTCCCTATACCTTCGTTAAATCTATCGCCCTAAACCTCGGTTTAGGGATTGAAATAATTGAACAAAAGCGACCTGCGTAGTGCCCACCATTATGGTCTATGCGTTTGAGGTGATTAGTCGGGGAATAAGTAAGAGCCATGTAGATTCGACTTATTTATATAATCTTCAGTATCAACAGATCATTATTTATATAGGTGCGTGCTTTATATTATGTGAGTAATGATATATATAGTTAACTTATTGTTTGGCTGAGTCATCTTGGGTTGGTAATTGTAGGTAAATCCACTGAAGATTCTTCAGTAAAGTATATACTATTTTTGTAGTAAGCAATCACTTTGTGTTTTGACATATTGAAAAAACTGATGTAATCTATTTATTATTATGATTATTATATAAATGACATTCTTGATAAGTGATGTTTGAAAAATGTTATTGTGTATATAAATATGTTAAAAGAGTAAAAATTACGGTAGGCTGTATATCTAAGGTCTCTACCGATCGAGGTATTGAAAAAATGATTGTGTAAAAGCATTTTTAGCAGGCGTAGTTAGCGCAAATCAATAGCCTTCCACTCCCTTGACCCAGCACGTGCGAAGGGAAGATGATATATTCCAGCTTCCATTCCCACCACGAGAAAAGGGGTTTTCACCTTTCAGCTGTTCGACAGTTTTCATTGTGGGTCCCAATACGAGTCGAACCCCCGCCCTCGCCTTTGTGGCCGAGCTGAGGGCTCATTTATATTCCTGGCGTGTCATTTGTTAGGCGTTTGCAGATCTTCAGGGGAGAGTTCCCATCGATGCCATTGAACCCGCCAAAATACTCTAAAATCCAGAGATTTTATTCTGCGATATTAAATGAAAAATACATAAATTTTGTAACCAGCAATCAACATCCTTATTAAAATGGGTTTTTTTTTCAGTGTTGATTTTGTCATAACGATTTAATTTAACGCTAGGCAGTTATTTCGCCTGTTGAGAAGTGACTGAAATAACTTTTTTTAATTTTATTCGAGCATGTGTTGAGATTATAGCTTTCACTTTGATTTGTATTTTTTTATACCTACCTACCTTTAAATTAAATGTATTATTATCTAGTTTATCTGTATAATTTGTAGAAATTACTTGTAAAATTAATAATTTAAAGAAACAATAATTTTAAAAATAATCCAGTCCAGTCCTTAATATGTTCAAGAAATCAAAATTTAAAATACCGAATAATAATAAAAGGCCAAACAATATAATTCTTTAAACTAATTCACAAAATAATCAAGAAAGTACTTAAAAAATTCAGTTTAATTCATTTTAATAAACGTGGAAAAAACTAATGGCAAATCAAATTACCATACTATTAAGAAAAACCTGCATTCAGTAAAGTAATAATAATTTTCTAGTAATTAAATAGGGGGAAAAACATTTTAATGTTAAGTACCTCATATAAAACGATTTCAAGATAATTCAGTTTTACCGACAATAGTAACTAAACAAATTAATGAATCATATAAATAAGTTGATTCCATGTTCTGACCTAACCATAGTTTGAGAATGCCCCTGAACGCTGAAACACCTATCACTAGAAAATAAAACAGCAGAACTTAAAATAAATATAAAAATCATAATAACTTAAAAAATATAAAATGAAATTATAACAATGTATTATTGTAATTCCTCATTTAATTTCTTCGGATTGTATTTTTTTAAATATCACTCGTAATACTTGTTTACCAGGTAATTATTTTTCAAAACAGTTTTGATAAAACAATAATAATGAATTTTAAATGAGAAAAACCAGCATGAATCTGCCTACATATAATAGGTTTCAATTTGTATTGTTCACCTTGTAAGGGCCGTTTATATTTATTCTCAAAGCACATAGATGTAGATGTACTAATTAAAAACTTACTCCGTTAAAATCGCTAGATAGTTTATATTAAATAGGTATCGATGAAGAAAGAAAAATATTAATAACAACATTTTTTTTCATTAATTTGTTGAGGTTTTTTCAGGTTTATTTAAATTAACAACATGACCGTACTGCTTTCCGGCTGATCACAATTTGTTCAAAACCGAATATCGGCGTTTAACGGAGACTATCCAAATGTTTAAAAAAAACTAAGTGATAGACATTAAAATAATTAAAAAGGAAAGCAAACAAAAGTTTGAAACACTTCAACCTGTATAACCTTTCGCTACAACCTTTTACTTTTCAGTTTTCCGTTAACTGTTTCTTTCCGAGCTTGCCCACGTAAAACGGTTTTTATGATTCCATAGATGCAAATCATCCACGAGGCAAAGTCATCACAGCGCGCATTGAAGTTTTTTGCGATAGATAAGTTGCATCCGTAAAAAACCTTAAAACCGTTTGCGTTCACAGAAAAAAAATGTTGGCTTTAAAGACAACATTTTTATTATAATTACGGCCAATATTATATGTAATTAAATGTATGATCATAAATAAATCCTTGATCACAGTACATTTTGACGTGTGGGTATACGCAGACTTCTAATAATGATAACTGTGAATTTATAAAGCGCAGTTTTGTGATAGTTCACCTCAAGTGCGCTTCAATTGCTGCTTATTTTGTTTAAAAAAAAAAAAACTTTATATAAAACCACGAATATTATTTTGTTTTTTTTTTATGACCGACCGGTTTCGCTTAGCCTCGGCATCATCAGGGTACAAAATCAAACTAAACAAAACATACAAAGTTTGGGATTTTATGTACATACAGAGGGAGAACTAATTTTAAAATAAAATAACAAAACAATGAGAAAACAATGGAATAACATTTAAATTATAACAAAGGAACAGAGAAAAAGGACAGATAATTTTAATTGAAAGAGAAAAAACGTCAATTTAAAAGGTGATCAAAGAATAATGATGATGAAAAATTTTATGAGTAAATATGAAATATACCTAATATTGGATTAAGAGTGTGACTATTAATTTTATTTTGTTTGTTATAAAGCCCAATTTCTACTTTGTTTTTTACTAAAACGGATGTGTTGATTTTTGAATTAATGTTTAGAATTAAATATGCATTCATTGTTTTATATGCCTCATAAATAATTTCCTTACTTCTGGTTCCTTGTGAAAATCGAAAACTGGGTCACGAAGTGCCTCGCTGACTCACGAAACTACAAGTCACAGTTCCCAGTAATATTCTGTATGGCCAACACTATTATCCACACAGCACATTCAAATGTCAATCAAATTATCATGACCTGTTGACCCTGAAGTAAGCCCTCATCCGGCCCTTGGCTATTTGGGCCGCCCTTAGGAGCTGCACACTTGTGAATATCTTGAATCATACCCTTCCAAGGGTTCGTTTTCGCACCCAATCAAATTCTCTCGTCTGAGGTTCTCTACCAGCCCCGCTTTGAATGTATTGTACCCTTGAAGAGAGCTGCTTGAAAAACACTGGCCTGTTCTTCAACCCTTTTATGAGGAATTTTAGAGCACATATAATTTTGTCTTTTTATTAAGCATGTTGAAAATTATCAAGAAAAGGTCCTATGTTTTCATCAAATGAACGATTTTCAACTTTTATTGTACCTTTGCCAAAAACAAAATTTCTAATATCACTTTTTTTTAATTATTTTTTTTCTACCAATTATTTTTTTATATTTAATTCCGCACAAGAGTTCCAAGTGCTCCCAACCGTCTCGAGCCAGTGGGACTAAGCCATCCACAATTAGAGTATGCTGTGAGGTTAAAAATAGTGCAAAGGAGATGGGGAATATGAAGGTTTGGGAAGTACTTAACTATTCAGATTTGATCACCAAACTCGGTTTCAATTCTGAATGGTGGTCTTTCACTAGAGCGATGCTTAGTGTTTAACTAACTAACTGACTAACCATTTCTCCGCAGGAGTAGTCAAAGAGGACGGACTGCCATTCAACTCTGTCTTGGCACACACTCCTTGCTTAAGTCACATTCATACATACTCTTCAGTTATTCTGACTCTTCACATGGCCCGATTCAAGTATTTGATTCACTTGATATGTCTTCTTTGGGCGTCCCCGACTTCTTCTTCCATTCACTCTCGCATCGTGTATATTTTTTCCACGCTCTTTTCTTCGCTCATTCGCTCTACATGCCCAAACCATCTAACCCAAGTGTGTCTACCACTAAATAAATATATATTCCTGGCGCTTTGTAATGTCACCAAGATATTTGAATTTCCTTATTTTTATACATAAGTACAATCGCTGCATGAAGAATTCGAACATAAATGGCTGCCCTATCTTTTCGAGACCCAAAGTGCGTAAATATTCCATTCTTATATCTTATTTTGATAAGCACATGTCCCGTTTTAAAAAATTCGTGTTCCACAAATTTTAAATAAATCAAATTATAAATTAGTTGGCTGCCGCAATATCGATATGCTTTTACCTCTCCCGCAGGCCAGGCCCAGGCCTTGGGCTAACCATCGTTTCCATCTCTGATTTCATTTTCTTCCTGTTAAGCGATAATAAATACCTGCTTCTCCTTCAATCTCTCCCGACGCCTTCATTCAATATTTGAATAACCGCTCACTTTTCATTCGGCGCCTTTACAGTCTAAACTCCCAATGAAAGAGGTTCGCTTTATAATCGATCATTTCCAAATATATCGTTATTATACATCTCCATTTTATCCATTACTAGTTTAATCCTATAGTTATTGAAAACGGGATAATGTCTTTTATCCATGGAATCGCACTCTACTAGAGCTTTAAGCTGGATTCACACCAACGTCCGGATCCGCTCAGTGACGATATTGTTCCGCATAAGAGCTTATTCATATGGTATGAATATCAATCAAGGAGTATGTGCCAAGACAAAGTTGTGTGGCAGTATATTTCTCTGCCCACCCGTGTGATATTTAACTACTTATTTAGATAAATAATTATTTTGATGTGTAAAAATATTCACTACGCAGATTTTTTTTATTGAAAACAATTTTTTCATCACTAAATAATAATTTTAATAATTATTAATTGTAAAAAATATTATTTAGTGATAAAAAATGGTTTTTAATATAAAAAAACTGCGATGTAAGTATTTTTACACATCAATATAATTATTTTACTAACTAAGTAGTTAAATATCACAAGGGTAGGCAGAAGAATATACTGCCACACAACTTTGTCTTGGCATATACCCTTTGATTGATATTCATACCATATCAATAAGCTCTCATGCGAAACAATATTGTCACTGAGCGGATCCGGACGTTGGTGTGAATCCAGCTTTAAAGTGATATTTTTTGTACGTAATTTTTATTTATTTATTTAATAAGTGCTATTTTACATTTATTTAATATTATATAATACATAGTATATTTGTGGCACGTTTCAGAGTGATAGATACTCTTAATATCGCCCTGGTGAAAAACTTTCAGAATCGAAACGTTGCTTTAAATGGCTTTAGCCGTGTTTGGTGACCAGATCTGAATAGCCAGTTCCCAATCTTCCTATTTTTCATATCTCTCCCTTCCTCACTATTTTCAGCCTCATAACATTCCCCAATCGGTGATGCCATACTCCCACTGGCTTCAGACGGTAGGGACCAGTTGGGACTCTAAAAACAAAAAAGGGGAAAAGACAAACAAAACAATTATATATTTTTTTAAATAAAATCTATACTAGCGACGCCCCCGACTGCAAAGTTATCAGTGTCAAGCTGTAATCGAATGAGACTTGAATCCGCGCACAAAATGTATTAGTAGTAATGTTTTATTTTTGCAGTGCAGCTTTCACTTACTTTAATAGTGGTAAAAAATCCACAGTCCCGTCCGAAATCTGTGAAACCGTTTAGCGATTTATGAAAATGCCTCGGGGCGTTTTGCCTGCGCGGCAGATGCAGAAAAACTTCAATTTCCCTTTCCTGTGCGTGGCGACACGTGGGTCGGTCATTAGAGGGGAGGGGGGCGATAAGGACCCGTCTAATGGAAGATTGATACAAAGGAGGTGGGACCCTAAGGAGAAATCTATATCTATAAGAGTTTCGTGAAAAACTGGATCAGTTTTTTGGCAGTTAGCAGGATTGACCTGTACAGTTTGCAAAACGATTATATGTAGACAAATTTCAAACGCGCAACCTCAGAGCAATAATATACCAGAAAGGAGAGCTTGTATAGTCAGGGTTGATGATTTTTTCCTGACTCGGGCGTGGCTACATCACAAAAAGCACTTTTGTGATGTAGAATCAAAAAATCTCAGTGTTCATCCTTAGCAAGTTTAGTTCTAAAACCAAAATTGAACTTAATTATGCAGAAAGCATCCAACCCCAAAAAGATGAAACTGAGAAAAAGGCGTTTGAAAATATGATAAAAAAGTATCAATATGCGTAATCGGCATTTTTTTTATGAATATCAGTGTTTTTTTTTCTTTATGAGCATTATTGTAAATAGGTAATTTATAATCTATCAATGTCTTAATTAAAAAAAATATTTCCCATGTTATCTTACATTTTATAGTGTTTTTTAAACTTCAATTTAAGTCAAACGAATGCAATGTTCGTTGGTAAAAAAATTATTACTAAAAAAATTATTGCATTTGGAGCTTGGATGTTTTCAGCAGATATAAACCTCGAATTTATCTATGGGAAAACATGTAAAACTCGATTTCGGCAAATTGTGGATTGGACACATTTTGCATAACTACGTCCAAACTTCTGTCAAACTTCTCTGTGTGATTTATGCAAAGCACCTATTTTCTCACAACAATTTTCAATAGTAAATAATGTTGAACCAAAAGCTGCGACTTTCCTAAGTCTAGTGCAAGTAGGCCCACTCTATTCTTACCCGTTATCTGAGTCGAGACCTCTGAATAATAAACAGGGCTAAGTAAACTGGCAGCCAAGGATTCCTGCACAGTGTACACCGGCCGCAGCATCAGGTGCGGTTAAACAGATCAGGCCATGATCCTGAGATGAGCGGCCGATAAGCCGAAGGATACTGCATAAGGTAGTATTTACTTGTCGCCTGTAGCGTGATCTACTGACTAAGGACTAAGTTATATTAACTGATTGGCAAACAAACCATCTAGAAGTTTAATGATGCGTAGCGTGCAAATATAGAATAAGTGCTCTGTAATATGTATTTAATTGCGCCTGTTTAAGGCTTTATTCACAAATATTTACTTTTTGTCAATATACTCATAAACAGTGCAAAAAATATTACATAAGAAAGAAAAATTAGTATTGAAAAATAGCACATTCAGAGTCCACAGTGGAGTGCTTATACCAACCCTGATGTGTTATGGCAGTGAGGCATGGAACTGGCAGAGGAAGGATGAAAGTAGAATGAATGCTGTGGAAATGAGATCTTTGAGACGTATGTGCGGTAAAACCACGTATGACCGTATTAAAATGTGGATATCCGGAAAGAATGCAAGGCTGATGTGAGCGTAATGAATAGGATCAAAAAAAGGGACGCTTAGATGGTTTGGGCATGTAGAGCGAATGAACGAAGAAAGGAGTGTGAAAAAGAATATATGATGCGAAAGTGAATGGAAGAAGAAGTCGAGGACGCCCGAGAAAGACATGGCACGATCAAGTAAATCAAACACTTGAATCGGGTCAGTTGAAGAGTCAGAATAACAGAAGAGTATGTATGAGACGATGTATGAATGTAAATGAAGCAAGGAGTGTGTGCCAAGACAGTTATATGGCAGTCCCTCTTCTCTGCCTACCCCTGCGGGGAAACGGCGTGATGGTTAGTTAGTTAGTTAGTTATGTAGCTCTACTAAATGAAAAAAAAACTGTGGTAAGGGATACTTATAGTGTGATATTGACGTACTAAATATATCAACGACATCGGAGTATTTGTTTCCCAGATGTTGGATCCGCTGCATAGGAGTTAATATTGTGAGGTTGAAGTAGAATTGTCACAATAATATGGTAGGTACTGTCTTGTAACTGTCCTGCCAGGAATATGAAACGCAATTGAATGTAATAGTTCAGAGCTGTCAATCATTAAATTTATAATTTTATGTAAGCAAGTTAAGTCGGTAATTATTCTACGTCAATATTAATGAAACCCTTAAGATTTCAAATAAGAATGTTTTATTTTGTAAGTTAAAAAAATCTCATATCGACGACGGAAAGGCAAAAGGGCTGAAACGCCACTGAGGGAACATCAGAGTATGTGTTTACATCAGAGCACTTTAAAATATTTTTTTCTACAACAAAATTCGTAAGCCTTCAGTACCTGGTTTGATTTTGAAAAAAAAAGTTAACTCAATGCTCTCACTAAGTTACTTGAAGCGACAAAAAGCTAAACAAAGTCCCAAAGTTGTGTCGCTTGATTCAAGCCTTCTCCCAAATGGTACATATATTTAAGATGGCTTAAGCGGCATTAAAGCCTTCAGAATCAAACGAGAGTCAGAGCATTCGAAGCAGATTTTTTGTTTGTTTAAAACTGCGTGTGTAACTCATTTTTGACCAGTGTTAGTGTTTTGAGTGTCGTTTAACCCCGTCTGTTTATTTAGCGTCGATATGTTAATTATTTCATTGTATTTTTTGGTTTCACTTTTTTTTTTGTTTATATCAAATATTACATCAGAAAAACAATAATTCTTAACGTAATATACTCCCACTGAGATGAAATTGAATAATTTCGAGAAGACCAATAAAAATATTTGTCTATGTCTCGCAAATAACTTGCGAAACGTATGCCTAGTGACATAAAAGTTTCACAGACTTCTACTCTCTAAAATATCTAGCTTAATCATAGACATAAAATACAAGACACGTCATTTTCATTCAAATCTTACTAAAAATGTAGCAGCACTAGTAACGTCTTGTATTCCGTTTCACCCGCGTATGAAAAGGATAGCCATTCAAAGAATGTGTGTACGGATGAGATAGGTATATGAACATCCCACGCTACTATTTTAATCAGGTATTGCACTACTAGCTCTGGTTGTCTTTCACACACTTATGTGTTTCTGTATTCGCTATTTCACACCGTTTTCATGAACCTTTTAACCTTGTAAATAATTGTATTTATTAAATTGAAATAATAAGTGATTTGTGGGTAATTATGAATGGAAAGAAACTTCATGAGATATGTTTTTTACTCCCGAATGACTTTTACACCTTTTAATGATTTTTTTCTCAGAAAGGAGCCTACAGCGAGGCCTTTGTGGCAGCTGGTGACAGCTTGTCTATCGAATGAATGTTTGTGTGAAACTAAACGTAGTAAATCTCGGGTGTCTCGCGGACAGCTTAGTGCATCCACGCGCGTATTCTCAGTAACATATCTACATATCTACATTATTTAATTAATCTAAGAGCTCAATGCAAGTAGTAAAACTGATATAATATACCTATATACATATGATATATATATAGGTAGTTTGTGCGGCTTTCATTAGTGGGGAGAGGAAGGATATTGGGAAGAGTTATACATATACCCAAATAATGATTTAAAAAAATTAAGAAAAAAAATCTTTGATTTTTTATACATTATATAAATTATAAATATAAATAAATAATTAAAAATTAAAAATAAATAATATTATAAATTCATAGATGTTTTCGAGTAAACTCTCTTCTTACTAAAATAAAAGATTTCTGAAATGTGCTCAAAATGCAATGTTTTTAATCCACTTATTCATGTTAGCGTTCCATAAATAACTTGCCATAAGTCGGGACGTGGCGATTTGACTGGGAATATACTTCCTTAATGCTCTCCACTGCACGCGAGGGGCGTCTCGACTTTCCTGATATTTTACGACCGCAGAATAGTTCAAATTTAATGTACGCATACAATAGCTTTTTAAATTGAGATAATATCATGCAAATTAATTCATAAAATATTCAAATAAAATTATTTATTTGATGAACTCTGTGACGAGCGTTAAGGGTCAGCACTTAGAAATGACACTAAACGTTACTTTTTAGCATTGTAATACAAGCAATCCTACACATTTAATGATGTAACTGAAAATTTTCTATGGAGAGTTTGAAAAAATACTGAGGTTTCTAGTGAATACAATTTTACAACTGCAATTTTTTCAATTCTATGAAAAAAATACTAAAACGTTATTAAAATGTGCAGTTTTCAAACCAGAAATGGCATTTTGAACGCTTAAGCTAAAATTTTAGTATAGTTTTCATATAGTATTGCAAAGATTACGGTTTAATAATTGTATTCACTGGAAACCTCAGTCATTTTTCTAACTACCCATATAGAATTAACAGATGAATCATTTGTAGTATTGCGTGTACTAGAAAGTCAAAAAGCGTCAATTTTCGTGTACTGACCCTTAAACTCTTTGGCTCTGATCCGAGAGGTTGCGGGTTTGTAACCCGGCTTTTTTGTAAAATGCACTAATTCAAGTACATACTCGAAATATTTATATACACAAGATCAAGATAGAATCAATTCCAAATAACTGAATATCGCGTAATCACTATAATTTTAAAAATGCCCTGTTGTCATTAAATATTACAGAAGGAAAAAAATACTAGCCGCCAACTCGCCAATATTTAAAAAATGCGTACTTTTCGAGTCGATCAGGAAATTTTAATGAACAATGGCTGGAACTCCATACAAATTTATTTCAAAATGCCGATAAATCCTCGTTATTTGCCTACCAGATGTATTGTCCAATATTTCATAGACACGGCGATAGCTCTTAACTACCTAGTACGCTGAAACTATTCCAATCATAATTTGGTGAACGCTTTGTGTTAACTCGTGTAACTCCGGTACCCCCTGTAAATTGTATTTATATAGTGAACCTAGATTGTTCTTTATTATAGTACACCAGTTTTTTACCTGTGGAAACTCACAGGACGTGAAATGCCAAAAAAATTCTGGTTCTTTTTTCAAATATAGAATAATGTCTGCTAAAATATATTAAAGGCTGGTTCTTTCTTAGATAGGCAGGGATTTGAAAATATTATTTAAAAAGTCCCAAATTACAAAAATTCACACTGATACCCATGTATGCACGTACACACACACAGAAAAGATATAATTTACATTTGATGATAAAAATTATACAATCTGATGTTCACTACCATTCTTACTTTAAAAAATATATTACCCTTTGCGTACGTATGTGTGAACGAGTGTGACATTTTTTAAATTGGAACTGATGAATGTGTTAAAAAGTATCAAATTATAAAAATAATCCTTTTTAATTCAGACAAGCGATAAAGCGCCTATCAATAGTAAAATTTATCCAACGAATATTTTTGATTCTATCTTTGAAATGTGCGTCCGTATGACTTACATTTATTTAAAAAAGAGTAACTTATATTAATTTATTAAAGCAACTTTTTTTGATTGTGTAAAGACAAAAAAAATCATTTTTCATCTTGGCAAGTCAAGTTACATTCGGAAATTTTTCACGAATAGTAATCAGTTACATAACATGCAGTACGTAATTTCACATAGTCAGACATTAAAACTCTCAAACATTATGTATATTTTATGTTTTGCATATGAAAAAGGATAGTGGAGATGTACAAACATGTCTGTGCAGTCGTGGGCATCTCTATTGTAGATTGTTCCTCTTTTGACCGCAGCTTAAGAGGCTTTTCACAAAAGTCACGGAAGTCTTAAATCTATATAACCAGGCATTTTTCCAAATTTTATTTGATTATTAAACGTGGAATCGGTACTCACCTATCTCAATCCTAAAAACATTTGAGACATTTATGGTTAGCCGCTGGGATAGGTTAGGTGCGAAGTTTCCTTATTTCAATGGTAATGATCAAATTAAGTAAACTATAAATAGAATAATATGTGTGCTTAACAAGCAAAAACTATAGAGAATGGTGAGCTCTGGCCTCATGGATGTGCACAGCTTTTGCAGCACGAAATGTCTAGGTCAACGCAATATCATTTCCATATATATCGTATACATTGCTGTTTGCGCGGGATTGCATGGAAATTATGACGAGTAAGAGGCGATTATTCATTTGATGAAATTATACAAACTTTAAAAATTTCGTCATTGGAAAAGCATGGGAATGATTTGATTTGACTTTGATTTAATTTGCGTTCTCAAAATTATTAATTATATTATTGACTCACCTTCTTTATTGCAACTTATCCAGTTCAACATTCCTTGCCGTAGACTTAAAAACAATGACTTACTGTTCCTCAATCATCACTCTACTAATTATGAGTATCATTCTCCAATATCCAGAATGTCGAAATTTGTTAACTCAAGCCATGATCTTGATATTTTTGGTACCAGTCTAAATGATTTTTGTCATTCTTTGTCATTTTACCAAGACCTTGCTCAAGCCTTGACTTGGATGTTCTTTCAAATGTATATTTTTGTCCTATTTTTGTTATTGGTTTATTATGTCTGTACTGTTGCTCTTTTTTCCCATTTCGTGTTATCAATTTTTTTTGTTATTGGACAATAGTCCGTTAGTATTTTAATAAATGAATGTTAATCTATCTAGTTTTTAAATATCAATTTAACTTTTAAAAAACAAGACTTATGGATAGATACTATATAGATATTGCTTGTTCATTATTTTTAACTTATTTATTAAGAAAAATAGTATTGAAATCCATTGTCCAAAAATATCACACCACCGTTCATTATTTTAAACATCAAAATATGGCACGAATTTTGGAAGAACACAATTATGTACAGATCTCCTAGGGTTTTCTTTAATGCGATGTTTTTTAGTTGAGTGGGTGATACAAACAAAAAATACAGTTGTATTTACTCTCTAACCCACTATGATTTTTTTATTTGAACAACAATCCAATCCATAACTCGAGACTGCAATCCAAGTTTTAGTAATTAAATATCTAATAATATTATTTCTCCGTGGTGATAAATCAATTTGAAATGAAGTAATTCTCTCATCACATTGACAACACATCTGTTAAAGACATATTTCATTCGCTTCCACCCTTTTCTTAAAAACTCCGAACGGGGGGTGATCAACCCTCGTAAAAAGTGCGAAGCGCCCGGAAAGTCTCCTAAATTGATTGCGTCTCCATCTGTCGGCGGGGTGGCGCAGCTCGCTGTTATTAAAAGACAAAAATGGCGTCACACGTAGGTAAGCACAATGCTGTGTACGAGTTTGATGAAATCTTAGAGGTCACGGGTTCAAAACCTGACGAAGCAAAATAAATATTCATGTTTAATTCAAATCCCCTTTCACAAAAGTACTTTTAATTTAATCTAACTAACTAACTTGTGTGAACACTGCAAGAGAATCCCAACTGCTAGCCAGTGGGACAATGCAACTGTGGTATGTTGTGAGGCTGAACGAAGTAGGGAGGAGAAGGAAATGGAGAAGAGGGAGATTGGGTAGTGCCTGCCTATTCAAATTTGGTCACTACCATAAACACGGCTAAAGACTTCGACAAACCTTTTGATCCTCAATGGTGGTTTTTCACTACGACTATACTGAAAGTTTCTATTACTCTAACTGAAGTTAGTAAATATCGATTCATGTAAGCTAACCTCCGATAGGATAAGACACCGGAAAATTTAAATTTACCACCTTATGAGCTGATGGAGTAGGTCATTTCAATAGTTTACTTAGGTGTATAAATAAACCTTTACTGAACTAGGATGATTTTTTTTCTTTAACTTTACAATGGGTACATCTTTTCGAAAATACTCTCAGTATCACCCTAGTGAGAAACCATCAATAAGTATCCAAATTTTGCTTGCAAATACTTTTGCTATGTTAGATAACCAGATCTGAACAGATTCAACAACTTTGCAACTTAGATCTTAAATGATCACGCCATTTTTTCTAGGGGTAGGTAGAAAGAATCAACCTCCAAATAACTCTGTATGTACATATTTCTCGCTTCATTCACATTGATACGTCGTATTATATATACAATTCTGTTATTCTAACTCTCGAAATGACCCGACTCATGTATTTGATTCACTTAATCGTGCCGTGTCTTTCTCGGACATTCCCATATTCATTCTACCATTCACCTGATTCATATATTCTCCTGACACCTTTTTTCGTTCACTCGATCTAGATAGCCAAACTGTCAAAGCGTCCCTTTCTCAATATTTTTCATTACGATCACACCAGCTTTGTGTTCTTTCCGTATCTCAACATTTGTATTTTATTTGTTTACATTATCTACACAAACGGCTTATGTCATCTTTGGGAATGCTGTGTGGAGGGTATTTTCAAGTAAAAGAAAGAAGTGAATCTGGGTCTTGAAGAGGCCCATGTTATACGAGGGAGGAAACACAAAGGAGGGCAAATCGTTTTACAGCTGAACTGTTGAACACAAGAACTAGTTGTAGAAGCGACTCGTTCCCATTTATCGAATGTCAACCCTGTACAAATGTTGGGCGCGCGTTTGGTGAGTTTCCTGGTTATGCACCGGTGCCGAAAGGTAATAGGTCATGCATAGTTTTATCATATATACGCCTCACATATCTCATTTGTACAGCATTCAGTCTTCTTTCATCTGCCGGTTCCACACCTCACAACCAAAAATACGGTTGATATCAGCACTTCATTGTAAACGATGTCTCCCCTTTATGAGTGATAAGACATAGTATACAATGGAGATATGCTAAGTGACCATATTCCAATAGCCATCATTATATTGTTTGTCAAGCTAATTTATTTGTAAAATTTCATGTCAAGTGTACTATTCAATAACTTAATACCATCAATTAATTACCATAAAAATAATTTTATAATTTTTTTTTTTAATAAGGCTTAAAAAAAGGTTATAAAGAAAAAAATGGGGGTTATATTAACACAAAATTGTCTGAACTCAGAATTATTTGCGATTTAACGTGTTTGCTTAAAATTATTAATTCCGTGTTTAATTACATTTCATGTACCTGGCAGGACACTTACCAGATAGTACCTACCGTATTATTGGGACAATTTTACTTCTACCTCACAATATTATGCTCCTATACGGCGAATTAAACATCTGGGAAACAAATGCTCCGATGTTGTTGATATATTGAGTACATCAATATCACAAAAAAAGCGGACCTTAGTAACATTTTTTTCGTAAAGTAGAGCTAATATATTTGATGAAATAATTCAACTTTAGATGTACCTCCTATTTTCCTATGTAAAAATATTTTCATCGCAGATTTTTTTTATCAAAAATCATTTTTTTATCACTAAATAATATTTTTATTAATTGTTAAAAATATTATTTAGTGATAAAAAAATGGTTTTTAATGAAAGTATTTTGAGACTTCAAAATAATTATTTAACTAACTAAGTAGTTAAATATCACAAGGGTGGGCAGAAGGATATACTGCCACACAACTTTGTCTTGGTACATACTCCTTGATTGATATTCATACCATATCAATAAGCTCTCTTGCGGAACAATATCGTCACGGAGCGGATCCGGACGTTGGTGTGAATCCACACTAAGGCTTATCGCGTATCAAATCTGCACATTGGGACACAAATGCCCCGGAAACTGCGTACGGTCTCCACCCAGCACCGGCGGGGACTCAAGAGCGAGCATACAAATTCAAGAGCTGCACAGCATCCAATTGGGTAATGGACCAGCCCTTTGTGCACAGCTTCCCACACGGGAACAAAGGCGCCGCCTATCGCCGGATTCATCTCAACAGTTCCGCAGATGAATGATTTCACGGATGGTGTGGTAACATCATGGTATGCAATCAACGGCGTGCATGACGAATCTCAAACTGCCGAATGTGAACTTAATTATTTTGAGCACTTGTTCTGTACATTACGAGGATACAATGCCACTTTTCAACTGCACTAAGCTGTTTCTGAGACATTTACAGTAGGATTGTGAAACATGATTGCTTTCGACGTATATCATTAAAGTGTCGCGCTTAAAAAATTGCAATGAATCATCAAATTACTGTGAATATGAGAGGTGGGAGACGGTTCTAACGGTTGTAACAATTTTGTGGTATGTTCACTAAGTGGAAACGTAAAATCAAAACAGAATTTTAGGAATATTCTCTTGAAAGTTACAAGTTTAAAAAATATATTAAAAATTGTAGTGAATACCGCACAAGAGTCCCAACTGCTCCCAACCGTCTAGAGCCAGTGAGACTATGGCATCCCCAATCGTAGTATATTATGAGGCTGAAGGTAGTAGTGAGATGAAGGAGATGGAAAAGAGGAAGGTTGGGAAGTACCTGGCTATTCAGATCTGGTCACCAAACACGACTAAAGGCATTTCAAGCAATGTTTCGAATCTGAATGGTAGTCTTTAACCAGGGCAAAACTTAGAGTATTCACCACTCTGAAACGTGCCATAAATATTCTTTTTATTATTTGCATATGAATTAAATAAAAGTTATTGACGCACGCCGAGTTTGAGCCCGCGACCTTTAGATTCATAGTCAAGCGTTTTACCACTCGACCATGGAGGCCTTCAAGTGGATGAGATGTGTGACCAAATGTGTAATAAACATATTTAAAGTTCTTATTTTTGGTCATATTGACCGCTTTCAGTAACACTTTGAAAAGAATTCTACTACCACTGAAATGCACACTTAGGCTTCCTCATAATGTCGATATTTTACTCAAGAATGTAATCAATAATGTGGTGTCGATTCGGCTCGTTATGTTTTAATTTCATAATTTTTTGTTATTAGCTTTTTCAATTTAATCTGGCTATCAATAATTGTCATCTTGCAACGTATCAAATAAATATCTCTTTTTATATTTCGATGGTAATTTTGAGTCAATTAATGAAGAAGTCTTCATAGCATTATTATCAAGATAATATTGATGATCATCATCACCAGCGCCCTTGAGGTGATTTTTCACAAAAATGGCGCTATACAAATCATCTAAATATTATTATTATTATTATTAGGTACTTGACTATATTTTGTCATCATGTACATTAAGTACTTCGTCTTCATCGCAAAAATAAATTTTAATTACAATTCGTCCTAACCATTTGAAGTCTTAGAATTTCAATTTAAATCACCACAAAAATACATCATTTTTCTACTCTTGTAATATTTCTTACGTAGAAACATCACAACTCCTAAGAGACCAAAAACATGTGAATATATTAGTTTCCGGGACTCCATTACTGTAAAGATAGAAATAATAAATTTCACTTATTACCTTTCCTCTTCTATTAGATATTTAATTATCTAAACATTTTATCATGGATTAAAAACGCTGGGTCTTTTGTTTACACGCTAGTAACAGTGTTTAATATTGCGACATAATTACGAGTGAAATCACGTAATCATTTCAACAAAAAATAATGGTACACGAATACGCAACACTTAAAATGAAAACGTGCAAATTCAATAATAATAACCAAACTTTATGTATATTTTTATTGATTCAAGTGACAACTCGGTGATAGATAGTACATTTAAAAACACATCTTAAAATATTGATATTCGCAAATAGTTTGCAAATGTTTAGTGATGTCAATAAACGTATAAAAATAGTTATTCAACATATTTGCTTTTTTTTAGGGGGTCGTACTCAGATTCACAGTCTTATACCAGAATGTGTAGTATTTTCCATTCTCCACAATGATTGAGTCCACACCTAGAAGAATAATTAAAAAAATGTAATCAATCATTAGAAATGTTTCAAAAATGGGAACCAATTTTAAAGACTTTTTTTAGAGAATATCTCCGTATCTACTTGATTAAAAATGACAAATGTATCATTTCTATTTTTTTAAACTGTTAATTCCTGGCGGAATCTCATTGTAATATTATGATTAAAAAGTTTACTACTATTTTCTACTTTTATTTATTAATCTCATACCTGGCTGATTATACCGCATTAAAATTATCTGTAGTCTGGAACATAATACATTAATGCTAGGTATTTTATTATTAAAAAATACACAAATGGAATCAAATTACGCGTAAATTAAGAAATTTCCAAATTCCTCTGCTTAATTTATTTAAAACAAACTTATTACTATGTATGATCAAATACTATTTTTTGTAGAAGGTTCTTTTTAATTACGTATATTTATTTTCATTCAAATATTTGAAATAAACTGATCGTTAAAAAACTGGCGACTCGTGAGTTTTAATGAGTTGAAAATTTTATTTTTGAAACAAAAAGGAAAATGTTTTCGGCTGCAACATCAATAACGTCGTATTTTCAATTTCACTAACTCTGCACAAAAAATCACGAGCCACCACTGATTCTTAGTATTGTATATATAAAATACTTAGTCTGATTTAGGCGGACATCACTGGAAAAAATCCTACAAACTTACATGTGGGATTTTCAACATTTTTACATTAACAATATAAATTCATAAATATATACTCGTATAATCTGACTCGTGTCTGACTTAGCTTATAATTCTTGGCTAATTTACATAGCGTTTTTTTGCGAAATACCATTATGTTCAATCTATTTCAACAACTACCATCTGTATAACTGGATAACTTTAAAATAACTATCTAACTAACCATCACGCCGTTTCTCCGCAAGAGTAGGCAGAGAGGACGGACCGCCATATAACTCTGTCTTGGCACACACTTGCTTCATTCACATCCATACATCGTCTCATACATACTCTTCTGTTATTCTGACTCTTCACATGAGCCGACGGTATTTGATTTACTTTATCGTGTCATGTCTTCCTCGGGCGTCTTCGACTTCTTCTTCTTAAAATAAACACTTAATTATTATAATTACAGAGTGCACGAGTACGTAGCAGCGTACATATTTGTAAACGCTAGCGTTGGCAAAAACTTCAATGTTTTTTTAATGCTTTACGAATTGTTAGTGAACACTTCAATTGAAGTCAAATTCGCAAAAAAGGGATTTGAATTTATCCGCTTATTTGTTCAGTTCTTTAAAAAGCACGTACTAGTCAGTAGAGATTTGAAAACGAAAAGAACTGGAACTGGTTCCTCGCCAACAAAATCACGTACTAGTCGGTAGCACTTTCAATGGAATGGAATAGTTCTTTCAATGGAATGAATGAACGCTAAAATGAACTACCGACTACAATTGAAGTATTTTTTTTCAATAAAATGAAGTTAATGAAATGAATGAAGGCTAAAATGAACTACCAACTCCAATTGAAGTTTTTTTTCAATGAAACGAAGTTAAGGAAATGAATGAAGGCTAAAATGAACTACCAACTTCAATTGAAATATTTGTTCAATTAAATGAAGTTATTGAAATAAACGAACGCCAAAATGAACGGCCTCCATGGTCGAGTGGTAAGACGCTCGACTACGAATCCAAAGGTCGCGGGTTCAAACCCGGCGTGCGCCAATAACTTTTATTTAATTAATATGTGTCATGACACATTTAATTCATATAAAAATAATAACAAGTATATTTGCGGCACGTTCCAGAGTGGTAGATACTCTAAGTATCGCCCTGGTGAAAGACCACCGTTCAGAATCGAAACGTTGCTTGAAATGGCTTAAGCCGTGTTTGGTGACCAGATCTGAATAGCCAGGTACTTCCCAAAACTTCCTCTTCCCGATCTCCTTCCCCTCCCACTACCTTCAGCCTCCCAACATACCCAATTTGGGGATGCCATAGTCTCACTGGCTCTAGACGGTTGGGAGCAGTTGAGACTCTTGTGCGGTATTCATGTAAAAAAAAATATGAAAAAAAAAAAAAAAAAAAAAAAAAAAAAAAAAAAAAAAAAAAAAAAAAAAAAAAAAAAAAAAAAAAAAAAAAAAAAAAAAAAAAAAAAAAAAAAAAAAAAAAAAAAAAAAAAAATAAAAAAAAAAAAAAACTACCGACTTCAATTGAAGTATTTGTTCAATGAACAATGAATGAAGTAGGAACTGTTGCCAAAAGAAGTAGTTATTTCAAAGTGGTCACAACGCTAGTAAACGCCTAATCTTTTTTAAATAAATTGAAGGTTTTACATACCAACTGGGGACAATGCAGAATCAGCAGGAGGACGTTTGGGATTGGGCGGTGTATCCGTGACGTAGATCATCCAATACTTGTTGAGGACGTTGTCTCCTGCGATACCAGAGATGGAGTTTATGAAGTGCCCGAGACCAGCAAACTCTGTGGCTGTGAAATTGAAGGTGCTATCCTCTGCAGCTGCCACTACCATTGCTTGGTAGAAAGTGGAATTCCTTAAAAATAATTATATCGATTGAGTTTCAATGAAATCATATTTGGGAATAGAAATTCGCGTTTCATTCTCCAAAATAAAATTGTTTGCATTCTAAAAATATTAATAACATTGCATTTATATAGCGAAGTTTTGTGTTTTTTCACCTCAAGTACGCTCTACTAGGACAAACTTAAAGTCAAGTAGTCATGTTCTTAAAGTCACTTCCACAGTCAGTGGCGGCTCGTGAGTTTTTAGTGTGCTAGAATGCGAAGATTGAAAAATACGACATTTTTAGTATTGTTGTGGCGGAAAATGTTTTTTTTTTTTTGTATCAGAAGAAATAAAAAAAAACGCCACTCTTTCAACTTTTAGGAATCCTCAATATCAGACAGTCATATCTTTAAAAAGTATTAAAAATAACTCATTCTTCAAAATCTTTAATGTTTATCACACATAATAAAAATGCAAGGGCCAAACAACATAAAAGACTTTTAGTACCTAAATACAATACAGCTTTTGCACAAAGACACCATATGTACATCGGGCCTCACACTTACAACAAACTTCCACCACAGACTGTAGCCATCACCAATATGTATCCCTTTGATCAAAACATTACTAAATGGCTAACGAGTAAGGACCGCAAAGAAATTGAAGACCTCCTAAAATAGCACTTGAAATTCTTCACCATGACAAACTAGAACATTGTGTAACAAATATCGTCATTTTTAAAAAATTATTCTACTTGTACTCACTGTCACTTACCTCAGAACAGGTTCTTATGACCTATCGAGGTAGATAATGTAAAAAAATAATATAGAAAAAAAAAACAAAATGATAATTGAAAAAAAAAAAATCTCCTTCCCCTCCCCACTACCTTCAGCCTCACAACGTTTGGGGGTGCCATAGTCTCACTGGCTCTAGACGGTTGGCAGCAATTAAGACTCTAGTGCGGTATTCATATTAAAAATGTGATTACGTTCCACGAAAGTACAAAATTCTTTATTGGTAAATTTAGTTGTGAAATGAATTAGACTTTGAGGGAATATACACCCTGCACATTTTAAATTATTCAACATTTGTGTGATTCTTAAAAAATATTTACCTTGAAATAGCGACTTTTTAAAAATTGAAATTTACTTTGTTTTACGAAATTCATTAGTTTACAATCATTTCCGGTGAACAGAGTAGGTAGATTATAGTGGTTTGGGGAGAGTGTAAGTTATTTTCGAAAATGGTACCACAAGCTCAGTGCTTTTGTAAAGTAGTAATTTATTAATAATATTATTTAGCCTGAATGTAGTTGGGTGAGTATAGATCAGAGAACTTAACAGAGTTTGAATTAGTACTGTATTCGAAGGCAATATATCAAGTCTGTTATCTTACGTGGGCATGCTCAGCTTGATTCGGTCAACTCTATCAACGGCATCTCCAACGAACAGAGTGTAGGTGATCTTCACTTTGTTTTTAGGTTTTGGTTCGCAAGCACCTAAAGAAATACATTCAAAGTTAGTTGGTTTGTTGACAAAGTTAGTTGATTGGTTACATTGCCTTGTACAAGTAATTAAAATCTAAGAAGTCAATAAAAGGGGCTTCCATAAAGCAGTAAGTAGTCGCATAATCGATAACTAACTAACTAGCCATCACACCATTTCTACGCAGGGGTAGGCAGAGAGGACGGATCTCCATACAACTCTGTATTGGCACACACTTACTTCATTCATATTCATACATCGCATCATACACACTCTTTACGTGGCCCCACCCAAGTATTTGACTGCCATGTCTTCGGTTATTTTGCATAAAACTTAATTTTATCGCAACTATGAAAATACCTTAGCTCTAATTATTACTTTTAAATATTCAAAACTCACCCAGTGCAGGTGTCACGAAAAAGGCGATTCCCAGAAGTAATATTAATTTACTTGGCATCGTCATCTTAGTAACTTGACTTCAGCAACTAAAAGAGAAACTTCCACTGTACGAGTATCGAGACCTACTATCCGCCTGGGCAGTAAGCTACAGCTGATCGTCTGCACAGGACTGGTATTGAAACAGCTTTCCACAATATAGTTTCATTTAAACACATCAAATCAAATAACAGAGTCAAAATCGTGCAAGTTATTATCGTTGCTTTGGTCGACATTAAAAACATTGCTTGAACAGTTTGTTTTAATGTGTTGTTATTTTCACGTTACGCACGATGTCATGGAATAATAATATAATATTAATACTCGCTTGTACCTAGATTGCATGCAGTGAGTAATTCTATCGCTGAAATAGTAGATATATTCAACTACACTGAATCTAGTTACAAGAAGGCTATAATAACATACCTCTTTCTAAAATACTAGTGTTAATTTTCTTGGGCGTAATCAAATCGTCGCATCAAATGTTTTTGGGCGCATTGTTATTTTTTATGTCATTGTTATTTTTTATGTCACTGTTATTTTATTTTATACCTATGTTATGTAAAAGCCCATGAGGGCGTATGTAAATAAATAAATAAATAAATAATATTTTATAAATACTAGCGTTGTGACCGCTCCGTAAGAGCTACTTATTTTGGCGGCAGTTCCTACTTCCTTCATTGTTCATTGAACATACATTTTAGCGCTGTGACCGCTCCGTGTGAACTACTTCATTTTGCGGCAGTTCAAACTTCATTCATATACTTTGTCTGTTCTTTTCGTGTTTTTTTGGGCGAGGAACCGGTTCCAGTTTTTTTCACTTTTAAATCTCTACCGACTAGTATTTTGTATTTTGGCAAGGAACTTTTGTCGATTTGCTAGTACCTTTAAAAAAAAACACCAGGAACTCGTTGCAAAAAGAACTGGATAAATAACCGGTTCCTCGCTGTTCACCGGCAACTGGAACCGCAACACACCCAATTCTGATATAGACTTATCTTTAATTTCAAATCTCTCTTTGGCGAGTTCGACATCAATTGAAGTGTTCACTGCGAAGGGTTAATTTTAAAGAACTAGCAGTTCGTGAAGCCTTCACAAAGTATTCAAGTTTTTCCCAACGCTAATAAATGCATACCTACATCACAAAAACACTATTATTAGACACAGGAATTTTATGTTTTATACATCTTACTGCTAAGAGTTCCGTCATATCATCTATTTAGGAAAGTAACATTAATCGTATGAAAGTAAAAAAGTGACAGATATTACAACAGATCTCTCAGCAAAATGCTTATATTTATAACGCTGGTACCTTAATTTTTATTTGTAACCACTTTAAATTAAGAAGTTAACAAACGATACTAAAAAATCATACTTAACTTCTTCTTGCTGAAGCCTTATGTATTTTTTTAATATCCTTATCTTGCCTTTCTTTTTCTATGTTTTTGCTTCTCTCGCTTTTACTATTTCTTATGTTTTTAGTATCAACGTATTTATTTTATTCGTATCACGTAATAAACATCAAATTTTATTTAATGTTATTTTCTTGTCTATTTTAATTTATGTACTATTCATATTTTGTAGGCTAATTTCGTTCGTATTTTTCCCAGTTGAATCGTATATTTGAACCCTTTATTATAGACAATATTGATTGTTCTCAATGACTGTATTCATTAGTTGAACTCCATGTAAAATTATATGTGAAGCATAATATCAATTACCCTAAAGTTACACTTTCTTAGAGTTTGACCATAAAAAAATATTTTCCCAATCGTTTTTTTTTCCATCACCTACCACCATTTAAAGAATGAAATTCTGAATTCTTAGTCGAATTTCAAGAAGGATAATACACTATAAAAATATAATTAAAGAAAAAATACTTAATTTCACTGCACGCCGCTGGTGCAGAGATTCCAATCATATAATATATGCATGTGACGCTAACAGAGAAAACCATTACAACTGTGAGTCAATTAAACATGCACATACTATTTGGTATCTAGGCAATTGTTATAATTGACGATAAGCTTCGTTGGGAATCGCACATAGAAATTCTAAGGGAACGTGTTAAAAAATATATTTACTATTTTAAAATACTAAGGAATGTACTTGACCTGAAACAGTTGGGTAGTATATACTTCGCCTTATGTCGAAGCCATATATGATATGGAATAGCTGGTTGGGGGGGGAGTTGTTATAACTTTACTAGGTCCTCTTATAAAAATACAAAATATAATTTTACGAATTATATTTAGAAAGTCCTTCAGTCACCCAACAACGCCACTCTACTCAACTTTTAGGAATCCTCAATATCACAGTTATATCTTAAAATAATTTTAAAAATAACTCATTGATCAAAATCTTTAATGTATATCACACAAAATAAAAATACAAAGGCCAAACAACAAGAAAGACTTTTAGTACCTAAATACAATACAGCTTTTGCACAAAGACACCATATGTACATCGCGCCTCACACTTACAACAAACTCCCACCACAGACTGTAGCCATCACCAATACTCGTATGTATTCCTTTAATAAAACATTACTAAATGGCTAATGAGTAAGGACTGCAAAGAAATTGAAGACCTCCTAAAATAGCACTTGAAATTCTTCACTCATTCCATGACAAACTAGAGCAGCTTTGGAAAATGCTCGACCCTAAAAAATTACATTCCTCTTACATGATAACATGATATTATATAAATATTGCACCACAATTCTAAAATAATTCTTCAAAGTCCACTATTATTATATACTACTTTAAAATTAGCATTTTTGTTTGTTTTTTCTTTAGGCATTAAATGTAATGTGTTCACATTCATTAAAAGAATCTCAACATAATATGTCTCTCGACGAATCGCCTTTAGATATGCAAATTGTAACCAAATCCTGTACTGTGTGACAAATTCAGAAAGTCCATTCTTTTAATTTCGCTCTCATGCCCTAAATCCGAAAAAATAAATAAAATTAAAATAAATAAATCAAATTAAAAATAAATCATAATTATAATCTTAAGTTAATAATTGTGTCTATCTGATGGGACCTGCCAGGTAAGTATGTTCCTGTATATTTTCTTCTTTAAATTAAGAATTAATATGTAATGATAGAAAATAAGATCTGTACAGCGCCCTTGAGGTGATTTTTCACAAAAACGGCGCTATACAAATCGTCCAAATATTATTATTTATTATTATTATTATGGACAATTGTAGGATTGTTACGATGTAAAATGTATGTATATTTGTATCGTTTTCACTGTCTTTAATAATCAGGATTTATTGCAACTTTACCTACTGTCAATGTATCTTATATGGTATCAAGAGAGTTTTACGGTCAGGATCTGTTGCATCATTTAACATTGTGTAGCAAATATGATCATTTTTAAAATTATTCTACTTGTACTCACTGTCACTTACCTCAGAACAAGTTTTTATGACCTAGTGAGGTAATGTAAAAAAAAATAATATAAGAAACAAAAGGTTAATAAATAAATAAAATTAAAAATATATTCGTATAAAGAAGGTTAAAAAATCAACGACATTTAAAATCATGCATTTATTTGATTATCATTTACATTTAAAATTGCACGGTTTTCTATAATATTACTTACAACGTTCTTTATTTACCAAGCCACGGTCTTGTACCAGAAGATATAATTCTTTCCATTCTGTACGATGATTTTGCCAACGCCTGTTAAAAGATATATTTTTATTATAGGAAAACAATATTAAAGTATAATATTATATTTTAAATCATTTCGATTCGAGAGATAGCATAACTGATATAAAATAATATTTATTTATTCGTTCTTGTTTAAATGGAAATTTTCTATCTCTTTCTTTATTTTTTAGAATTTGTGGGACAAATTGGCGTCCTGAAGATTTTTACATTTTTTGTGCGCAATCAATGTGAATAGCTAAATATATATATATTTTTTAAAATAATTTACTACTGTTTTAAGTTCATTGGTCAAATTTTTAAATAAATGGATTCAAGCAAACTTTTTAAAATTAAGTGTTAAATGGTGTATAGTCTTAAAGTTTTATAACTTGGAGGTAGTGGTGATTGAAGAAAATGGGGAAGAGAAAGGTTGGAAAGTACCTGGCTATTCAAATCTGGTCATCAAACATGGCTAAAGCGATTTAAAGCAAGATTTCGATTTTGAACTGTGGACTCAGAGTACCTACTACTCTTTCAAAAAAATTCAAATTGTAAAAGGAGCTTGGCTCTTCAAATCTTGTGAACTTACCAACTGGTGACAGGTCGGCATTTGTGGGAGGCCGGGCGGGATCGGCAGGGCTATCAGTGATGTAGATCATCCAGTACTTTTTGGCCACCGTGTCCTGCTCGAGACCTCCGATGGAGGTGATGTATTTTCCGTGAGCCGGGTTCTGTATCGCGGTGAACAGGAACCTGCAGTCCTCGTCCGCAGCCTTTACCATCGCTTCGTAGAAGGTTGAGTTTCTAGAAACAAGGCGAAATCACGTATCACCGATCAAAAATAGAATTAGTAATTCCAGCGAAAAATATTACGACTTCAATAATATACATTCACGGTGGTTATTTTTACAATTATTACAACTATTTTAAACTTTTTTTAAACCAACAGATCTAAACGCCTCTGACGTCATCCAACCCTGATCGGGACGTAAACACATTGCGTAGTGATACGGAGAGGCTTACAACTATGGTGACGTCATTAGAAAAGCGCAAGAAAGACTTCGATTTAATTTTCATTTACAAAATTATTAATTGTTTTATTGACTCACCTTCTCTGTTGCGACTTATCCAGCTCAACATTCCTTGCCGTAGACTCAGAAACAATGAATTGCTGTTCCTCAATCATCACAATACTAATTACAGGTATAATTCTCCAATGTCCAGAATGTCAAGACTTGTTAACTCAAGCCATGGTCTTGAAATTTTTGGTAGCAGTCTAAATGATTTTCGTCATGGTTTACGACTCTACCAAAACTATGACTAGACCATGGCTTGAATGTTCTCTCTTATGTTTATTTTGCCTTATTTTTGTCATCGCTTCATTTATTTCAATTTATATGCTATTCCTTCTCTGTTACTTTTTTTTATATTTCGTGTTTTATATGTATTTTTGTAATTGGACTTTAGTCCGTTAATTTATAAATAAATAAATAAAAATAATGAGTTAAACACTATTGAGTAAAGAACATTAAAAAAAACTTTTTTTTTTCTAAACTTAGTTAAATAATTGACATTTAAGCAGGATGGTGAATATTATAATTTTTAGATTATAGACTATTGTTTTCATTTAATTGATGAGTTAAGCGTGTAACCTTTAACTTAATTTTTTATTGTTTTATTATCTGTTCAGGGTACACAATGTAATGGTGAAGTATCTATAACTACAAAATGAAAATGAGAAAATACCTTTGTATAAGACCACCGATTTTAATTTAATTTTTATGACCGACCGATTTCGCTTAGCCTAAGCATCATCAGGGTAAAAAATTAAACTAAACAAAAAATAAATCTGCGGTCTTATACAAAGTTATTATTTTATTTACATTAAATATGTCAAACCACAAAGTGTTTACTTTCAACTGAAATACAAAATACTTTCTTAGTAAATTTGATTATCAAATGAATTAGACAAGGTGTACCTTGCAACGTTGAGGGAATATACACCTTATGTAGGTAGATTATAAAATAATGGTTTGGGGAGAATGTAAGTTATTTTCGGAGATTGTACCAAAAGCTCAGTGTTTTTGTAAAATAGTAATTTGTTAATAATATTATTTATCCTCAATGCAGTTAGGTGAGTAAAGATCAGAGAACTTAAAAGAGTTTTAATTAGTATTGTATTCGAAGGCAATATATCAAGTCTGTTATCTTACGTGGGCATGCTCAGCTGGATTCGGTCAACTCTATCAACAGCATCTCCAATGAACAGAGTGTAGGTGATCTTCACTTTGTTTTTAGGTGTTGTTCTGCAAGCACCTAAAGAAATACATTTAAAGTTAGTTGGTTTGTTGACTTTATCCGGTTGATTGGTTATATTGCCTTCTACAAGTCATTAAAATGTATGAAGTCAATTAAAAGGGGGCTTCCTTAGAGCTGTAAGTAGTCGCATGCTATTGCGTCAAATATTATACTGTGATATTTTTTTTCATAACTAACTAACTAACCATCGCCGTTTCTCCGCAGGGGTAGGCAGAGAGGTTGGATCTCCACACAACTGTCTTTGCACACACTTCTTGCTTCATTCATATTCATACATCGTATCATACATACTCTTCCGTTATTCTGACTCTTCACCAGTGGCGGCTCGTGAGTTTTTAGTGTGCTAGAGTGCTAAAATTGAAAAATACGACATTTTTAGTGTCGTTGTAGCCGAAAATTATTTTTATTTTTTTCAAGATTTTATTTTTTCCATGAAGATTTTCAGGATTTTTCAGTTTTGGTGGTGCACTGCACGGATTTCTGAAAAATCTTCATACAAAATGTTGAAATTTCGAAAAAAAAAATAATGTTTTCAGCTACAACAACATCAATGATAACTTTTTTTGTCAATCTTACCATTCTAGCACACTAAAAAGTCACGAGCCGCCACTGCTCTTCACATGGCCTGATTCAAGTATTTGATTCACTTGATCGTACCAAGTCTTCCTCGGGCGTCCCGGACTTCTTCTACATTCATTCACTTTCGCCTCATATTTTCTTTTCACACTCCTCTCTTCGTTCATTCGCTACATGCCCGAACCATCAAAGCGTCGCTTTAAGCGCTTAAGACAATTTTCTTTTCTGGGTAAACATTTAATTAATTTATTGTGGAAAGCAAGTCAATTAAGACCAGTTAGTAGCTAAGTGGACAAATGTGTCGGATTCCCACCCGAGCATCGTGGGTTCAATTCCTTTGCTAGCTTAGTCCTTCGTCATTGCACAACCTACATCTTCTGCTTATTATGATGGGAGTAGGAGTATTTCAATTTTTGTCAGGTTATTCGTAACCGGGGAGGGGAATCATTGTATTTATTAAAAAAAAAAAAAAAATTTCCGAATCAAAATTGAAATAAGTTTGATAAAAGTGTTTTCGTGTGCACTATTTATGATCAAAAAAGTTATTTAACGGATTTGACCAAAGATTATCAATATTTTTGAATGTCATGTCGAAATTGATACAAAAGTTCTTAATACCATGCACCAGGATATTATGTGATTTGAGGTTAAGGTTAATATTATTTCTAATTTTGAAACTGTTAATTCGTGGTGGAATTCCATTTTAATGATTTAATAAAACAAATTTGTAACTTTATTCCACTTTTATTATTTTGACTGGACCGGTTTCAGCCTATGACGGCCATCTTCAGACTAGTACAAGTGTTTGTTAACCTACGGCTTATATACTATTTTTGGGGATGTTAGGGGTAGTAAACAATGATTTTACTTTACTTAATATTCATCAGTATTGTTGCATGATTTTAATAGTTACAGGGTAAACACTTGTACTAGTCTGAAGATGGCCGTCATAGGCTGAAACCGGTCCAGTCAAAATAATAAAAGTGTAATAAAGTTACAAATTTGTTTTATTAAATCATTAAGGTTAATAAATGTGATATAACTAACAAACTAACCATTACTCGTCTCATACACACTCTTCTGTTATGTTGACTCTTTGCGTGGTTCCATCCAAGTATTTGATGGCCATGTCTTCCTCGGACGTTCCCGACTTCTTCTTCCATTCACTTTCGAATCATATATTGTTTTAACACCCTTTTCTTCGTTCATTCGCTCAACATGCCCAAACCATCTAAGCGTCCCTTTCTTGATCTTATTCATTACGCTTATATCAGCCTTGTGCAATGTGCTTTTGAAATAAGGCTATTTCACATAAACTTAATTTTATCGCAACCATGAAAATATCTTAGCTGTTACTTATATTTTTAAATATTTAAAACTCACCCAGTGCAAGCGTCGTGAAAAGGGCAATCCCCAAAAGTAACATTGATTTACTTGGCATCGTCATCTTAGTAACTTAACTTCAGCAACTAAAAGAGAAACTTCCTTTGTACGAGTATCGAGACCTTCTATCCGCCTGGGCAGTAAGCTACAGTTTATTGTCTGCTCAGGACTGGTATTAAAACAGCTTTCCACAATATAGTTTTATTCAACACATCAACACAAATAACAGAGTCAAAATCGTGCTTTGTCGTTGTTATCGTTGCTTTGGCTAAACACTTTTTTTAATGTGTTGTTATTTTCACGTAAAGCACGATGTCATGAAATAATAATATAATATTGTGTAAATGGCATATTAATTTATTAAATGCATACCTTCATCACAGTAACACTATTTAGACACAGCAATTTCATGTTTTATACATCTAACTTATAAGAGTTCCGTCATATAATCTATATAGGAAAGTAACATTTATCGTATGAGGGTAAAAAAAGTGAGATATATATAACAACAGATCTCTCAGCAAAATGCTTAAATTAATAACGCTGGTACCTTAATAGATTGTTTGGAACCACTCGAAATTCAGAAGTCAATAATCAAACAAACTTGTTCTTGCTGAAGCCATATGTATTTTTTTGATATCCTTATTTTGCCTTTCATTTTCTATGTTGTTGCTTCTCTCGCTTTTACTATATCGTATGTTTTTAGTATCAACGTATTAATTTATTCGTATCATGTAATAAACATCATATTTTATGTAATGTTCTTTTTGCTGTTTATTTTAATTTGTGTACCGTTCATATTTTTTTTCCTATTTTTTCCCCAGTTGCATAGTACAGAATCGTATATTTGAATCCTTTCCCATTGACAATGTTGATTGTTCTCAACGACTGTATTCAGTAGTTTTACTCCATGTAAAATTATATGTGAAACATAATGTCAATTACCCTACAGTTATATTTTTTTTTCGAGTTTAACCAAAAAAAATATTTTCCCAATCGTTTGTTTCCATCACCTACCACCATTTAAAAAAGGAAATTCTGAATTTTTAGTTGAATTTCAAGAAGCATAATACATTTTTCGACAAGAATATAATTGAAGAAAAAATACTTGATTTCACTGCACGCCACTGGTGCAAAACATCCAATCATATAATAAATTATTATAAAAATAAAACGGTGAAAAATCAACGACATTTAAAATAATGCATTTATTTTATAATTGTACACATTTTAAATAGCACAGTTTTTTATAATATTACTTACAACAGTTACAACCTTCTTGATTTACCAATCCACGGTCTTGTACCAGAAGATATAATTCTTTCCATTCTGTACGATGATTTTGCCAACGCCTGTTAAAAGAGATTTTTTATATTATTAGAAAACAAAGCTAAAGTATATTAAAGCATCATAATTCTAGAGATAGCATAACTGATATGAAACAATATTTATTGATTCGCTCTTGTTTAAATGGAAATTTTCTATCTCTTTCTGTATTTTTTTGGAGTTCGTCCCACAAATTAGCGCCCTTTAACAAGATTTTAAAATTTTGTGAATCAATATGCATAGCTAATAATAATATTATTTTCAACTGTTTTCAGTTTATAAATGGCCTCAAACAAACTTTTCTAAATTAAGTGTTAAATGGTATATAGTCTTAAAGTTTAATAACTTTTGTGATAGAGCTGAAAGCTCCTTAGCTCTAGAGCCAGAGTCTAAAGTCAAGTCACATCAATAAATATATATTTTTAATTTAGATATACATATTTTAATTTTGATAGTGAAAACCACGCAAACTGTGAACTGCTCCCAACCGTCTGGAACCAGTGATACTATGGCATCCCCAATCAGAGTATGTTGTGAGGTTGGAGGTAGTAGGAAGGTGAAGGACGTGGGGAAGAGGAAGGTTAAAAAGTACCTAGCTATTCAGATCTGGTCACCAAACACGACTTAAGTTATTACAAATCAAAGTTAAAATTCTGAATAGTGGTCTTACACCAGGGCAAATACTTACGGTAACCACTCTGAATAAATATAAATATTGCTGGCGCTTTGTAATGTCCACAAGATCTTAGAGTTTCCTTATTTAAATACTTTATAAGTTCAATCACTGGATGAAGAATTCGAACTTAAATGACTACCCTATCTTTTCAAGATACAAAGGTGAATATTTCACTATAATATTTTACTGACTGTCAATTGTTCCCAACCGTCCACAGCCAGTGAGACTATGGCAGCCCGAATCAGGGTATGTTGTGAGGCTAAATATAGCGGTTATTGAAGTAAATAGGGAAGAGAAAGGTTGGAAAGTGCCTGGCTATTCAAATCTGGTCATCAAACACGGCTAAAGCGATTTAAAGCAAGGTTTCGATTCTGAATGGTGAACTCAGAGTACCTACTACTATCTCAATAAAAATCAAATTGTAAAAGGAGCTTGGCTCTTCAAATCTTGTGAACTTACCAACTGGTGACAGGTCGGCATCTGTGGGAGGCCGGGCGGGATTGGCAGGACTATCAGTGATGTAGATCATCCAGTACTTTTTGGCCACCGTGTCCTGCTCGAGACCCCCGAGGGTGGTGATGTAGGTTCCGTGCGCCGGGTCCTGTATCGCGGTGAACAGATATCTGCAGTCCTCGTCCGCAGCCTTTACCATCGCTTCGTAGAAGGTTGAGTTTCTAGAAACAAAGCGAAATCACATACATCTGATGAAAAATAGTATTATTAATTCCAGCAAAAAATATTATGACCTCAAGAATATACATTCACAGTGGTTATTTTTACAAATAATTACATTTATTTCGAGATATTTTTTTTAACCAACAGATCAAACGCCTCTGACGTCATCCAATCCTGATCAGGACGTTAACACATTGCGGAGTGATACGGAGAGGTTTATAACTATGGTGACGTCATATGATGAGTTAAACCCTTCAAATTGTGCCCATTTTTTTATGAGTAAGGAACAAGAAAAAAATGCTTAATTTTTTTTGATAACTTAGTAAAAAAATTGACATTTAAGTTGGACGGCGAATATTGTAATTGTTATTTTAAAAGTTTTTTGCAAATCCTGGTTCCAGGATAAAGAGGTATGTAAATTACATGACGCTGGAGCTTCCCACTCGAAAGTTCTTAGTAAGATATACGACATACAGATATACATAAAAAAATACAAATAAGTTTACTGGTTTATTGTTGAGATATTTAAGTACGTTTTATTATTTTTGACAAAATCTTGATATCTTTAGTTCCAAGTCAACTCGACCCATCACTACACCAAATGATACCTTGATTATTACTCGTCTCTGTCCTGTACTCAGTCCATTGAAGGCTCTGCATCTCCTCGCACAGCCTCCGCAACTATCTCCAGCTTAGTCTGGGACAGCCTACTGTTAAATAAACATAACTTTTTCTTACCTGTTCATACTCAGATGAATATTTTCTACTTCTGTGATATTATCTCCCTTGAAAAGGGTATATTTGATGCTCACTTTATCTTTGCATTTTGGTTCAGATGCGCCTGGAAAAAAACATTAGACACGTTATCAAATAGTTATGGTATATTAAATCAATATTCATTTAAAATTTATAATACCTTTAATTAAATTACAATAAATAGACACATTTTCGCGGATATAAAATATCATTTACGATAAAATAAATGTATTATAAAAGATATTATTGTAAGTATTCTCTATTGTGATTAAAATACGAAAAGTTTTCAAACAAATAAAACATTTTGAATGTATGAGAATTTATTGTTAAAAATTGAATGCAATAATTTATTTTAAATGCGTATTGTAAATATTAATCAAATAAATAGTTGTTGAAATTACGTCATTAATGTTCAATGAAAATATGAAACAGAAACTAAAAAGAAAGACGGTCCCGACCGAGTCACGAACTCGAAACCTTTACTTTATTCTTTTTAGTTTTTGTCTTTTTTGTCTCATATTTTCGTTGAAGCTTATTAATATTATTTTTATCGTAAAAAGCATAAATCTTTGAATTTAATTCTAATTTAAACATTCATTTTTGTTATTATACGCTCGCGCTTTAACATATAAAACCATGTGAAACTAAAATTGAAGTTAAGTTTTAGAGGAAACGTTTGAATGCGTATCTTATGAGTTCAATAACTTGCATGAAAAATTGCCTCAAATAAAGCTAAAAATGTGTTGTCAGTAAGTTAATTAAAGTGAAGCTGCAATACAGCTTAAGCTGGCTTGCATCAATATTGCTGTACATGCATCAAGTTAAAATTAAGTTTAAGCTACACGAAAGACTTAAACTGAATTTCTAACATCAGCCTTAAAAGTTCAGTTCAAAATTAAATATTCACCTAATGTCATCAAAAGCGTGAAACCCAAAAGAAAAAATAGGTTATGGGATGCCATTTTGATGCCAATACACAAGTAGATTTTAAATAGATGCAATTTTCACTAAAAATACACCAAACGAAGCACTGGAGAAGTGTGACTAAATATGCGAAGAGAAGCGGCTTTTATCACAAACTTATCGTAATCTTTGTTATTCTGGAGGTAATTTTACGACAGCATATCACAGACCATATAAAATGGATATTTATAATACCTAGGAACTGCTAATTCCTTTGGTATAATTATTTTAGTTGCTACCACAACTAAGGCCAGCTTTACTATCACATTATTAAAACTTGGCTTAACTATCATACGACTAACTCGTAAGCATTACTTAGGTTAGAATGACAATAATCTTTAATTTATCTCAATTAGAATTAACTTATTAAAAGGTATGCTTTATTTTAATATTAATTATTGAAACCTCAGAGCAATAATATTCAGGAGGGAACGCTTCTGTAGTCAAAATTGATGATTTTTGCCTGACTCGGTTAGATTTGGGCGTGGCTAAAACTAGGGCTAGGATATTTATACACCCATTCATAGTACATGTCGACATAATGTTTTTGTTTATTTGTATAACCACTTTTACACAGTATTGTTATGGACAAAAATATAGGATATAACCTAAAAAACCGTTGATATATGTCCAGTTATGTCGCATATCAAAACGTAGTGAGTGAAGTCGCCGGAGACGCGGTAGACTGAGAACATACTAACATACCGAATGGTGGTGCTATATTATGTTGGAACTTATCTTGTCTCTTTCTCTCTCACGGTTTACGACGTAAAAACCCGGAGAAAGTGATTTATCGTAAATTTGTATAGGTTGGGTAAAAATATTGAGCTATCTCTCCATATATTCTTGCTCAAAGATTGAAACAATATCAATAATTTTCAATGAAATATATTAACAGAGGAAGACATAGAAATTAAAAATATAAAGTTGACTTTACCTTATCTTAACATAACCTCGTTGCAACCTATTTTTCTCTGTCTTCTTCTGTTACATATATTGTTGAAAATCATAGGTATTGTTTCAATAATTGATTAATATTCTACAAATCTGATATTGATACCATTGATATCCCATTTTTTTAATTTGACGTTAATATTTGTCTTCCATATTGCGTATCAAACGACAGCAAACAATCGAAGTTCTTTTTTCATTTGAAGTTAATTTATCACAAACAGATTTGACAAAGAATTAACTACGAATGAACATTAGGATTAGACTACTAATGAATATTTTATCGAAAAACTACTATGTTATAGTTTTAGTCGAAACGTGGCTTGTAGCAAGTATAAATTCGGCTGATTACAGTGAATACCGCACAAGAGTCTCAACTGCTCCTAACCGTCTGGAGCCAGTGATACTATGGCATCCCCAATTGGGATAAGTTGTGAGGTTAAAGGTAGTGTGAAAGGAAAAGGGAAGGATATGAGGAAGGGGAAGGTTGGGAAGTACCTGGCTATTCAGATCTGATCACCTAACACGGCTAAAGTTATTTCAAGCAACGTTTCAATTTTGAGTGGTGGTCTTTCACCACGGTGATACTAAGAGTATCTTTCACTCTGAAACGTGCCGCAAATATACTAAATATTATTTTATATCAATTAAATGTGTTATGACACATATTAACTAAAGAAAAATTATTTACGCACACCGGGTTCAAATCCGTGACCTCTGGATTCGTAGTCGAGCGTCTTGCCACTCGACAGAGACCGTATGCTTACCGGTAAGGTGGACGGAGGTAGGGTGCTGGTGGTGATGCGTAAAGAGCTCGCAGCATCCCGCCTCGACTACTGGGAAATACTAAAATCGAACATATCTACTTATCTATCCCGATGAGATCTCTCAATCTCATCATCTGTGCAGTATATATACCTCTTGTCTCGGCAGCCACCTTTTATGATATTTTCTCCAACAGCCTGGAATCCGTATTACTCTTACTTGGTCATTTTCCGAAGGCAGCCAGGTTCACGCCTCTTCAAACACGGCCGCATCACAATCTTTGCTTTAAACAACGTCACTAATGAACCTATACCAGCATAATTGTTTTCCAAACCACAATAAAAAATATTTTAACCTTTTACTTTGCAGTGAAAAAAAAATTAATGTTAATAATAATATTTGGATGATTTATACAGCGCCGTTTTTGTGAAAAATCACCCCAAGGGCGCTGTACAAATCTTATTTTCTATTATTACATATTAATTCCTAGTTTAAATAAGAAAATATACATGAAACATACTTACCTGGCAGGTCATATCAGACAGACACACTTATTAACTTAAAATTTTCATTTTTTTGTTATGCTTTTGCCGACCTAAAAACATTGCTTTAACAGTTATTTTAATGTATGGTTATTATCACGTGAAATACGATGACACGAATTTATAATAGACCATAGCATAAATGCATACCTACATCACAAAAACACTACTAATTCATGGGGATTTAATTTTTTATATATCCTACCATTAAAAGCTCCGTCAAATCCTCTTTTTACGAAAGTAACATTCTTAGTATGAAAGTAAAAAAGAGAGATATATTACAACAGATCTCTCAGCGGTGCGCCAATATTAATAACACTGATACCTTAATAGATTATTGGGAACCATTTGGAAAAAGGGTAAAAAATCAACAACATTTTGAATCAAACATTTATTTTATTATCGTATACATTTTAAATTGCACGATTTTCTATAATATTATTTACAACGTTCATGATTTACCAAATTATGGTTTTGTACCAGAAGATATAATTCTTTCCATTCTGTACGATAATTGAGTCAACGCCTGAAAGAGAATTTTTCATTAATAAAAAGTTTTTTAAATCATCGTAATTTCAGAAAAAACACAACATTAATTTATTCACTCTTGTTTAAATGGCAATTTTGTGTCTTTTTTATTTTTTATAAGTTCATCCCATAAATCACATCCCTTTTACAAAAAAAAAAAATATATATATTTTGTGTGCGCCATTTATGTGAAAAGCTAAATAATCTTTTTGTTATATTTTTAAAAAGTTTTCAGTTAATTGGCGAAATTTCTTACGTAAATGCCTCCATAAAAACTTTTAAAAATTAAGTGTTATATGGTATATCTTCGCCGGAAAGGCAAAAGGGTTGAAGCGCCATTATAGGAAGTTTACACCAGAGCACTCTAAAGTTTTTTTTGTTTTACAAAAAAATGCTCTCCTTGAGTTACCTGAAGGGACAAAAAGCTATAAAAGTACCTGGCTATTCAGATCTGGTCATCAAACACGACTAAGCTATTGCAAGCAAAGTTTCAATTCTGAATAGTGGTCTTGCACCAGGGCGATACATGGGGCATCTACCACTCTGAATAAATAAATATTTCTAGCGCTTTATAATGTCACCAATGTCTTAGAGTTTCCTTCTTTCAATACTACAATAATCACTGGATGAAGAATTCCAACTTAAATGGCTACCACATATTTTCAAGATCCAAAGGGGGTAAATATTACCACTCTCTCAATAAAACTCAAATTGTAAAAAGAGTTTGGCTCTTCAGCTTTAGTGAACTTACTGACTGGTGACAGGTCAGCATCTGTAGGAGGGTGGGCGGGGTTGGCAGGACTGTCAGTGACGTAGATCATCCAGTACTTGTCGCGAACCGTGTCCTGCTTGAGGTTCCCGATGGTGGTGATGTAGATTCCGTGCGCCGGGGTCTCTATCGCGGTGAACAGGAACCTGCAATCCTCATCGGCAGCCTTTACCATCGCTTCGTAGAAGGTTGAGTTGCTAGAAACAAATCGAAATCACATACACCGATCTAAAATAGTGGCGTTGAAAAAGAATCGGTAATTCCAACAAAAAATGTAATCCGTCTAGCTTATTAGATTTTTATGCGTCGGTTTAGCGTTGGTTTGGGAACATCGGACGCAGGCTATTAAATAAGACGCATAAGCGGTGGTTATAAGGCAAGTTTTTATCTATTCCGACATAACACCACGCGTAACATTGACATCTCTTTATAAGTAAGGAGGTTATCAATTCTAAATACACCAATTTTCCCTAAGTGGTTATTAGTAGAATAAATATTTTTTTAGCCAACAGATCTAAACGCCTCTGACGTCATCCAATCCTGATCGGGATGCCGAGCCATTAAAAAGTAATACAGAGAGATTGAAAACTATGGTGATGTCATATAGTGAGATGAACATTTCAAATCGCGTCCATTTTTACGAGCAAAGAAAAAAATCTTACTTAATTTATTTTGAAAACTTTATTAAAAATTGACATATAAGTTGGATGGTGAATATTGTAATTTTTATTTTAAAAGTTCTTTGCGATTCCTGTTTCAAGACAAAAAAGGCATGCTAATTGGATGATGCGGATCTCACCGCTTAAGAGCTTTTATTGGGATATACAATACACAGACAAACATACACGTAAGTTTACTTGTTTATTGTTTAAATATATTCATCATAACGACGCCGGAAAGCCAAAAGTTAGAATTAAACGAGTTTAAAACTGCATAAACAACTTATTTTTGACCAAAGAAAACATTGTTTTTTCTTACATGTTTACATTTAGGTGAATGTTATTAACCTCTATGTTATCATCTCCCTTGAAAAGGGTATATTTAATGCTCACTTTGTCTTTGCATTTTGGTTCACATGCACCTGGAAATGGAAAATTATACAGGTCAATAAATCGTGGCAATTCAATAAACTAATACTCAGTTAACAAATTTCCAAAATCGCTTTTATCAAACAACAACAAAATGACTAATTTTTGGCGGATATAAAATATTATTTACGATAAGATAAATGTATTATAAAAGATATTATGGTGGGTATTCTAATGTGATTAAAATAAACCAAACGAATTAAACAGATATAAAATATTTTGAATGTGTGAGAATTCATTAATAAAAATGCTATGAAATAATATTTTTGAATGCGTTAAGTTAAATTTAAGTGTAAGCTACACAAAAGGTTTAAGCCGAATTAAATTTTCTGCCGTAAAAGTTTACTTTAATATTAAGTACGCACCTAATGTCATAAGCGCGAAACCAAAAATAAATAATAGGTTATAGGATGCCATTTAGATATTATACACAAGTTGATTTTAAATAAATGCAACTTTCATTAAAAAAAACCCCAAACAAAGCACTGGAGAAGTTTGACTAAAACTGCGATGAGAATCGGCTTTTATTACAGACTTATCGTAATCTTTGTTATTCTGAAGACATTTTTACGATGGCATATAACACACCATGTTAAATGGATATTTATAATACTTAGTGACTGCTAATTCCTTTGGTATTATCTTTTTAGTTGCTACCACAACTAAGGCCCGGTTTACCATCACATTTTTAAAGCTTGGCTTAACTATCATACGACTTAAGCTGGATTCACACCAACGTCCGGATCCGCTCAGTGACGATATTGTTCCGTATGAGAGCTTATTGATATGGTATGAATATCAATCAAGGAGTATGTGCCAAGACAAAGTTGTGTGGCAGTATATCCTTCTGCCCACCCTTGTGATATTTAACTACTTAATTAGTAAAATAATTATTTTGAAGTGTAAAAATACTTACATCGAAGGTTTTTTTTTTATTAAAAACCATTTTTTATCACTAAATAATATTTTTAATAATTAATAATTAAATATGATATACTGCCACACAACTTTGTCTTGGCACATACTCCTTGATTGATATTCATACCATATCAATAAGCTCTCATGCGGAACAATATCGTCACTGAGCGGATCCGGACGTTGGTGTGAATCCAGCGTAACTCGTGAGGATCACTTAAGTTGGAACGTCAATAATCTTATATTTACCTTAACAAGAATTAACTTTTTAAAACGTATGTTTTATTTTAATATTAATTATTGAAATCATATCAATAATTTGCAATTAAATATTAACAGAAGAGGACATAGAAATTAAAAATATTTGGTTGACCTGATCTCGTCCTAACCTAACCTTGTCGTAACCTAAAATTATTTTTTCCTGCCTTGATATGTTACATATTTTGTTGACAATGTAGATACTGTTTCAATAATTGATTAATATTCCACAAATCTGTGAATATTGATACAATTGATATCCCATTTGTATTTTTTTTTATATTTCAGAAACTTAACGTCAATATTTGTCTTCCATATTACGTATCAAACGACAGCAAACAATCGAAGCTCTTTTTTACATTTGAAGTTAATTCATAAAAAACAGATTAAAAAAACTTATTAAATAACTAGATTTAAAAATTGTGTCCTTTGTTATGTTTTACCTTGAATGTATTTTTATGCCGGTACTGTACTCAGCTTCATCCCTAGATTCATCTCTTATTTTAACTAGAAATATGAAGGCTTACATTCTGTTAAGGGTATGATAATAATATGAGATTTACTGCTTATTGTATTTAAACAACTTTTATATGTATATATTTAATTTATTTGTATCTAGGTAGTACGCTATTTACCTTGTTTCATCTATCCCTGCTTAATCTATGAGAAATAGTTTGGATGCAATTCTCTATATTTTATGTTTAATATTGTTTATTTATTAGTGTCTGTACCTGTGTTTTTTCCTCAATAAAAGAATATTTTTAAAAATATATATTTACATATTTATTCTTCGAAATGTCATATTGAAATTGATACTAAAGTTCCTAATACCAAACACCGTAATATGTGATTTGAGGTTAGCATAAATAAATGCGATGTGCTTTTAAGGTAAGGTTTTTTTGCACGAAGCTTAATTTTATCGCAACTATGAAAATATCTTAGCTGTAACCATTACTTTTTTAATAATTAAAACTTACACAGTCCTGTCATGAAAAGTGCAATTCCCAGAAATAACATTAATTTACTTGGCATCGTCATCTTGGTAACTTAACTTCAGCAACTAAAAGTGAAATACGTTTACCAGAATTAATAATGTACTATAAAATAAAATCATACCTACATTACAAAAACACATTCTATTCATGGGAATTTTGTTTTTTTAGTATATTCTACCACTAACAGCTCCGTCATATCATTTCTTAACGAAAGTAACATTCATTGAATGAAAGTAAAAAAATACAAGGAGATATTACAACAGATCTCACAGCGGCATTCCACTATTATTTTATTTTTATTTTTAAAGTTGTTAATGGTATTATAGACAGCCCTGATTTACTTATTTTAATTAGCTTCCATGTACCTAACAGAACCACTCGAGTCAAAATTCTTTTTAAATGTAACAATAATATCAGGACTGAGTCATTTACATACTCGTTTGTACCTAGATTGCATACAGTGGGTAATTCTTTCGCTGAAATAGTAGATATATTCAACTGAACTGAATCTAGTTACAAGAAGGCTATAATAGCATACCTCTTTTAAAATATTACTGTTAATTTATCTCATTATAATATTTCTATTAACTTACTTATGTTTTTGGGTGCTAATCATTTACTCTATGTTATTTTTATGTTACTATTATTTAATGTTATATATTTCACTGTTATGTTAAAGCCCATAAGGGCGAATATAATTAATCAGATAACGCTGGTACCTCAATAGATTATTTGGAACCGCTTGAAATTAAGAAGTCGATAAACGACAGTGAAAAACTCATACTAAACTTTTTCTCACTGAAGCCTGGAGTATTTTTTTTTAAATTCACTTGCCTCACCTTTCTCTTTCTCTTTTGTTGCTTCTCTCTCTTTTACTCTCTTTTCTCCTCATTAGAGCATAATGAATAGGATCAAGAAAGGGATGCTTAGATGGTTTGGGCATGTAGAGCGAATGAACGAAGAAAGGAGTGTGAAAAGAATATATGATGCGAAAGTGAATGGAAGAAGAAGTCGGGGACGTCCGAGAAAGACATGGCACGATCAAGTAAATCAAGTACTGTAATCGGGTCATGTGAAGAGTCAGAATAACAGAAGAGTATGTATGAGACGATATGTTAATGTAAATGAAGCAAGGAGTGTGTGCCAAGACAGATTTATATGGCGGTCCGTCCTCTCTGCCTACCCCTGCGGGGACACGGCGTCACGGTTAGTTAGTTAGTTCCCTCTTTTACTTGATCTTATGTTTTTAGTATTAAAATATTTATTTATTTGTATCTCGTAACAAACACCTAACATTTCATAATGCTTTTTTTACTCTCTATTTTAATGCATACGAGTACACTGCTCATATTTTGTGTGTCAATTTCGTATCGAATTTAGTCCATTTTTTTTTCCAGTTGCATAGTTGTTGTGCAAAACGTTTATTGAATTTTTAAAAGCATATCTTTTTCAATAAAAATATAATTGAAGTAAAATAACCAACTAATAAAATAACTAAATGTGTCTGCATACCACTGGCGGAGAGATTCCAATTATATTATAAGAATAAAAGGGTGAAAAATTAACGGCATTTAAAATCATACATTTATTTTATTATCGTATACATTTTAAATTGCACTGTTTTCTATCATGTCACTTACAACGTTATTGATTTACCAAACCACAGTCTTGTACCAGAAGATATAAGTCTTTCCATTCTGTACGATGATTGAGTCAACGCCTGTCAAAAGAAAAAAGTATATTTAAAAAGGTTTATTAAATCATCCTAATTCCAGAAATAACCTAACTGATATGAAATAATAGTGTAAACGCGCGAATTGAAATGGGCTCGCCCAAAGATGTCAATCGACATGTGGCGGAGGAATGCACTTGACGGTGCAGATGGGGACAGCATCCCTTAACCTCTACCCAAGGCAGTCTGGATTCTACCCCCGTAAAGACCGGAACCCACGATACTGTTGTTCATATATTGATACGATTATTATACCTATTCGTGTTACAAGTGTAATTACCTAAATGCGTAATTAAACCCTTCAACATTCATGCGAGTTTTATTGTCACGTTTATAATATTGATATAATATCAATAATCTTCAACGTGAATATGAAAATAAATAAACAGAAACTAAAAAAATAACGGTCACGACCGAGACACCGGTCGCAACCGTGAGGTGAAATATCACAAAACAGCGCTATATAAGTTCACTGTTACTATTATTATTGATAGAGGGCCAAAAGTCTTTAATTCAAACCAAACTAATCAAACCAAATTCAGAGCATTGGATGCAGAATACTGTTCAAAACTGCATATTTAATTTATTTTTGACTAAAGTGTCGCTTAAGCTCTTTTGACATTCCAGCGACAAAGTTTTTATAACTTTCGTGACAGAGCGGAACACTCCTTGGTTCTAGGGTCTAAAGTCAAGAGACAAGTCACATCAATGTATATATATTATTATTTTTATAGTGAATACCGTACAAGACTCTCAATTGTTCCCAACCCTCTACAGCCAGTGAGACTATGGCACCCCGAATTAGGGAATGTTGTGAGGCTGAAACTAGTGATGATGTGAAGTTCATAGAGAAGAGAAAGGTTGAAAAGTACCTGGCTATTCAGATCTGGTCATCAAACACGGCTAAAGCGATTTCAAGCAAGGTTTCGATTCTGAATGGTGGACTTCTGAGTTAATACTCTGGTATCTTAATAAAACTCGAATTGTAAAAGAAACTTGGCTCTTCAGATCCAGTGAACATACCAACTTGTGACAGGCTAGCATTTGTGGGAGGATGGGCGGGGTTGGCAGGACTATCAGTGACGTAGATCATCCAGTACTTGTTAGCCACCGTGTCCTGCTCGAGACCCCCGATGGAGGTGATGAAGTGTCCGAACTCCGATGAGTCTGTCGCGGTGAACAGGAATCTGCAGTCCTCGTCCGCAGCCTTTTCCATCGCTTCGTAGAAGGTTGAGTTGCTAGAAATAAATCGAAATCACATACATCGTTCAAAAATAGTATTAGTAATTCCAATAAAAAATATTATGGTTTTAAAAATATAGATTCAAAGTGGATATTTTAACAATTTAAGTTTTTTTTTTTTAAACAGATCTAAACGCCTCTGACGTCATCCAATCCTGATCGGGACGAAAACACATTGCGGAGTGATACGGAGAGGCTTACAACTATGGTGACGTCATATAATGCGTTTAACACTTCAAATCGTGCCTATTTTTACGAGTGAAGAACATAAAAAATACTTTAAAAATTCGACATTTAAATTGGACGGTGAATGTTGTACTTTTTGTCCCAAAAATTTCGCAATACCTGTTTTCAGACAAAAAGGCGTGTAAATTACATGACGCTGGAGCCTCCCACTCGAAAGTTCTTAGTAAGACATACGACACACAGACATAAATAAAAAATGCAAATAAGTTTACTGGTTTAATGTTGAGATATACTCGTATTCATCATATGAAAGAACATATTTTTTTAAAGCAAGTCTTGGTTATTTTCGTCAAAATCTTGATTTTCTTAGTTCCAAGACAACTCGACCCATCACTACACCACATGACACCTTGATTATTTCTGTCCTGTACTCAGTCCATTAAGTCCATTCAGCATCTCCTCGCACAGACTCCGCAGTTTAGTCTGGAGCAGCCTACTGATAAACATTACTTTTTCTTACCTCTTCACACTCAGACGAATGTTTTCCACCGCTGTGATATTATCTCCCTTGAAAAGGGTATATTTGATATTCACTTTATCTTTACATTTTGGTTCACATGCGCCTGGAAAATAACGTTAGACAGGTTTTTTAATTGTGGCAATTCATTCAATTTATACGCATTTGAATACTTGTATTAATTAACGCGCTAAGTACCAAAAACTAAAACTGCTTGTAGAGTAACAAAATACTAATTTGTCGAATAATTTTGTCTGTAGAACACATTTATAAAAATCTTCCTAATGGTTTGAAGCCATCTCGACAGTTTTTATTATTTAAAAACAAAAATCATTTTTGCATTTCTATAAAATAAAATTATATCAGTTTTGATTTTTTATTGGCACTTAGCGCCTTTATCAGCACAAGTATTCTTTAACATTTCCCTTTTATCAAACAACAACCAGATGACACTTTTTTTGCGGATATGAAATATCATTTATGATAAGATAAATGCATTATAAAAGAATTGATTGTAGGTGTTTTAGTTTGATTAAAATAAACCAAACGAATAAAACAGAAATATAAATAAGTTTTGAATGTGTGAGAAATTATTGATATAAAGTGGATGCAATAATATATTTTGAATGTGTATTATAATAGTAAATATTAATCAAAATGAACAATGGATCATTCAATTTGTATTGGTTGTTGAATCGACCGAGACACGAACTCGGAACCTCTTCTCTATTCGGGACTCTCTTCCTTAAATTTTCGTTTCATGTTTTCGTTAAAGATTATTAATACTGTTTCGATAATTTATATCAAAATAAAAAGCTAAAAGCTTTAAAGTTAATTCTTATTTCAACATTCAATATTTTTTATTTTACGCAAGCAGTTTTACATATAAAACCTTGTGATATTAAAATTTGAAGTTATGTTTTACAGCAATATAGGTTCATTAAACTGCATAGGCTGAGTTGCCTCAAATAAAGTTTAAAGTGGGTTCTTTTTACCCTACGTCTGTCTCACTGGAATCACAGTCGTTGCAGGAATTTCTTAGTGAGACAGACATGGAGTAATCCCTTATACGAGTATTTTATATTTTACCAATATAAATAATACTAAAAAATAATAATAAAAATACAGCTCAAGCTGGCTTGCATCAATATTGTTGTGCATGCATCAAGTTAAATTAAAGTTTAAGCTATACAAAAGTTTTAAACTGAATTTCAAACATCAGCCTTAAAAGTTCAGTCAAAAATTAAATATTCACCCAATGTCATCAGAAGCGCAAAACCAAAAAGAAATAATAGGTTATGAGATATCATTTTGATACAATAATAAGTTGTTTTTAAATAGATGAAATTTTCACTTCAAAAACACCAAACAAAGCACTGGAGAAGTGTGACTAAAACTGCGATGAGAAGCGGCTTTTATCACAAACTTATCGTAATCTTTGTTATTCTGAAAATATTTTTACGATGGCATATCACAGACTATATAAAATGAATCTTTATAATTTCTAGGAACTGCTAATTCTTTTGGTATTATCATATTAGTTGTTAGCACAACGAATGCCCGGTTTACCATCACGTTCTTAAAGCTTGGCTTAACTATAATACGACTGACTCTTAAACATTACTTATGTGAGTTGAAATATCAATAATCTTCTATTTATCTAAATTACAAATAAATTATTATAGTTGATGCTTTATTTTAATATCAATTATTTAAATAATTTTCAATGAAATATGAACAGTATAAATTAAAAATAGTAAGTTGACCTAACCTTGTCCTAACCTAACCTGGTTCCAACCTAACAATCAAACAGTAAACAAAGTTGTTTTTAAATTTGAAGTTAATTGATTAAAAATTTTTACTGTTTTTTTAGGAAAACACATTTTGGAATTGAAGAAATTTAAAAAATAACTATTCAACAAAACGGAGAAAAATATTTTATTTTATTGAATGTGTGAGGGACTTAACGTGCTTTTTGGTTCATTCATTTAAAAAAATATATATTTTACACTTTCTGTTACCTAGCAAAGCCATAATACTAACATCAAACAATACAGTAAAATGATACAAGCATCGAAATTAAAGTATGACTGAGTGGTAGATACTGCCGCCCTAGTGGAAGACCACCATTCAAAATCGAAACGCGCGTTGCTTGAAATGGAAAAAAACCATGTTTTGTGACCAGAAATGAATAGCTAGGTACTTCCCAACGTTTTTTCCCCTTTCTTATTCCTCTCCTCTTTAGCCTCAGAATATACCCCAATAGTTGGGGATGCCAAAGTGCCAATGGCTGCAGACAGTTGGGATTAAAAAAAGTTAATGCTTATTTATATTCTATGACTTAACTCGTATTGAAACACGGACCCTTATAAATTGTACATTACTGATAATTATTACGAATATTTGTTTAATAGAAATGAACATTACTGATAAATACCTAATCAGGAGAAATTTAAGTTTTTCAAATTAGTATCCTAAACGTGCAGTGGCGTATCTACCTACAGATTTTATTCTTTTGCTTCATATCAAAATGTAGGAACGTAGGAGGATAAGAGGAAGAGACGAGGAAGAGAAAGAGAGCGAAGTCGACGTGCTTAGCGATAAGTGCTGTTTTCTGGTTTAGCAAGCCTGGCTCCGCTAAACAAGTAAACACACGAGGTCGAAAGGTGAATCTGTGCGTTGGCAGAGTGAGGCCTACGCGTACCAGAGGTGTGCGCGAGGTTTGTCGCTGCCGGCAACCAGCCCGCCAATAATCCACATCGCAAAAAACTGCCTTTCTCAAGGCAAGCTAACCGAGTTTCTTTCAGATTCTCGCCCTCCGACCGTTGCAGACCATCACGCTATGCCATCCCCCCTACGAATGAGGTTACCAAGACTGAAGGGCACCAAGAACGCGTTCCCTTCAGACGGCATCATCCATTTCCCGCCGGGAGCCACCTCGGTGAGAATAGACCCGCGCACCAACAAGCCCGTGTTCATTTATCAACCAGCTGCCCCCCAGGAAGTAGCGGTTGGACCCGGAACGTCCAACAAGACGGTGCCCATGGAGGCTGAGTGGCAGAGAGCTCCGGCATCGAAACGTCCGCACTCCCCACCAACACCGACCTTCGAGCTTGTTCAGAGGAACAAATTCGAAATCCTCCCGGAGGTAGGCAACGACAATTCCGTCGCTCCACCGCCTCTCAAGCGCCCGGCACCCAATTCACGTCCCGTGCCTTCTACTTCAAGAGCTGCGCCCAAGACACGGCCCGCTCCTACAGCACATCCCAAAAACACAGCAGCCGTTGAGACAGGCAAACCAAGCACCAGGGTGCCGCCTGTGGTCATGTCCATAAACAGCATGACCCACAACGAGATCACCGCCGAGGTGAAGCGCCACATCGGCACCGCACCCTTCAATTTCCGGTACAACCGGGGAGGGACCATCAGCGTGATGGTGCGCTCGGTCGAGGCGCACCGTGCGCTCACTACCACGCTCCGAGGTGAGGAAAAGTCCTTCCACACCTACACCACAGAGGCAGAAAAAATAAAAAAGACCGTCATCAGAGGGCTGCCGAAGATGCCCACTGCTACCATCCTCGAAGATCTCGAGGCCCAAGGCTTCCCGGCAAACATCGTGGTCGAGATGACCACGCCGGGCACTGAGTACCCGCTATACCTCGCCCACTTTGGTCAGAAGACCAACATGGGCCACCTCAAGGTTACCGTCAGATACTTGTGCTATTGCAAGGTATCTATGACGAAATATCGCAGCAACCACCTGCAGCACGGAACTCAGTGCCACAGATGCCAGAACTTCGGGCACGGGTCCAGGAACTGCGCACACGTCGCTCGCTGCGTCAAGTGCGAGGGAGCACACGCCACGGCTGACTGCACCAAAATCGACCGCGAAGCGCCGCCAAGAATGCTGCAATTGTGGAGGCGCTCACCCCGCTAACTTCAGCGGGTGCCCAAAAAAGTGGCTTACGTAGCCGCTCTTCAGCGCAAACGAGGCCAACAGCGCCCCACAACGCAGAGCGCCAGAGGCGCGCGAGCCAGCACCGACATCCAGGGTAGACGGGAGATCTTGGGCGAATGTGGCCAGCGGCGGCGCATCAAGCCCCCCAACCCCCCACGACCGGAGCAGCGACGTGAGCCGCTACCTGAGAGACGCGGACAGGAACCCTCGAACGCCACTGATGACGAGGACATAATGTCTCTCTCCTGCAGGGCCTCATCAGGGTCCGCGGGAGGCTCGCCACCTACAAGTCCAAGGCTGAAAAGCTGGTCATCCTAATGGAGCTCCTGACCGACACCATCAACGGATAGTGCGGCGTCGGAGGTCGAATTCACAACATTTGATTCAATTCAAACATCTGAACACCTACAACATCAGAATACGACCTCCCACGAAGATGACCAGAGCGAAGCCGAGGACTTGGAGACGGCCGAGCAGTTCAACTTGCGGCACCGCGGCCGAGAACTTTTTCAGGTGGGAGCTGCCAAATGAAAAAGGATGCAGCCAAAGGATGAAAAAAACATGAAATATTTAACTTCAGTCAAGTAAATTTTTTCCATCAGTAACAAGTTCAGAACTTTTGTACACTTTTTACCTTGTAATTTCTTAGGGTTTTTTATCCAGTAAAGAACTTTTCCCTAAGAACTCACTAATGTAAACTTAAATTCAGTCAATTAAATACAACCATCAGGTGGTGATAGTAATAAGGCCTAATGAGCCGCAGTACTAGTTAGATAGACATTATGAGGGGTATTTGTATAAGCCCCAGCTAGTTAGTAGAAGATTACGAAAGAATCCATAAAATCAAAAAAAATCAAAAAGTAGGAACGTAGTTGAATTGTTTGAAAAAAAGTTTTTTTTTTTACACAAAATTCAACACTTTCAATATTCACATAACTAAATATTAAACACGGTAGCTGTGTGATAATTTTTGTATATTTTTTAAAGTGAATACCCCACAAGAGTCTTAACTGCTTTCAACCGTCTACAGCCAGTAGAACTATTACACACAAATAGGGTATATTTGGGGCTGAAGGTAGTTGAGAGGGGAAGGAAATGGGGAAGAGAAAGGTTTGTAAGAATCTGGCTATTCAGATCTGGTCCTCAAACACGGCAAAACCATTTAAAACAACGTTTCGATTGTGAATGGTGGTCTTTCACTAGGGCGATACTGCAAGTATCTACCACCCTACAACGTGCCACATATATTCTATATATTGATTTATTTTGATTATATGTGAAATAACACATATTAATTTAATTAAATTTATTTAAGCACGCTGGAATTTGAACCCGTGTCTTCTGAATTCGTAGTCAAGCGTCTTAAGCACTCAACCACGGAGGCCGTCTATTGAAAACTCTCAAACTCCCTCTCACATTGCGGTACCCACTTATTCTAAATTATGGTATTTCTCCAAGGCGATACTGAGAGCACTTACCACTCTGAAACGTGCCACAAATAAACAATACAAATAATTAGTTTATATTATTGAAAGAATAAAAATTGCGCATGCCGGAATTTGAATCCGTGACCTCTAGATTCGTAGTTGAGCGTCTTAACGTCAAATCGATAATGGTGCCAGCCAAGAATGTGTGCTTTCTCAGCTGTTTATTTTTTTTTTTAACTCTCTGACTTATTTTTATAGATGTTATATATCATTATGTTCAGAAAGAAGTGAAATAAACAACTTCAGATGACACTTTTTACCACATTAACTAACCGTGAACGTCAATAAAGAAAGAAAGTGACTTAACCCTTATGCCGCCAGAATGTAAACATCATTCTGAGAGACTCACGCCTAGATATTTTGGCGTTTGTTATGTTGTTTGTTTATTTATTAGTCTTAGCACTTAAAAATTATGCTTTAATGTCAAAACAATTATACGTATTTACGTTACACAGCCGAAAGCTCTAAATATCATATCTTGATGAAGTGATGCATTATTTAAATGAATTAGTTATCATTGAAACATCAACAAACTCGGGCGCGTCGCTATTGTCATCTCACTAATGCATGCAAACTTACTACAGTCGATTCATTACTCACGTCTGTGATTCCATTTTTTATTTATTTTTAATCAATATTCACCTTTAAACTTGAATACCAGTATTTTTTATTTTCTTTAAAGTTCGTTTTCATGGTTAAATAAATTCTCAAATTTGGATTTTTTTAAACGCCGCCAAAACGGCAATAACTCAGAGGTAGGGAGCGGGGAGGGGATGCGTGACGTCTTCCGTACCGTCAGCAGGGCATTAAGCCTGATTCACACCAACGTCCGGTTCCGCTCAGTGCCGATATTGTTCCGCAAGAAAACTTACTGATATGGTATGAATATCAATCAAGGAGTATGTGCCAAGACAAATTTGTGTGGCAGTATATCCTTCTGCCCACCCTTGTGATATTTAACTACTTATTTAGTTGAATAATTATTTTGAAGTGTAAAAATACAAAACATCGCAGATTTTTTTTTATCAAAAACCATTTTTTTATCACTAAATAATATTTTTATTAATTATTAATTATTTAAAATATTATTTAGTGATAAAAAAATATTTTCTAAAAAATAAAAATCTGCGTTGTAAATATTTTAACTAAATAAGTAGTTAAATATCACAAGGGTGGGCGGGAAGGCCACCAAATTTGCCACACAACTCTCTGATTGATATTCATATCATATCAATAAGTTTTCTTGCGGAACAATATCGGCACTGAGCGGAACCGGACGTTGGTGTGAATCAGCCTTTACACGGTATTTATCTTTGACATCTCAAACCGTCGTTATCCAGCTGTCAGTCACGTATTTTGTTAGTTTGTGTTTTTTCTTCAATTTTACCGCTTTTAATTTAACAAAACCTTATAAAATGTCAGGAGAAAATTCGTATTACTATTGCATCGTACTGATGTGTAAAAATACAAGCATTCCTGCAATTTATCATCATTCCAAGAAATTAAGTTTTACGTAAAAATGGTGTAACGCCATCAAGGCGGCTTTACATCGTCCGTAGACGGTACATTAGTCATAGGAGTTCGTTCGACTAATCATGAAACGTTTCTATTTTATGGCGTTTTAACCACTTTTCAAGAACCATTTATTAATTCTAAAAATAATAATATGGAAATTTAAATATATATATATATATACGAGTATTTAAATATATATATAAATATATATATATATATATATATATATATATATATATATATATATATATATATATATATATATATATATATATTTACAGTATTTATATATGTATATTCAGAATCGGTGTTTTTCGATCCACATGCATATATTTTTTTAGTCATAATATTTTTGACTCAACTTCCTTATTATTATAGTGAATACATTACCTAAACATTTTTTTTTAAATAGTGGAATTAAAAGAATTATTACAGAATTATGATGCAATATTTATATAATATCGTGTTAATTTTAGGTACTATTTTATGATTGGTACCGACAAAAATGGTCAGTACCTCAGAGCAAGAATACATATGGAGAGAGAGCTAAACATTTTTACCCAACCTATACAAATTTACGATATATCACTTTCTCCGGGTTTTTTACATCGTAAACCGTGAAAGAAAAAGGGATAAGACAAGTTGTCACATAATATCGCACCACTTATCGGTATATAAGCATGTTTTCCGTCTCCCGCATCTCCGGTGACTCCGCTACGTTTTGTCATGCGACATAACAGGACTACATAATGGTTTTTAGGTTATATCGTATTTTTTGTTGAAAACGTTATTATGAAAAAGTGGTTATACAAATAAACGAAACATTATGTTGACATGTGCTATGAATGGAAGTATAAATACCTTATCCCTAGCCCTAGCCACGCTCGAGTCAGGAAAAAATCAACAATGCTGAATACGGAAGCTTTCCTTCCTGGTATATTATTGCTTTAAGGTCAGTACATACTGAAACCAGCTATTGGCTTGATTAAATAAGAACTGAAGTCCCGAGGGGAAGGTTATGGTTAGGATAGAAATGTAGACTTTAGGGTGTTGATTTTCGAATGACTTCTCATCTCTTCAACAAAATCAAAACCTCGTTTAAATAGTTTTTTTTTCAGAGCGCCTTTGTGTTCGTCGCAACATGTGTTTCGATCATTTATTGTCCATCTTTGTTTTATAATACCTTTGTATTATTGGATTTGTGGAACGATTAAATTACATAAACAAAGTACTAAATGTTATGTTTTTTTTTATTCTTATCGTTCAAGCCTTTTATCGGGTCAAACGTTTTATTTCGCGATCGTAAGACTAAGGCTTTGTGCACACACGTCAGGGTTATTTCCGCGCGGAGCCGCTGCGGCTCCGAAATTACGGCGCGAAATGCTCTGCATTAGGTGAGGCGCTCCGCACACACCGCACGGGAAAGCGGCGCACCGAATTTGAATAATAATTGGACGTAGTTGTGCAGAAAGCGTCCAACCCACAATTTGCCAAAATCGATTTTAACATGTTTTCCTATAGATAAACACGAGATTTATATCTGCTGAAAACATCCAAGCTACAAATCTTTTTCGCTAACGCACATTGCAGATATTTGACTTAAATTGACGTTTAAAAACATTATCGAATGTAGGATAACATAAAAAAATATTTTTTTAATAAAAAGTGTTTTATTATAAATTACCTATTTATAATAATGCTCATAAAGAAAGAAACAAAGAGATTCTCTTAATAAATGCCGATTACGCATACTAATGTTTTTTTATCGTCATATTTTCAAACGCCTTTTTCTCAGTTTCATCTCTTTAGCATATAATATGTATGGCAGTGAGGCATGAAACTGGCAGAGGAAGGATGAAAGTAGACTGAATGCTGTGGAAATGAGATCTTTGAGACGGATGTGCGGTAAAACCATGTATGACCGTATTACAAATGTGGATATCCGGAAAGAATGCAAGGCTGATATGAGCGTAATGGATAGGATTAAGAAAGGGACGCTTAGATAGTTTGGGCATGTAGAGCGAATGAACGAAGAAAGGAGTGTGAAAAGAATATATGATGCGAAAGTGAATGGAAGAAGAAGTCGAGGACGCCCGAGAAAGACATGGCACGATCAAGTAAATCAAATACTTGAATCGGGTCGTGTGAAGAGTCAGAATAACAGAAGAGTATGTATGAGACGATGTATGAATGTAAATGAAGCAAGAAGTGTGTGCCAAGACAGAGTTGTCTGGCGGTCCGTCCTCTCTGCCTACCCCTGCGGGGAAACGGCGTGATGGTTAGTTAGTTAGTTAGTTTTTTTTTTATCTCTTTGGGGTTGGTCGTTATAGCCACGTTATAGCCTTAAAATATTAACACGAAATGTGGCAAGCAAAACACACACGTTACCAGTAAATTCATCCTTCAATTATCGGTCATGTATGACAAAAATAGACATTCATAGAATATATGTGTATGAACGAAACAGATCCGAAGTTCGGACCGCGTTCCATAATGTTGAAACAACCTCAAGCGACGCGTGACCGTTTAGTACTTAATCGGCTTAAACACCGATCACACCAACTAGCGTGATTATTGCTTGCCACTTTGAGAGCGCTACAACGTGTCTTTATATATGTAACGTCATTGGGTTGGACGCTTTCTGCGGAACTACGTCCTGTTCGAATATCAAACCAGTAGCGCAAAGAATCAGACAAGTGCACCAAGCCTAAGTAATTTGAAAATGGTAAAACATTTGAGATAAATATGATAAGCCATTATAAGGGGAAATCGTAAAATATTTTAGAAAATTGACGGCTACCGTGGTCGAGTGTTATAACGCTCGACTGCGAATCCAAAGGTCGCGGGCTCAAATCCCAGAGTGTGCAATTAAATTTTATTTAATTGACTTGTGCAATATTGTATATTTCATTAATATATCGTCGCTGGAAAGGCAAAAGGGCTTAAGCGACACTTTGGTCAAAAATGAGCAATCTTAAAAACAAACAAAAAACTTTGAAGTGCTCTCGTGTAAACTTCCCAAAATGGCGCTTCAGCCCTTTTGCCTTTTCAGCGACGATATGACATATATATTTGCGGCATGTTCCAGAGCTGTAGATAGTGTAATTATCGCCCTGGTGAAAGACCACCGTTCAGAATCGAACGGTTGCTTGAAATAGCTTTTGCCGTGTTTGGTGACTAGATCTGAATAGCCAGGTACCTTCCAGCTTTTCTCTTTCTCATCTTCTTCCCTTCCCTACTACCTTCAGCCTCACAACACACCCCAATTGGGGATGCCATTGGCCACTGTCTCTAGACGGTTGGGAGCACTTGGGACTCTTTCGCGGTATTCACTATAAAAAATATATTATAAAAGCAGGAATCACGAATTGAATTTTATTATACTATTATGCTTTACTATTAATGATTTTAGAAGGCACGAGGAGAATTTTAAATGTCACAATGATCATAAAAAAATAATGATGTGAAAACATTTTTTAATTGTTTGTTGCACATTGTATTAAATGCCCGAGACTTTTTAAAAATTGACATACTCGTACACCTTTAAAAAACCAGGGCTAAAAAACAACGGATCGTGCAATGTTCGGTTTGCAACGCTTAAATTATTTTTAAATTAGTAGGTAATTAATCATGGATGTATAACTTGACATCCCGAGAAAAAATGTTTCTTCCATTTTATATATAGAATAATGTCTGCTAAAATACTTTATAGGTAGGCACTGTAGGTAAGGATTTGAAATTATTTATTTAGTTTGATATTTTCAAATAACGTCATTTCTAAATATGAAAAATTTACACTCGTATGAACGAAGTATTCAAGAAGAAAATTATGTATAATTATTTTTTTAAACATTAATTTAGTATACCACGTACACCCATGCACGTACTTACTCACAAATAAAATAATTTCTGGAAGTTTCGACTAACTACTTAATCATGGCATTGTACAGAGTTGCATGTGATAATTTTGCTGGATAATACCATTTTCTTTATATACCTATGATGAACTCCTTCTGAAATTTGATGATTTCAATTAACATCAGTTTCAAATTTGAAAAATTTATACTCGCACGGACGTACGTATTTTCAAAGGAAATTAGTTATAGGTAGTTTTATTTTTTATTTTTTTATTATTCTAATACACCAGAGAGCTAATCAAATCTTCAAAGGCAACTCTTAGTTATTCTCTTTTAGAGAACTATCTTTTGTGCATTTTAAAGTCTGTGTCAAACATGCTTTAATGTTAAAGTAAAATTCTGTGATAAATTATTGACACATTGCGATGAAGAAATCATCGTATTCAGACCAACAGACTTTTGCATCAGAATCGCAAATAATGATTTTCTAGTGCACTTAATTTTTTTTTTTAATTATTTAAACCAAAACCGAAGAATCGTTAATACTTTATCTTTCAGTAAACTCTAATATTTAAGCAATATTTACAAAACAACCCATTCTCTTATTTGCCATAAATGCAATCATAAAAAGACCTATAAAGTATTTCGATTCTCAGAATGTTTTGCGAAAATCGCGGCGCCCAATATTTCACAAAGAAAAAAGCACTTAAGGATTACACATCACTATTGCCACTGAATACATTGCTTTGTGCTTTCGGCCTAGAGTTATGACCTTTGGTTTTGGTGTCTTACCACGAAGAGGAAAAATCTCATCTGAGTAATGCCACACAGTAATAATATTACGTACTACAGGGCCATAGAAAAACGTAGTGTCATCCGCAGTATAATGTAGTTAGAAAATTAAATTTAATTCAACGCCATGGAGTTCAGAGATTAAATTTTAAAATGTATTTTTATTTTTAAACTAAAATCATTTACAATTAATGATATGTACCCAGCCATTTAATTATTATTCTACCTACCTACTACTAGAATCAAGAGTATTATTTAGTGCAGTTATCAAGACTTTTTCTTTGTTGCAACTCATCCAGTTAAACATTCCTTGCCGTAGACTTAAAAACAATGAATTTCTATTCCTCTATCATCACTCTACTAATTATGGGCATCATTCTTCACTATTTAAAATGTCGAGACTTGTTAACTCAAGCCATGGTCTTGAAATTTTTGGTACAAATCAAAATGATTTTTGCCATTCTTTACGACTCTACCAAAACCTTAACTTGACCTTGGCTTTGACTTGAATGTTCTTTCTAGTGGATATTTTTGGCATTGTTTCATTAAAATATTATGTATGTGATGTTCTTTATCTATTGTTCTTTTTCTTTCAATTAAATAAAATAACCAAAAAGTAGTAGGAGTTTTTCAAATATTGTCAGGTACGTAACCCGGGAATGTTTGTCTTTCTTTAAAAAAGAAAACATTAAAATGAGAAAACAATAGAATAACATTTAAATTATAACGAAGGAGACAGATAATATTAATTGAAAGAGACGAAACATCAACTGAGAAGGTAATTAAAAAATAATGATAAATAAGTTTACAGGAAATATACCTAATTTTGGACTATTGAACAAATTTACCTGATTATAAAGAATATGACTATTCATTTTAATGGATTATTTTTAGTTATTTTTTGTTTTTTTTTAATATGTCAAACCACAAAATGATTTCTTAGTATGAAAAATTATAAATATTGCACTAACAGAAAGATGTTTTTTGTAATAAAACGTTCAATTTATTTCAAAGTTTGAATAGAGACATCTCTGCTTCAGAATGTCACCTAGAATAAGTACAATAATTTTTAAAAATGCTTGTTTTAGTGATGACCCTATACGGATGTGTACTCACAAAGAGTAATGTGTTTACAGACGACTTGGTGACAAGTTGTATGGGAGGCGAGAGTACGGACCATGAATTATTCTGCTAATGCGATCGTGTGAACATTGTCACGACTTTTTCGTTATGTTTCATTTACCAAACACAACGATCGCTTGTGTTTTTTATGCCCATCATCTGCTCGATGTCGCTGAGGACATAATCAAACGCTAGGACGTAAATAATCATGACTTTTATCACGTGAGAATCAATATTGTCTTGGAAGAAATCTGGACCAAATGGCAGACTTTTTTTACATCTGATGTTATGTTAAGCGTCAGCACCCAAAATGACGGCAAATGTCATTTTGTAGCGTTCCAATACAAGCAAAACCACAAATGATTTATCTGTAAATTTTATATAGGTAGTTAGAAAAATGTCTGAGGTTTCCAGTGAACACAATTTTACAATTGTAATCCTATAAATTCTGTAAAAAACATACTAAAATGTCAGTAAAAGTTGCATTTTTGAAACCAGAAAAGGCATTTTTTAACATTTTACCTAAAATTCTAGTATGTTTTTCACAAATAATTTAAAAGATTACTGTTTAATGATTGTATTCACTGGAAACCTCGTTCATTTTTCTAACTACCCACATAGAATTACAGATGAATCATTTGTAGTATTGCTTGTACTAGAAAGTCAAAAAGTGTCTATTTTTGGGTGCTGACCCTTAAGGTCTGACTGTTTATAAAATGGGTTTAACGGGTGGTATAACACCTAGTTAATGTTTTTAAGTTTGAGGAGGCGTGATGGCTCTACATTATTCATTTGTAAAAAATACAAAAACACACCATTTAACTAAATAAATTGGTCTACAAATACGATTTTATTCAAATTTTAAAAAAAATAATTTTCGTACGCAGGTAAGTTAAGTGTCATCTGCTTTTTGTTTACTTATGTATATATTATTAGACAATTGTGCAATTTTAAAAATACCTAACACGAAATGGGAAAAAAGAGCAACCGAGAAAGAACAGCACATACATAATATTTTATTGAAGCAATGACAAAAATGTACATTTGAAATAACATTCAAGTTAAAGTCTGAGCAAGGTTTTGGTAGAGTCGTAAAGAATGACATTTTATTTGTTTATTTTTATTTATATGAATACCGCACAAGAGTCTCAACTGCTCGCAACCGTTTAGAGCCAGTATGACTATGGCATCTCCAAATAGGGTATGTTGTGAGGCTGATGGTAGTGGGGAGGGAAAGGAGATTGGAAAGAGGAAGGTTGGGAAGTACCTGGCTATTCGAATCTGGTCACCAAACATGGCTAAAGCCATTTCAAGCAACGTTCGATTCTGAATGGCGGTCTTTCACCAGGGCGATACTTACAGTATCTACCACTCTGGAACCTGCCGCAAATATTATTTTTATCATTTTTATATGAACTAAATGTTTTATGACAAATATTATTTAAATAAAAGTTATTGGCGCACGTTGAGTTTGAAACCGCGACCTTTGGATTCGTAGTCGAGCGTCTTACCACTCGACCAGGGAGACCGTCAAACTTGTACCAAAAGTTTCAAGACCATGGCTTGAGTTAACAAGTCCCGATATTCTGGACAGTGGAGAATGATACCCACAATAAGTAGAGTGATGATTAAGGAACAGTAATTCATTGTTTTTAAGTCTACGACAAGGAATGTTGAACTGGATGAGTTGCAACAAAAAAGGTGATTCAATAGTACAATTAATAATTTAGAAAATGTAAAATTAATCAAAGTCTTTCCTACGCTTTTCAATGAAGTATTTTTTTTAATGTTTGTTCAATTTCATCACTTAATATTAATATAATATTTTTTAAATAATTCCATTTAATCAAATGCATTATTATCTATACTAAGTTAGGCTAGATTTAGTATTTATTTTTAACACAAAACTATATAAAATTAAACGTTATTTTATAGTTCGAATTTCAAATTAAATTTACGTATATAAATAGGTAGATTAAAGGGGTATATTTACCACACCTTTGCAACTATACTGCCATAAGACCAAATGTGTCAAACTTGCGCTCCCTGGAGACGATCTTTCACAAAAATGGCAATAAATAAATTTGTCAAGTATAATTATTATTATTGAAATAAAAAATATTTTTGTTTTAAGCCACTTTATTTATACACATATTACAATTCGACCGGTTTCGGTTAAGCTTAACCTTCTTCAGGAACGTATATATATAAACTAATATATATACGTTCCTGAAGAAGGTTAAGTTTAACCGAAACCGGTCGAATTGTTATATGTGTATAAATAAAGTGGCTTAATACAAAAATATTTTTTATTTAAATTATAATGTCAAACTACAAAGTGATTGCTTCCTTCGATAAAATAATTATTATTTTGAAGATATTAACAGTTAATAATTCTTTCTTTTACATTTAATTTGTTATTAAAATATACGGTAAATTTTACGTGTCACCCGCTAACTGAGACCTGCATTATAATCTTAAAAAGGTGTTAAAAATATACAGAGAATAGTACGTACCTACATACTTAATGTTCGGTTTATGGAAAGGATTGTAATAATACTAATATTTGGAAAATTTATATAGCGCCATTTTTGTGAAAAATCACCTTAAGGGCACTGTACAAATCTTAATTTCTAATTAATATTAATTCCTAGTTTACAGTAATATTTATTTAAATGAAGTTAATAGAAAAAATATAGGAACATACTAACCTGGCAGGTTATGATTAATAGGTCACTAAACGATAAATATATTTTAGATGACTGAAGAGCCATAAAGTCTTCAGAATTAAACCAAAGTATTATTAAGTACCATTCAATGTAGAAACAAAAACTGATCAAAACTGCATATTTAACTCATTTCTGACCAAAGTGTCGCTTAAGCCTTTTTGCCTTTCCAGCGACGATTTGTATTTTTTTTAATTTATAAAATGTCATCACAAAAATGTGTATGCAATAATCGTGTTTGTATTATATACATAAATAAAGATTATTATAGCCCACATTGATATTATTTTATTGGGCTATTAATTGTTTCTAAAGACAAATGGATGGCTGTTATAAATCAGTAATGTTGTATTCAAATGTCACTAGCTTCAGCGAATTTTTCATCTTAAGTTAGACGACATCAAATAATGAATAATTATTAATCTTAATCTTTTACATTAAAACACACAATGATGTCTTCTAACTTAAGATGAATAAATTCGTTGAAGCTAGTGACATTTGTTAACAACACTATTGATTTATAAGTCTTTGGAAACAATTAATAGCCCAACAAAATAATATCAATGTGGGCTATAATAATCAACTTGAAAATTGAATATTATGGAAACGGCCAGTTAGAATAATAACTCTGGGAGGACCAAGTTTGGCTTCTAATCAACTAATTGATTTCCCCGGTTCCCCCGACTCCCCCGGCCACGGTTTGCGGATCCCCGCCGAAACTTTTGCGGCAGTTAATCCATTTACTTAATCATATTTCGGTTCCATCAAATTTTAATAGGTAGGTACTCGCTGCTTTGTTGCGAGTTTTAATGTTAAATAAACTTATCAAATTCAAAAGAGATGTAATTTTTAAAATACAGAAAACATTTTATTGATGCGTTTTTTTTTTTAATTAGTTTTACTAGTTATTTCCCTTGTAAAATCACGGGGTGGAACTTGACTTGCCAAGAAAAAATATTATTTATTTGTAAATTGACGGACTAAAGTCCAATTACAAAAAATACATATAAAACACGAAATGGAAAAAAGAGCAACAGAGAAGAAATATATTATACATCAAAATAAATGAAGCGATGACAAAAATAAGGCAAAATAAACATAAGAGAGAACATTCAAGCCATGGTCTAGTCAAAGTTTTGGTAGAGTCGTAAAGAATGACAAAAATCATTTGGACTGCTACCAAAAATTTCAAGAACATGACTTGAGTTAACAAGTCTTGACATTCTGGACATTGGAGAAATATACCCATAATTAGTATTGTGATGATTGAGGAACAGCAATTTACTGTTTCTGAGTCTGCGGCAAGGAATGTTGAACTGGATAAGTTGCAACAGAGAAGGTGAGTCAATAAAACAATTAATAATTTTGTAAATGAAAATTAAATCAAAGTCTTTCCTGCGCTTTTCTAATGAGGACATTTTCAATAATTGTTCAATTTCATCATATATGAATAATCGCCTCTTTCTCGCCCTAATCTCCATGCAATACCGCGTAAGAAGCGATGTTGTACGGATTCAATATGATGAATATGAACGGTATAGAAAGGGGACCAAAATCACTAGCATATTCTAGATGAGGGCGAACTAATGAGCAGTAAAGGGTTTTTAGAGTCTTTATATTCTTAAAGTCACATGCAATTCTATTATATAATACATTCGTTAATCCCCTTATCAGTTGTTGTTTTGCCTATTTTATTTCATATTATCATGTCTCTTTCTCTTTGTTGCTTTGTAATAATTTTAATAAATTTAATTATTTATTTTGGAAAAACCACAATTACAATATTCAACTCCAGTATTGCTCCACATTTTTATTACTGTTCAACGATTTTTTTCTTGTGTGACGGCAGAAAACAAAACAAGTTTAAAATTCTCCAAAGTAGAGCAATGAGAATTATACTTCGGCGAAATAGATACTCAAAAGTAACTAAAATGTCAGAGGAACTAAATTGGCTAACAGTAAAACAGATGCTAACATTAAACACATTGATTTTTAAACATAAAATGAAGAACAACTTGTTACCAAAATATTTTTCTGACAATTATCTACAATGTTGATATTCACAAATATAATACAAGGGCATGCAAAGAAATTAGACTACCAGGAAATAATAAAGCCAACACACAAAATAGCTTATAATGCGCTGCCGGAAACCATCAAAATTATGCCTCAATAAAAATTCAAAATAGCCTGTAAAAATTATTTTAAATGTATATAAATCAAAATAATCTGTAGTATACAAGTTAAAATATTATAAAGTCAAAAAGAAAACGAAATAATTTGCTACTTGTAATCTTGAATGTATAAAGTAACTAATATAAAATACATAATTATTTTCTCACTGTTCTCTTATTTTGTTTTTTATTGTGTTCTCCCTATGAATGTAAATATAACCGCACACTTTGTATTTTTTGTTTAGTTTAATTTTGTACCATGATGATGCCTAGGCTAAGCGAAACCAGTCGGTCATAAAAAATAAAATAATATATGTGGTCTTATACAAAGTCATTGTTTCATTTTCATTAAAAAATATTAGTTTCTTTAACCTACCCATTTCAAAAATACAATAATATCTGATAAAATGTATTAAAGGTAGGTACTTTATTAGGTAGGTAGGGATTTAAAAAGAATATTTTAAAATTTGATATTTTCATTGAACATTAGATCCAAATTTGATAATTCCACCCTCGTACGTATGTACGTACATACATACTAACAGTGAATATGATTTGTACTCAATAATTACTAATAGTTTTAGATTAATTGCTTAATCATAGAACTGCACAGTCGCATTGTAATACTTTTGCTATGTAACACGATATTTGAAATAAATATGTTTTTATAAAGATTTCAGGGTTAATTTTATATCTGAAAATCTTAATACTAAAGCATAGCAGAAAACAACTGCCCTCGGTGTACTAGCCAAGCGACCGAAACTTGTTAAGGTAGAATAGATATAGGTCGCGCAATTAATTTCCGACGATGATGTCCTATTCAAACGTCACTGAGAAACAGCATTTTTCTTATTCCAATTGTACTGAAATTTTCTTTTCTGACGTTGAATAACAAGTTTAAAACATGCTGTACGAAAACAATACATATGTGCGAGTTCTGTGTTCACTTTAGTTCTGGTTGCGATACCTTTACTTCCATTACTCTCTGGCGCGAAGCGTTCACATGACTTAGTATCTTTCTCGCATAGAAAGCTCTCTCACACACAGTCAGTGTGTATCGGTGCACAACACATTGATAAAGTACCATAGAGTATTAAATTGGCCTGTACTATTGGTATTCACCTGACTCCTAACAGTTTTTCGTCGAAATCTTTTTTTTAAATTTATTTTTGTGAAATTTCATGGTTTTATAGCTCCACGATACAACCTCACTCGAAACATCGCTTGAAATTGTTTTAGCTGTATTTAGAGACCTAAAAAACTCTTCACATCTTCCCCTTAGATTTCGCTCTTTCCCCACGTCGTTTCGACTCGCAGCGTTACCATTTGGAAATGCTACAGTTATGCTTGCCCCGGTGTGGAACATTTGTGGTGTCACATCAAAAAATACATCTCTACCCTCAACTAATGTGGCAAACTATCGAAGCCTAGTTTGTACCTGCCAACGTTTTACGAAGCGCTTAACCTTAATCTACCATTATGAACCAACCTTCAACCCTTGAGTACCCGCTTTCCACAAAATCCGCTGTAAAATCAGCCGCGCACATCCAATAATGCGACATCAGTGGCCCTAGCCCTCGCCCTAATAAGGCCGGGTAATGTGCGATGTGACTGGAATACCTCGGGCGGCCGAGCAGGCGGGCCGCGCCCCCAGATTCATTACTGATCCCGACCGACAACTTTGAGGAGAAGGAACTTAGCATTTCATTACAAAGTTCGCATTGCAAATCCCTCATTTATCACTCCCCAGTCTGTTCGGTTCTGAATGCAAGTTTTACGGGGAAAGTGGAAAATGTTTTACTGCATCATTTTCTTTGGAAATGCGATATCCGTCAAGGGAAGTAGCCCAATCTACTTTAAAGCCATTAACGTCAGGGCTGATTGAGATGAATCATTGTAAAGAGAAGAAGGTTTTAAACATATTATATACGGAATAAGTTTAATAACAATAATTTTTTTTAATATTGATCTGCCATAATATCTTCGCCGGATAGGCAAAAAGGCTGAAGCTCCGTTTTGGGAAGTTTACACCAGACCACTGTTTTATAATAATATTCATAAGTAGTCAGTACCTGGTTGGTTTTTTTAAATAAAATTAACTTCAGTGACCCAATGCTCTCACTGAGTTACCTGAAGCGACAAAAAGCTAAAAAAAAAGTCCCAAGCTTGTATCGCTTAAGTTAAGCTTTCTCCCAAATGGTAAATATATAGGGCCACAAAAGCCTTTAGAATCAAACGAGAGTCAGAGCATTCGATGCAAAAAACTGATCGGATCTGCATTTTAACTCATTTTTTTACCAAAGCGTCACTTAAGCCTATTTGCTTTTCAAGACACAATATACTTTTAGACGTTGACATTATCAAAATAAATGTAAAATAATATTTTGAAAAAAAAAATGATTTTCTTGATTTATTATTTAACCACGGGTTATTTATCTTTAAACTCAACTTTATTATCATAAATATGTTAATTGACTAGATCTGAAGAGCCAGACACTTTTCAATTAAAATTTTTCTTTCGATTTCCCTCCCCATGTCCTGCAGCCTTGCAATATTCCCCTAATTGTGATGCCATAGATTTACTGGCCTTTGGCAGAGAACTCTTGAGTGATATCAAATAAAAAATGACATTTAAATGGACCAGACCAAAAATCCTCTCATTTAGTGGTGTACAATTATAATATTTTTCATGAATTCGGTATATTCTGTTAATTTGTATGTAAAATAGAACGCCTGGTCGCATGATAGAGCTGCAAACTGCTTAACATATGTGTAGGTTTTAAAGGTTTTGAAGGAGTTGAGATAGTGAACAGTGTTTTTCATGAATGTATTTATAAAATTTAGCCAGCCGTACAGATAAAACGATCCTGAAAATATAATTTAGATTCATTACATTTTCCAAGGGATTAATAATAATTTTAATCTGTAATGATAATTGATTTTTTCTAATGGATGGTGTCTTTGAAGAAATAAACCGATTGAAATATGTTGTAGACGTGTCCGTGTGCCTAAAATAAGCTCAATTCTTCCTCACTTCTGGTGCAAATGATCGATCGTTGAAAAAAATATGAAATTTTAATAGACACTTTCTTAGCCAAATTTTTCATCATTGGCCTAATAATATTGATAAAAGAAATTAAATATGAGTTAGCCAACTTTAACTGATCATTTTGTTGCATTGCGCTCAATTGGTTGCTTGAAATTGCTTTAGCCATGTTTGGTGACCAGATCTAAACAACCAGGTGTTTTCCCAACCTTCCTCTCCCCCATCTCCTTCCCCTCCACTACCATCATCTCCACAACCTTCAGCCTCACAACGAACCCTATTTGGATATGCCATAGTCTTACTGGTTCTAGACGGTTGGGAGCAATTGGGACTCTTGTGCAATTTTCACCATAAAAATAAAAGTATAATTTTCTTTCCCGCTGTAAATAGATTACCATTTTTTTATAATAATCATTATGTAACACAAGTCCCAGATTAAATCTCTTATAATCTCATTAGAAATTTCCAAGAACTGCATTGAACGATACTTGGCCAAGTTTTAACAATCTTCATCATTTGCGTGAATAAAACACGGCGGTTTATATTCCCGGAGTCATTTTGTTCGCAAGACGGTTTCTGTTCTTCATACAAAGCCTTCTGCGTGACAGCCAAATGGCAGTTGAAGTTTTAATCCCCTGAGACTGTCGCTAAGTAATGGTTTTACGAAGGGTTGCTTCAGTTCCCGGGGCTCCTAGGCACGACAAAATCAACTGCGCTCTATTACGTTATAGGAAAATAACAATTCCATGAAATGGAAATTTTCTACATTTTGTAAAAAAACCCCCTGCTAAGAATCATTACAAGTATATGTTGTGTGGCGTATTTTTTAAGCCTTCATAGTGCAATAGTCCTCACATTTTGTCGAGGTGCTGAGGCACTTGCTAGTACCACTCGCACATAGTCCAAAAACACATTTCTATTGAATTTTCATTAGTTTCATTAATTTCATTAGTTTTATTAGTTTCATTAGTTTCAATAGTTTCATTATTTTCATTAGGTTCATTAGTTTCATTAGTTTCATTCGTTGCATTCGTTTAATTTGTTTCATTCGTTTCATTTATTTCATTCGTTGCATCCGTTGTATTTGTTGCATTTGTTTCATTCGTCATTCGTTTCTTTCGTTTTATTCGTTTCATTCGTTTAATTCGTTTCATTTGTTTCATTCGTTTTATATGTTCCATTTATTTCATTAATTTCATTCGTTTCTATAGTTGCATTCATTTCATTCGTATCATCCACTTCACTCGTTTTATTCACTTCACTCGTTACATTCATTTATTTTTATTAATTTGTTAACTACGCTCACTTTGTTAATTTTGATCATTTCATTCATTTAGCTATTGTACTAAGTATCTTTTTTAAGGTTTTGTGGCATAATTGCATTCTACAGAACGAAGCGCAATTGTAATAGTGGGCAGTCATAGTGCTGTTGGTAGTATTCACCTTATAGTCCTAATGACTTCCCGTTCTTTCTTCGTACAGCCTGTTTTGGTTCGTTAAATTTATGTCATTGAATTAAACACATCAGAAAAAAACAAAGCTTGAACTTTGTGACGAAATTAAAATTATATGACTGGAACTAAAAAAAATACATTTACTGAAAGAACAATATCGTGTTTTTATTTTCAATTATACTAGGTAGGTACTTACAACAAAATCAAAATCTCAGTCTAACTGGATGCCAACAAAAAAATCTATTGCAAATTTTCAGATTAATATCCGATTATGATCACACTAATGAATGAGTTTTTGATTGATGAACTCAATATTAAAAAATTTAATTTTTAACATTTAAATGTTAAAAATTAAAATTAGTAATATTGAGTTCATCAATCAAAATAGTTTTCGGTTTGAAAAAGTATACATTAAAATATTTCGAATTCAGCATGACATACGCAATAAGACAAAAGTTTAAAAATACATCCAACAGATGGCCTACGTAGTTAGTATTCTTTATTTAAATAGTGAAACAAGACTGTATAATTTTTTTTAACCATTATAATAAGCAAATGCCGACTCCGGCATTGCGTACATCTTTTTCATAGTTTTCTTGCTTAAGGCTTTTTATCCAGTTAAGACATTTTCCCTAAGAACACACCAATGTAAACTTAAATTCAGTCAATTAAATACAACCATCAGATGGTAGATAGTAATAAGGCCTCATAAGCCGCAGTACTCGTTGGATAGACATTATGAGGGGCATTTGAATAAGCCTTGGATAGTTAGCAGAGGATTACGAAAGAATCCATAAAATCAAAAAAAAATCGACTCCGGCATTTGTTTATTTAATTTGACGGCCTCCGTGAATAGTTAAGACGCTCTACTACCAATCTAGAGAACGCGAGAAAATATTTTTTATTTTATGTATATTTATTATTTTGCATTGAATTAATATAAAATAATATGGTTTATGTTTGTAGCACGTTCCAGAGTGATAGATACTTGGCCTTGGTGAAAGACCACTATTGAGAATCAAAAACGTTGCTTGAAATGGCTTTAGCCGTGTTTGATGACAAGACCTGAATAGTCTGGTACTTCCCAACCTTCCTCTTTATCTCCTTACTCTCCCCACTACCTACCCTAATTTGGGACGCCATAGCTCTCACTGGCTCCAGGAGGTTGGGAGCAGTTGTGACTCTTGTGCAGTGTGCGCTGTGAAATATCTTTTTACAAAGAAACAATCGTTTCAACCGAAAGTTTTTCTCCCTCGCAGACCGAGATAGGTAAAAACTAGGCCAGACGCACCGTCCGTTTCAAGTAGTGAATTACTAAGGCGCTGATAATACCTTATTACAGTGCTTTTAAAAAAATCATACTATTCATGGACGGCAATCGATCCTGCAATTTTCCGACCCGACGGAAAACGTGCTTTCGTTTAATACTTGATACAAGATGGTATCTATCTTATGTTTGAGCGAAATATTCATACTGAGTGTTAAAAATAGACAAAATTATGCAACAAGCAGTGAAAATGAGAGAGAAATTGCGTAAATTTATTTGATTAAAGAATGAGACAGTGCCATACGAATTTATAGTGCTATAGCATTCTTTCAGAAATACCAGTGATCTTTTTTAAAAAATCAGAATGTAAATGCACACGGATTTGAAACGTATTTAAAGCAGCGTAAATACTATTTTTGTAGACAGATGTAATTGTTAAATTAGGATATAAAAAAACATCTAGCTACACGCAAATCGTTTTCGAATTTGTTACGCGAGTTAACGTTATTATTTTGTTTTGTTATTATTTTAAACTCATCTCATGTTCCAAATCCATAAAAAATAGATGTTAGAATTGAATTAAAAAAACACGTGTTTTTTCATTCGAAAAACTTCAATTGTTTTTACTTCAGAGAGCGTTAGCGTGATTTGGAGAAAACGACTTATAATTTTCGACCCCAAGGCTTGAATTTACCCGCAAAATGGTGTTTTTTAACTAATGTTTCTTTTGGAAGATTATTCCATGTAATCGTCATAAATTTTTCATTTTCAGCATAATTCCAAAAGTTCACTTTATTTGGTCACACAGATCCTGAGAAAACGACATCTAATTTTCGACCCCAAGGCTCGCATTTTGCCCGTATTTTGCAGGTATTATTTTTTTAAATGTTACTTTTGGAAGATTTTTTTATGTAATCGTCATTAATTTATTATTTTTAACATAATTCCAAAATTTTACCTCATTCGGTTTCATAGAGTCTGAGAAAACGGCATTTAATTTCGACCCTAACGCTCGAATTTTACCTGCAAAGTGGTAATTTTTTTAAATAAAAATTGATTTTGGAAGATTTTTTCATTTAATCGACAATAAGTTCATTTTTTTTCGAAATTCCAAAGGTTCACTTCAATCAGTTCTATAGAGCCTAAAAATGGCATCTAATTTCCGACCCCAAGGCTCGCATTTTTCCCACAAAGTGGTGTGTTTTTAACAAAGGTTATTTTTGGAAGATTTTTTCATGTAATCATCATTACTTTGTCATTTTTAACAAAATTCCAAAAGTTCACTTCATTCGGTCACATGGAGCCTGAGAAAACGGCATCTAATTTCCGACCCCAAGGCTCGCATTTTTCCCACAAAGTGGTGTGTTTTTAACAAAGGTTATTTTTGGAAGATTTTTTCATGTAATCATCATTACTTTGTCATTTTTAACAAAATTCCAAAAGTTCACTTCATTCGGTCACATGGAGCCTGAGAAAACGGCATCTAATTTCCGACCCCAAGGCTCGCATTTTTCCCACAAAGTGGTGTGTTTTTAACAAAGGTTATTTTTGAAAGATTTTTTCATGTAATCATCATTACTTTGTCATTTTTAATAAAATTCCAAAAGTTCACTTCATTCGGTCACATGGAGCCTGAGAAAACGGCATCTAATTTCCGACCCCAAGGCTCGCATTTTGCCCGCAATGTGGTATTTTTTTAATCAATGTTAACTTTGGAATATTTTTTCCTTATAATCGTCATTAGTTCATCATTCTTAACATTATTATAAAAGTTCACTTCATTCGGTTTCACAGAACCTGAGAAAACGGCATCTAATTTCCGAGCCTAAGGCTCGCATTTTGTCCATAAATTGATAATTTTTTCACAAATTTTACTTTTGGAAGATTTTTCCATTGATTTTAAATCGAACGGCGCTTAAAAAATCTTTAAGGTACTTTATTCAATGAGTTTAAAAAAAGACAATACGATGTAGTAACAAGTATTGCACATGAGAGAGTAAATGGTGCGAAATTATTTTAATGAGACAGCGTTATATGAATTTATAGTGCTGTCGCATCTTTCAAGCAATGTTAGTGATTTTAACTTAAGACTTACAACGTTTTTTCACAATGTGAATGCACACGAATTTGAAATGTATTTAAAGCAACCTAAAGATTGTTTTTGCAGATGTTAAATTGAGATATGGAAACAATACAATAGAAATATCTAGCTGCTCGCAAACCCTTTAAGAATGTGTGATGCATGTTGTTATTTTTACTGGGTTTTGTTTTTTTTTTCGATAATTCACTTATCATTATGTTACTCTGCTAATTTTACATAAAACATTTACATTTTAAACATGTAATTTTTGGATCTCTTAGATTATATTTAGATTTTTCAGAGGGGAAACCTGCCAAAAACAAGTGGTTAACAATTTCTATAAAAGTTATGTTTTTTTTTATATATAATACTAATATGAAAAAATAGTGAACATACGAGTACGTACTACAGTTACACAATAAGTTATTTTATTAGACGTAAAAAAAAGGTTTTCTGAAAATGTTGGTGTTTCAATTTAGGTTTTGACAGGGGTCCCAGAAAGTTTACTTGAGCCACGCGCCGTTTAGCTCAGGTCCGGGCTTGCCCATATTTTTCTAACTAATCATGGAACAATAACTTTTTATAATGCAGTGTTAACAAATACGTCTCTGTTCTGGTACACGCGTTTTCCTTCATGAACATTTATTTACACTCGTAAACGTAACTAACCTCGACATAGTATTTATAATTCGTTCATACAACTTGATTTACGACGTCTACATCGTCTCATGGGTATTTTTATCATTAACGGTGGTAATATTTGCGGTATTTCTGAAGACATGTGCAAATAGGATAAAAATAGATAAATTTAATGGTTCAAGTAGGTAAAAAAAAACAGCCTTAAATGGCCAAGATAAGAACATTTTATTCTCTAGATGTTTATGTCTAAATCACTCAAATGTTCGTATTTCAATAAACTTTTCCTGAATTAACAACGATTAGATTCATATCACACATTACAACATGTTCACTATGTTAAGTTACCTAGTATTTAAAAGTATAAATATGTCTATTGAATAGTGTTTAACTCTTCAATAGACATATAGTTTTAAAACAGTATGCACGTTGAATTATAAAGTTAGTATAGTCATATTGAAAATTAATTTGTTCGAAAATTTTGTAAAAAACATCAAATATAATATGTCAAGATGACAAAATCCAAGTGAGGAGTGTTTATTTAAAACCCAAAAAATGCTTTGCACAGTTTCAGGTAATACGTTTCATTGTTTTTTTTTCAGTCAAACTGTAGCCGTCTTGTTTATTAGATTTTTACACGCCGGCTTAGCGTCGGTTTAGTTAAGCCAGACGTAGGTCATTAAATTAGGCGCATAAGCCGTGGTGGTAAGTTAAGTTTTTTGCTATTCCGACCTTACGCCACGCGTAATATTCACACCACGTTTATAAGTGAGGGGGTAAGTAAGAACCTCAAAATGTGTTACTTGTATAAATGTGTATTTATCATACATTTTTTAACATTGATATCTGAGTTGTTTTATTACCATTAATTATTTTATCACAATAAATACGAAGCAATATAAAAAACAAATTGTCTCAAAAAATATATATTCCGGCATATGTGTTACGTTTTAAAAAAACTCTCCTTAATAATAATTATCATTGAAAAATAAAGATATATAAAAACAAAAAATTAAGGCTTTTGTGAAATTATTGATTATTTTTTCATACAAATCAAACAAAAATTACCGATTTTTTTTAATTGCACGTATTTCTTTAAAATTTAAATAAAGCCTACATATCTATATTGTAGTACGTATTTCTCGCAAAAGTAAAAAAAAAAGACATCTGGAAACACTATACGAGTAAATATACTTAAGCAGCGACAAAAAGTTGTCTCTTTTTTAAAAAATCTTTTTTTTTATTTTCCATCAATACAACATTCCCTTTCTCCGATTCTCGTCACAAACATGTCCCCCACAGACATTTACAATTTTCCTCACTTCCGACAACTTGATTTCAATTTTAATATTTTTCCACACCACTTTCAGACCATTTGATACCAGATTGGGAGTGGATTTTCATTCTACGCAGCTCTTACTCCGGGGGAGAACTGACGAAAAATTAAACCATCAAATCTGATATGGAGTTCAATTTATTCGCCTTTGGAGGCATAACATTGATCCTGTTTCTAAAATCATTGTTACTTTAAGGCATTGTGACATTTGACTTTTTGAGAGATCTTTTTTTCCAAAATCCAAAAACATATTGTTTTATATGTACTGCGTAGAAAAACATCAGTGGCAAGTGAAACCAATGTAATTTTTTGCAATGAAATATTATTTAATATAATACAATGACTGTTTTCGTAAAAAAAGTTCTGTTTTGAATAGCGAGATTCTTCCAACCTTCCTCTTTCTAGTATCTCAACTTATTTAATATTATCCGCTATCACATACATCTGTTAAACTCTTTGGTAACAGACTTTTTGATTTTAGAAATATTTTCCAATAAATAAATAAAGTTTTTGAATGGGTCGAAAATGAAATAATGCCTGCTGATCACTCCGGTGAAAGACCACCATTCAGAATTGAAACGTTGCTTGAAATGGATTTAGCCGTGTTTGGTGACCAGATCTGAATTGCCAGATACTTCCCAACCTTTATCTTCCTCATCCCTTTCCCCTTCCCATTACCTCCAGCCTCACACATACCCCAATTGGGGGTGCCATAGTCTCATTCGCTCTAGACGGTTGGGAGCGGTTAATACTTTTTTTTAAATACATATTCTTAAGATTTTTTTTTTTAATTAAGCTTAAAAGTATGGTTATATATGTATTGCATCGTAAAACGTCTATATCAGGGTAAAACTAATGTAATTTTTGGTAGTAATGTTTTGTGTGTTTGATGTGTAATACTTTGTAATGTAAATGTGTAATGTTTTCTAGCACAGACTACGAACAATATATTGTTATATTAAATAGGTACCTAAATGTTAAATATTTGCTTGTGAACTTCAAATACTCAATAAAACATGTTATTTTTCACATATACATAGCCTGTTCAAAAGAAAAGGTGAATTTAGATTTTTTGCGGGCTGTGTACATTAGATTATCGTTTTTTTTGTTATGTTGGTACACATATGTTTATCATATGTTAGCATTATCAGCCATTTTGGATTAATGGTTTGTTTTTGATAACTGGAAAGGTTAGTCACTTTTTTATGTGTTCTTCGATTTTTTACATTTGAAAAAAATGGATCAAAGAATAAAATCGTCATTAACATCTTCTCGGCCTTCTGTAAAGCGCTTGTACCACTTATAAACACTTTTTTGAGACAAAGTAGATTCTAAATTTAATACATATTCTTTGATCCATTTTTTTTCAAAAAATAAAAATTGAAGAACACACAAAAACGTGACTAACCTTTCAGTTGTCAAAAACAAACCACTAATCCAAAATGGCTGAGAATGTTAACATATGATAAATATATGTGTACCAATATAACAAAAAAAAATCGATAATCGAATGTACACAGCTCGCGAAAATTCTAAATTCACCTTTTCTTTTGAACAGGCTCGTAAATGACCAAAAAACTATTAATTTTAGTAAGCCAAACTCAATTCTCTCGAATATCAGAGAAATCTAGTAGATTTTATGTCAAAGCTCCGCAAGTAGTTAGTTTTTATGATACGGTCAGTAAAACCATTGCGAATTTTTTTGCGGTGCCGAACACATCGGCGGGTAACGAACGTAGGACCTCCCGAAAACATGAACGTACGTAAAAGTACGTACTTAATTTATTTTAATTGAAGGATACCCAAAAATATATTACGTGCTCTTTGTTCTGAGGTCCTATTTTAAATTCGAAATATTTGATATTTATAAGTGTTGGTTTATAATTAGTTTCTACATAATGATGCGTTAATATTGTTCCAACGACAATTATAGGGACATACAATAATTCTCAGTGGTAGATACTCTAAGTATCGCTTTGGCGAAAGACCACTATTCAGAATCGAAACGCTGCTTGAAATGGCTTTGGCCGTGTTTAGTGACCAGATCTGAATAGCCAGGTAATTCTTAACCTTCCTCTCCATCTCCTTCTTCTCCCCACTACCTTTAACCTCACAACATACACCAGTTGGAGATACAATAGTCTCATTGGCTATAGACGGTTGGGATCAGTTGACTGTTGTACGATATTCACTTTAATAATAAAATAATATTTGGATGATTTGTAGAGTGCCGTTTTTGTGAAAAATCACCTCAAGGGTGCTGTACAGATCTTATTTTCTATTATTCGATATTAACTCCTAGTTTAAAGAGAAAATAAAATGAAAAAATGTCATGCAAAGAAATTAGACTACCAAAAAAGAATTAAACCAACACAAAACAGCTCACTTCATAAAGCGCTGCCGGAAACCGTCAAAATTATGTCAATTGATAAATTTAAAATATCCTATAAGAATCACTTAAAATTAATTTGTAATACCAAGTAGTATATAAGTTATAATATTGTTATTAAGTCAAAAAAATAATAATTATAATTAAATAGTTTGTGAACTTTGATGTACGATAAACTAAAATAAAATATATGATACTAAAAAGTACGAGTAACTAAAATAAAATGAATAATACAAAAAAGTACGAGTAACTAAAATAATACTAATAAGTACGAGTAACTAAAATAACACTAATAAGTACGAGTAACTAAAATAAAATAAAGAATACTTGTAAGTACGAGTAACTAAAATAAAATAAATAATTCTAATAAGTACGAGTAACTAAAATAAAATAAAGAATACTTATAAGTTCGAGTAACTAAAATAAAATAAATAATACTAATAAGTACGAGTAACTAAAATAAAAATAAAATAAGACTAATAAGTACGAGTAACTAAAATAAAATAAATAATACTAATAAGTACGAGTAACTAAAATATTTAAAAATCCAAACGGAAACCGACGGAAAACGTAATCTGTTATTCGGCGTAGAACAAAAATCGTCAGACTCTCTTACCTGCAGTGTTTACTTATCTATCAAGAGAAACCACCACTCAGAAATAAAACATTACTTACAATGACTATTTTTGTGTAGAAGATCTGTGCTGAATAGGGAGGCTCTCTCAACCTTCCTCTTTCCAGTATCTCAACTCACCCAACAATTAACCTCACGACATTCCCTAACATTGGAAGCAACGTAGTTCCACTGGATCCAGACAGTTGGGACTCTCAGTTTGGTATACGAACATTCTGCATTTCCAGAACATATTATTTAATTTCGTAGGAAGGTACCGTGGGTGCTTTCTAATTAACTAAAAACTTACATAACATCATCCCCAGACAAAGGCTTAATTCATATAAAAGTTTTTAGTGTGTACCTAATTCCGTGGAAGCTTTGAAGAGCTTTCCGTAAGCGAAAGATCACAAAACACATAAATTCCTCGCACAGACAATTCCATTGTTCGACATAAAGTTGACTGGATACTTTTAGGGGATTGTTTACCCGCTTGGAATTACTTTATTTGCACTCTTCGAAATTATGCTACATCGAGATAAGTGAGAATGTTTAAGATTGGAATCTGCTGATTATTTATCTGTATATCAGCTTAATTGGAATGCTATCTATACGATAATATATTGACTTAAAGGTATTCGACAATAAATACATCTTAACTCTAAATATTATTGAAGATATCAATAAAATGTAAGATATTCTAGCTTGTTATGTGTTTTCCGTAAACCACAAGTAAATATTTTACTCTATCGGTTCAAATCTACTTCATGATGTATTGTGCTTGTTCCTTTTTAGAAAACTTTTTCGACCTTGCTTCTTTTCTACAATGTATACTTTATATATATATAATAATAAATGTTGGTAGGTTCAAAAATGTAAAATAGAAACTGTTTGCCGTAAATATATAAATTGCATGACGATAGAGTAAAAAGATTGACTGGGAAAAAACAGAATGAAATTACCAAAATCTCGAATTTGTTTTAGTACATTTTCAAAAGGAAATAAACCCTTAAGTATTTTACATTCGGCTTTAACTCAAAAGGAAGTGAGTTTTATTATCGAAGTATGGCAAAAATGTTCTCACCATTTTCTCATAGTAATCTGAATAAAAATTAAAAAATGAATTAAGGGTAGATTTTTATTAAGTCTCTTGAATCTTCTTCAAAACATCGAATATGTCTGTGAAAGCACCATACAATTCAAATAGAATTCAGTGAACACCACGGGCAAAATAGATGCTTGCCATATCAAATTAAATCTTGCGCTTTTTTGAATTACTACTCCACAACCAACTAGATTAAAATGAAAAAAATATTTTTCGAAAGAGCACTAAGCCTTGTTGTGAAAATTAATTATTTCTGTCTCCAGTCAGTCACGTGGGACAGGCGACATGTCGTGATTTCTGCCGCCCTTTTTAACTTGAGATATTAAAAAATCGCAACAACGAGATGGAAGGGCCTCTTTGTCGGGGAAGCCCTCGCAGGGAGCCAAACAATGCAGGAAGTAAGGGAAGGGAGGGAAGGTTTGAGAAAGGCCGGAGAAAAGCACCTCTTTGAGTCAGGACCGCTTTAAAGAACACCATTTTTTTCGTAATATAAAAGTGTTAATCCTGTTTTACGTTAATTTAATAAATTGACCCTATTAAGGGTTATCTCACTTCTTGCATTAGCATGACATACCATCTCACTGTCATGCATTAGCATGACAGTGAGATGCGGAATCGATAGAGAAAGGCATATTAATTCAGTTGAAACGCTTACTGAATGAACAGAATTTAATTTAAATAACAGTATATTTTTTTAAGCCACTTTATTATTATACATATACATATCATAGCTGGAAAGGCAAAAAGGCTGAAATGACACTTTGGTCAAAAATGAGTTAAAGATGCAGTTTTTTTTTCTGCATCGAATGCTTTGACTTTCGTTTGATTCTGAAGACTTTTGTGGCCCTTCAGCCATAATATATTTACCATTTGGGAGAAGGCTTGACTAAATCGGTACAAGTTTGGTACTTTTTTTAGCTTCTCGTCGCTTTGGATAACTCAGTTAGAGCATTGAGTTACCTGAGTTAACTTTTTTTTTTCAAAATCTAATTAGGTACTGAAGACTTTTATTGAACAAAAAAAACTTTGAAGTGGTCTGGCGCTTCAACCTTTTTTACTACTAGTTTCAGTCAAAAAACTACCTTTCTTTAGGACAATATAAAACAAACTATAACGAATCATAATATACTATTGTTTAAATTATAATTTCAGGTCACAACATGTTTGCTTTCTTTGAGAAAATAATTTTAACTCTTAAACCGGATGTAGATTTAACACGCCTATGACTCTATAAAATATGTTAATTTATTTTTAAATAATGCGAGCCCAATGCATAAAAAACAAATTTTCTAAAAGGACACTTTTCGTGTTTTCTCGAAAAATTATGACAATTTCTAAAACGTCCTTGCAATCGTTTATTACATTGACACCGTTGTTTGGCTTAATCCTTAAATTTAAGCAATCCGCTGTATTTTACATTTGAACTCATTCCAGTCCTGCCAGCCCGATGGAGGGGGAAGTAAAGTCCCGCCCACCGCCTCCCCACCCCTGCAGACGTGACAATAGGCAGCAGAACCTACCTGAGCACCGTGGTACCAGAGTAGTACCAGAGTAGGAGCAGAGTACCGGCGGTACTCAGTTCGTAGCACTAAATTAGAGTTGAGCTGACAAGGCGCGTGCTTTCCGGATTCGGAACATCAGGTGCACTTATGTCAATCGAAATCAGTTCCGGGCTTTTCCGGGACTCTGTTAGAGTAAAGAATCCCTTTTGTGATTTTACTTTTACATGCGGACATTTCGAAGGGTATAGAAAAGTTATCAAATATTTCTAATAGATCAAACATATTGACAACTTCCGTGGTCGGATGGTAAGACGGTCGACTACGAATCTAGAGGTCACGGGTTCAAACCCGGCGTGCAAAAATATAATACATTTAACTAATATTAAAAAATATAAAGCGTATTTGCGGCACGTTTCAGAGCGGTAAAAACTCTATGTTATTGCCTTGGTGAATGACCACCATTCAGAATTGAAACTTTGCTTGAAATATCTTGAAATGTTTGGTATCCAGATCTGAATAGCCAGGTACTTCTCAACCTTCCTCTTCCCTATCTCTTTCTCTTTATCGCTACCTTCAGCCTCATAACATACCCCAAATGGGGATGCCATAGTTATTATATATATCATATCTCACTGGCTCTAGACGGTTGGGAGCAGTTGGGACTCTTGTGCTGTATTCACTATTAAAAAAAATATATATATACATATATTATGTTACTTGTTTTTACACATTTGCAATCAAAGAGATAATTGTATTCACTGAGAGAAACAAGGGAATACTTTCCTATCACTGAACTCCGTTATAAACTCTCCTGTTACGTGCGTAGTTTATTTTATGAAAAGGAAGAAGATGTTATTACAACTGTGGAAGCGGATTTTTTAAATGTCACTACCGCACAAAACTTCCAACTGCCCGGAAACAGTGAGATCATGGCATCCCCGATTTGGAGATGTAGTGAGTAAGGAGAGTGAGAAAGGGAAGGTTGGGTAGATTAGTTACTTACTTCTTACGTCATTAAGTACGGCTGTGATGCGATTTTGAATAGCATCGCTATTCAAAATCGCATCACAGCCAATCGCTAGCTATCACTAGAATAATGTTAAGAATATCTACCACTATTCGTGAAACTGTTCGTGAAGTAACATATCTAAATCAAACTTACTTCACGCACATTGGTAGCCGAACCCGCAACCTCTAGATCCGGAGCTTTACCTCAGCCTCAGAGGTCGTTGAAATAACATTTTCAAAATATTTGATAAAATGTATGATTATTTGTTATTTAATTACACTCGTGTGAAATCAAGAGGCAAATTTAATTTTGATCTCAAAAAAAAGTACTGAGATCTCCTTTTTTACATGCATCGTTTATGAGAAATAAGAAGAGGTTATAACGAATCAATATATTTAAAGAAATCCATACAAGTATTTTTTAAAACGTTATCTGGCAGTGTGGCCATGCGGCATTGTAATTTAGAGTCATTATTATAAGAGTTCTTCGTCTAGGCACATTGCTTGACTCGGGGACAACAGGTTTGCGAGAAAAGCGCTCAAGTGAGTCTGGCAGATCAAAGGCCGCTGGTCGGAGGACGTCTGAGGTAGGAAAGTGTTAGAAATAAATCTGAATCGTAATTTTAAAATTAACGGACGCGGGACTAGACGTGCAAAATGTACAAAAAAGGTTGAATCGTGAAAATACGTAACAGTTCCTTAATCAAGAAATAAACCAAATAATCAAAGACTAGTTTACAATTCCGCAAAAACAACGCGCAGTACCCGGAAACTTCCTTGTCACTTTCAAATTTCGTTCATCAAACTTCAAAGGACGTATGGCCACATTCATAAATATCTAAGGAGAGTTTTAAAAATGCATAAAAATAAATTACAACAAACCAGATTATTTTCATTCAGTGACGTCACAACTAATTAGCTGAATTTAATATTTTGTAATGAAAAAACATTCCATCGGTAGAAAAACCCATTCCCGCGAATTCTTTTAAGCCAAGTAAAAATGTATGCAAGAGTGTAATGCATCACATTTTAAATTAATTTAACACTTAACTAACTAACCATCACGCCGTTTCTCCGCAGTAGTAGGCAGAGAGGACGGACTGCCAAACAACTCGGTCTTGGAACACGTTCCTTGCTTCATTCATATTCATGCATCATCTCATACATATTATTCTGTTATTCTGACTCTTCACTTTGACTCAAGTATTTGATTCACTTGACCGTGCCATGTCTTTCTCGGACGTCCCCGACTTCTTCTTCCATTCACTTTCACATCATATATTATTTTCACACTCCTTTCTTTGTTTATTCGCTCTACATACCCATACTATTTTGCGTAGGCGTCCCTTTCTCGATCCTATTCATTACGCTTACATCAACCTTGCATTCTTTAAGGATATCCACATTTTTAACATGGTTATATATGGTTTTACGCACATACGCTTTATTTCCACACCATTCAATCTACGTCAATTTCTTTTTTTTTTTTCAAATTTAGCAACAATGAACGGATAGCTGTTTATGAATAAGGGGGCTACTAATTTTCGAGTGAAAAACAACGGGATATAGCTTGACTTGCCAAGAAAAAAATATTAGTTGCTTTCATCCATCAATTTCAAGTAGAATAATTTTATTCTTAAATACTTAGAGTACATAGAGACCTACCTATTCAAGGCAGTCAGTTTTGTAAGAATTTCGCCTGACTTCTCTGAACAGGCGTGGCTAGGGATTTCATAGACACACATTTTTTACAAACAAACAAATATAGGACATAAATTCAAAAAAGCGTTCGCATAACAAAACGATATCAAAAATACTTTTAAATGATTTAAAGATTCAGAATATCTTACAAAACGAATAGCATAACGTTTGTTTAAATAATAATGGAAGTTTATTGTTGATATAATGCATTTATATACTCGATAATTCTAACGTGCTGTCAAAGACATTGTAAACTGTTTAAAAACCTGCAAAAAGTGATGTATTTAACTCAATTTGGATTTTTTATGCATGCATTTAGAGCGCATGTTGACATGATGTTTTTTATAACTTTTTCGGTGTATTTTTATCAACATAAAAATAGGACATAACCTCAAAAACCGGTAAATTACGTAGTGGGCGTAAAGTAGGCAGAGTCCCCGATCACGTTGGTCACAGAAAATTTAAATTCTAACAATACCTACAAGCGGTGTGATGTTTTGAGAAAAAAATGTTGTCTCTTTCTCTCTCATGGTGTACGACGTAAAAACCCGGAAAAAGTTATTTATCGTAAGTTTGTATAGGTTGGGTAAAACAAATTAGCTCTCTCTCCATAGATATTCTTACTTCAAGCTTTAATACATTCAGGTTGGTACATTAAAAGATTTTTAATGTGATAATTTTCTGGACACATCCGTCAATTTCACTTGTACGTAAGTACTAACGTACTCACAAACATTTTTTTTTAAGTTGATTAAGTGCTCGAATATTTAAATGTATTCAACTCTAGCAATATTACACTTTCAACACGAAGATTTTGTTTCTACTTACTTGTAGGTTATAGGTAGGCATTAGGGTGGGTAGACCTCAGGTTCCAGTCACCCTATTATTAACACTGGCACTTGTTCGGGTCACGGCGACATCCGCCCCGCCTGCAGCTATTTGCTTCGTCATGAAGGCAAATACAGGAAAAGTGGTGTGAAGGCTCGCTGCTCCCTGCCAGCGGTGACTGCAGCGTGACCCTCTTTACTCCTCGGACACCACCCCCTACCTCCCAACTACTAACCCCATAACTGTACCTCACTGTACTTCACCCCCTGTACTTGGGATATGTTAACCATGTTCTGCTGACAGATGCACAACATGTTGCGCCTGTTTGAAGACTTTATCAAATGTTGTCAACAATTTGTCCGTTGCTTTTTTTTTTCTTAACCCTTATGTGACTGTAGAAAACTACACTTTTTTTATTTATGAAGTTTATTTTACAGTAAATAATTTTCTGAAGTTTGCTAGACCACTTTTATGACGCAATACATTTCGACTTAGTTCAAGACTTGGGAAAGTGGATAAAAATTTCACACAGTACCATCTTTTCTTAGGGTTTTTAGTTCAGTAGGTGATTAAAAATAGTATAAAGGATACAGGTGATGTACTTTGAATACAACAGTACATCATAATTATCATTTAAAATAAGATAAAATGATTAATAAATATGGACAAGATTCAAATTCCATATAAAACACATACCCTTTCAGTCATCAGAAGGTGTAAGTTTTACTTAAGCGTTTTCTGCTCACATACCACCCTCCATATATCCAACGGTTATGTCTAATTGTTCATTTTAACTTTTGTGGATAAGTCAAAAAGTTTCAGCCGGTTAGACTTACTGGAACGTTAAAAAAACTATGTTGAAAACCGAAAGGGTACCCGGGTACCCTTTCAGTCACATAAAGGTTAATCACCTACACATTAGGAATACGCACTACGTTTTCAAATAATATTTTTGATGTGAAACGTTATAAAAATCACGACTAAATGAGCGACAGTTTCTGTCGAAGGAATTACAAACTTCAATAACTCGACTAAAAATAGACGCAGCGCTGCTATCTTAGTCTCATTTTAAAGAAAAGGGATGAAATTTTGTGCCAATTTCACTTTTGTAATAGCCGGACGTCACAAACTGCTCAAGCGCAAAGTGAACCCACGTTTTTTTGTGTTTTTGAAACTGTTCATGATTTTTATGAAATCAGAGCAGCTATCATGGCTCTGGAACCAGAGGTCTTGGACTTAAAAACCGTTGCATTTTTTTATTATTTTATTAGTTCACACATTGTTTAATTAATATTGTTAAGAAAAAAAAAGATTTTTTTGTTGTTCTGCAATATAATTATTTTTACGCGAGACAGATATTTCGCCTTCCATATGTATTGCCAAACTGTCAGTGTGACAGACAAAAATCGTTTTTCAATTTACATAATAATATTATTTTTTTTATTTCAAATGATTTTCTCAGCATCACCCTTTTGAAAGATCACATATCTGAATCTTAATGTTGTTTGAAATGGCTTTCGCCATATTTATTAATCTTATTTGTATAACCACACACTTCCCAAATTTCTCATTCCCCTACCCACTTCTACGATAATTATTTAACACGTTCATTGCTGACACCACGCGTCACGCCTTGACAGATATGTGACCGGTATGCGCACAACGCGCCACGCGCGTTGTGCCAACTCTTCGCTTTGAACCGATCTAAAAAGACGCAGCCATTTGGTTTTCAGTCGTTCCAAAGGGCACAGGGAAATCTGTCACTGTTTTAATTGTTCCGTCATTCATATGACATTAATATGTACGAATTTTAGTTAACAATGAACTTGTTAAGCAATCATTTTCGTAATCATTACTTCCCACCTTTACCCTTTACAGCTTCACAACATACCGCAGTTAAGTTACAATAGTTCCACAGGCTCCGATCAATTGAACTCTTGAGCAATATTTAAATATTTATTTATTTTTTAAAGTTAAAGTAAGATATTTGCATCGCAGCAATACGTGAACGCATATTGTGGTCCTTTCATTTGTCGCAGGCGCAGAACCGGTATTATGAGCCGGCCCGGGGCGGCGCGCGACACGCCCCTCCTAATTGCCACCAGCTCCCAGTTCTACTTGATGTGTCTGAGTGACGTATGAATATTCATGAGTGTCCACCCTTACTCTTTCCCTTGCATCATATCCTCTATGGCTACCTTTTTCGCCCTTCTACAGTTCGCGTGCACTACTACTTTTTTCAACTTTTAAAAATCAATGTAAGTATTAAGAATTGAATCCTGCTTTAAAAAAAGCCGTGATTGACGTTTATCATCATGTCAGTAAGCGAAGATTCTAACCGAACTGAACGACAAGCAGAAATATGAATTCGAGTCTCGGTCGCAACCTAATATTTTTTAAATTTCTGATTGTCAAATTTCAAAATATGCACATAGTTTAAACAATTAATAACTTAACGAAGTATAAGGCTTTAGAAAGTTAATTTTTATTTAATAACTGCTTGTTTTATTTTGCGTAAATTGACAAACCGTGGTTTGACGGCGTACAGCTTATGTCCAGTTATAGCCCGTTAGTAGCTGAGTGAACAAATGCGTCGTGTTCCCACCCAGGCGACGTGGGTTCAATCCTCCGTTAGCCAAGTCCTCCATCATTGCACCAGCAATATTCTCCGCTTATAATTATGGTAGTAGGAGGAAGTAAAATATTTACAGGTTTTTCGTAACCTATGAATATTTGTTTTTGTTTTTATTTTTTATCTTTACTAATAACTTAGTATACATTTTGAAAAAAACCTGTTTGTTGACTGTGATGCGTTATAATAAAGAAAAAAATAGAGATAGGATATAATTACTTTCACTTAATGTAATTTGAATTTATATATTGACAAAAATATAAAGTGTTCCTAATAAAAAAGTATTACTAACAAAACTGGTCATACCTACTGCTTATCATACCTATTTGTATGTAATTGTGAACACTTACTTCCTTAGCATTAATATACGTAAATACATGTATAGTATTGGAGCATTAGCAGTTTTATGGAGTTTATTGATAGAAAATTCGCTCTAAAACTTTTGAAAGGAAATATAATAAATTGACTATTTCATCTCAGTAATTTGCTTGCCAATGAATCACAATGCTAATTGATTAAAAGGGAATCGCTCTCAGACTTCACAGCTTCGGCGCGACATCATTAAGACGAGCCTTCCACAAAAAACGTAATCTAAATCCCCCAGCTTCCCCCTTCCCGCCCCCTTACCCGCCCTCTCCCAGAGAAAAGTTGTTACTGCACTGAAAGGGAAAAAATCTAACGCTTTTCTTCCCATTAATTCAGCTCCACGAAAAACGCCACAGGATTAAATAATGCACAACGCCATTAACGCACGAACAAAAACACGAAAAGCTCACATATTCACTTGTTACCCCCGTCTCACTTTGGGTGGTGCGGGGTGTTTTATAAATGTAACGAGCGCCTACCTACGTTCTTTTATGTCATTAACCTGCCAAGAAAGGTGGGCTTTTACATTTAGGGTGTAATATCAAAAATGCTTACAGTAATAACAGATAATTTTAATGCGCCAACTATCAATAGCATGATAAACGGTGTATAACAGTTTTCACTCAGATTAGAACAATTGAGACTCATGCGAAATAAGTTTTTTTTTTGTTTTTAAGTAGGGTTTGATTTTTTTTTAATCAATATTGAATTCTAGTTTTCACAGCGGTACTTTTTTTGATAGTAGCCATTCAGGTAAACTTGGATAAATATTGTCAATGCTGAGTTTAAATTACCTTAAGAAGGCCCGGCTAATAAAACAAAATATTCAGCAATTATGTATTTATTTATATACTAACGGACCATTGTCCAATTGCAAAAAACATATACTCAACACGAAATAAGAAAAAAGAGCAACAGAGAAAGAACAACACATATATAATATTTTCATGAAGCAATGACAAAAATAGAACAAAAATATACATTACAAAGAACATTCAAGTCAAAACCTGAACAAGGTTTTGGTAGAGTCGTAAAGAATGACAAAAATCATTTAGACTGAAATAAAAAATTGCAAGACCATGGCTTGAGTAAACAAATCTCAAAATTCTGGACAGTGGAGAATGATCCCATAATTAGTAGGGTGATGCTTGAGGAACAGCAATTCATTGTTTCTAAGTCTATGGCAAAGAATAGCAAAGTAGGTAACCTTAAAACAGTTTATCTTAATCAAACAGACATGTTGATGATACTTTCAAGAGTTCAACAATTAAAAATTAATTTAAATAGGTACCAACAAATTTCTTTTGTCAAAAACTTACTTAAAACCAAAAAACATACCTTCTCATAAAAACACAAAAAAATCATGAATGTATTTATTTCAGTATATAGAGAACCAGAGAGATATATTATTGGCGACGCATGTACGCTAAAAATAGTATTTCATCGAGCAGAATCTAGTTCTAGTATGGATATCGATGTCTGAAAGTGATATAGGTATTATTTAAATCGCCTCCATTTGAACACGTCTGAATCACAAAAGTTATGTCGAATTCTCCCCCGTATTTTCACTCGCGGAAGAAAGCTAGAAACGTCACGATTTCTGTCCCAACCCTTCGCTTGAAATGCAAACTCACTCGTCATTACTCCCCCCCCCCCCCCGTGGCCTTCTGCACCCCCTGTTGTGATTTTGATACACTTAATCATAATCAATTTGTTATCTGCTGGGAGCGACGCCGTACTGAGTTAAATTTCGTGTTTTTTTAAACTTGTCATTCCAAGTTACAGAAAATTCAATATAAAATAAGGGGCGCTTCTCGACAGTTTTTTTGTTTGCTTATTTATCGGATAAGTTGTTTTAATTTCTCGAGATTATTTGAGAGCTCCAAGGGTGTGCAATTTATTTTAAGGGTAAAATATTGTCAATGCTCGAATCTTACCAACTGCAACGCTTCTTTAAATAGGTAGGTACTAGTGGAAGTTAGTAATTTTGCTGAGAAGGGATTCTGGACCATACCAAGTAGTATTTAAATAACACAAAAGTTACAATTGCCAGCAGCCAGTGGGACCTCGTCATCCTCAATTGGGGTCTGTTGTAAAGTTGGAGGAAGTTGATGTGGAAGTAAATGAGGAAGAGGAAGGTTAGGAAGTAAATTCATACCTTGATATTCAGATCTTGTCACTCTACTAAACACTTCTTAATATTGTTTCTGCATAAAAAACATATATGATAATTGATAACTCCTCAGAAAATTATTTCAAAATTTTTGGTACTCAATATTTTTTTAACAGCTTAGACATTATTCTACTTCAATTTGAATCAACACTAAGCCTCCAAGGCCTATTTGAATTTTTAAAATTAAATAAGCATAACCCACAAATACACACGATTTTTAACAGCTTTATTTAAATAGAGTAGGGGTACATACATAAAACAAAATAAAAAACCCTATTGGATCCCCGACCAAGAATGACCGCCGAAGCCAAACTTTATGCTCGAGAAATTCATTTTTATTCATTCTGATCTTCTCCCAAGTAGCTATTTCTTCAAACGGTAAAATTAAATCTGGTCCTTAACGTTTTTTTAAATAAAAAACGATATAGACATTTGAAAATCGTTCTACGGTAAGAATGTGTTTGGTAATTTTTAGTTTTTATCAATTTAAAATATAAATTACTCACATCCTGAGTGCATGTATCCTCGGAAAATATTCAACAGATTTATGCGATTATATTCACCAAACTATGCGTTCCAGAAAACATTCTTCTAAGGCAGTCGACTCTTAGATCAGCAACGTCATCGGCTATCGGAAGGCTGATGGAACCCAAACGCAATCCAAATACTAAGTTTGGAGATCGCGCTGCAGGAGTATCGGGGCCGAAGGCTTGGAATAAACTCCCTCCGGAACTAAGATGTATAACGAGCCCAATAAAATTTCGGTCCAAACTGAAAACTTACCTTTTCAGACTCTCATATCCTTAAATTCATTAAAAGAATCTCAACATAATCTTTCTCTCAACGAATTACCTTTAGATATACAAATTGTAACCAATTCCTGTACTGTACGACAAATTCAGAAAGTTCATTTTTTTTTAATTTCGCTCCCATGCCCTAAATCGGAAAAAGTAAATAAAAAATGAATAAAATTAAAATGAAAAAATAAAAATTATAATTATAATTTTAAGTTAATAAGTGTGTCTATCTGATGGAACCTGCCAGGTAAGTATGTTTCTGTATATTTTCTTATTTAAACTTCTTTAGGAATTTATTTGTAATAATAGAAAATAAGTTCTGTACAGCACCCTCGAGGTGATTTTTCACAAAAACGGCGCTATACAAATCATCCAAATATTATTAATATTATCAGAATTCATTCAAATGTGTATCTCCGTAACCCCCCCCCCCCCCCAACCTTTCCGTTTTTGGGTGCTACGTCGCAAACTAATATAATATAAAAGCAGATTGTACTGTGTTTCTGGTAATTGAACGTACATAGTGCGTAGGAATAAGATGTTATGTAGGAGGTGTATTTTTCAGTGGTATTAGCGTTCTTAAATCACTAATAAAGGTGACTTTGCCTTCCTTAAATGTGTGATAAGATGGTAATTTATGTGCCTCCACAAAAGTATGGAAACTGCCAAAAACCAGTCATATGACTGTTGTTGGGAGACCAAGCCCCTTATCTTTTAATTTAAACAGCGCCCACACTTTGAGTTCGTGGCGTGATAAAGAAAGACTTAGGTGAACATCCTCTGTATATAAGTTTTACTCATTTAAAAAATATATTATTAAGAAAATGGGTGAATTAATTTACTTAAAAACTAATGTTTTGTTAACTGATTTTCCTAAAAAAAAATACGATAGTTTCAATGAAAATTCCCTAAGAACAAAAGTTTAGAACCATTAACTATCAAGAATGTTTAATATTCTATTATATTTATATTTTAGAGAATAGACCGTACATAATACAGCCCGGATGTGTAAATAAAGCAGATAACGTTCTTATTCGATTCAAACAGAGCGTGGTCGAACCTATGTCGGCACTATTGCCATATTGAAAAATTAATAATTCTAATGGAAAATTAACGGTTTCAATAATAAAACATCAAGTATGCTTAAAATAATGTATCAAAAGATGTTCACTCAGAGTTGAAACATTGAAAGATAATTCAGTTACCACAATAAAAAAACCACCGTAAGTAAAATTTGTGAAATATTCATCAATTTTATGGACAAAATGCAGTGTTTCGGGTTGAAAATGAGATGCCGTTTTTCAGGTTTTATGAGGCTGAATGAAGTGAACCTTTGGAATTCTGTTAAGAATGACAAAGTAATGACGAATGAGTAAGAGACTTAATACAATTAAATGAAAAAAATCATCCAAAAGCAACTTTGAAAAAAACACCATTTTGCGGGCAATTAATTCAAACCTTGGGGTTGGAAATTAGATGCCGTTCTCTCAAAAGATTGAATAAAGTGAACCTCAAGCCGAGTAAGTGAAAAAATCCTCCAAAAGTAACATATTGTAACAACAATTACCTACGAGTATATCAGTAAGTAAAAATAATATTTACGCCACTCAATATATTTCAAATTGGTATGCATTCACATTGTGAAAAAAAATCTTCAAAATGGCTTGTATTGCTGAAAGAATGCGACAGTACTATTAATTCGTACAAGGCTGTCTCATTCTTTCAATTAACTAAATTTGGGAATATGTTTCTCTCTTTTTCACTCTCGTTGCATAATTTTGTCTCTTTTTAACACCCAGTGTGAATTCTTACGTTCGAACAGAAGACATATGCGAGTTCGATTTCTGTCTATGAAGAGTATTTTTTTTATGTATAAAAAAAGCGCTGGGCGCGTTAAAAAGCACCATAATTAGGTACTAGTTATTTTCCACCTGGAACGGACTGCTCCAATTGCGCCTGCCTTGCTATTATGTAACACTTATGTGTACATCCGTAGAAAAAAATGTTCATGTACAAAATTATGTGATCGTTTTACCTACCGGGTTATAAAGGACTAATAATAATTTCTTATCTGCTTTTTACATTAGCATTTTGCTGGAACATTAACGAAATATGTGAAAGCTGTCCAAATCTTTGCCCCTTACTTAATGTAATATATTGTAGTGCTCGAATAATTATGTAGAATTTTCTCAAACTACGCGTTGCAGCTTAATTTTTTACAAAAAAATAAATTATATATATTAAGCGATTCCGCATAATACGATGTACGTGTTTTTAATTATTGTGTATACTGTATATATACAGTTTCTAATATAATTATCCATTGTTCATATACATTAATCACTCTACCAAAACCCTTACAAAACCTTATATGTTTGGTTTTTTTGTTTGTTATTATTGCATAATTTTATAAAAATATTATTTTTATTAATATTAAATACAGCTTGGAACTTTCGACTTATGTTGTGAAATAAGAAATTATTTTTAATTTATTAGTTACGATTACAAACTGTTAATTAAGTGGTACCTTATGTTTGCATTTTAATTAATCATAGCTGTTTCACCTTTCAAGAGTTTATATCAAGCTGTGCTTAGGCCACTAACGGTTTATATTTATAAGTTTGTAATTATCACCTACTTCCTACGTCTTTGTTTGTACGTTCAGTATTCTTGGAAAAACATACATTTTGTGTAATGCTGAAATCTGTTGTAAAGTTTGAAATCATAAGTGAAACAGTGATATACGATATGTTTACATCACGCGAAAAAATAATAAAAAATGTGTTTGCCAAGCAAAAAATACATTCCCGTTTTACAAAGTTTGCAGTCAAATAAAATTGTATCGTGATGCAACAGAAAAAAAAACTTTTCAGAATAAGGGAGGGCTCCTATCAACCAAAACTCAATATTAGAAAACACTGAATTTTCGGTTTAAACACGCATGTTTTTTTATTAATGAGCTGTTGATATATATAAGAACAAAGCAAATTATGTCTTGCCTAATCTATTGGCAACTAAAGATACTTTTAATTCCCCTTTGCTGCTACAACAGCTTATCATAGAAATTACTCTGCGAGTCAAAAAACGGTTGTCTGTTGGTCAGACAAATAAATTTGTGCAAAATTCACGAAGCCTGATTGATGCCAATCGATTTTTTTGTTTGTTTCTTTATAGTTAAACAAGCGATAAGGTGTCATTATGAATTAGCTTTTTTCGGTATTTTTTAATGGAAACAGATAACCGAGTTGAAAGGAAGTCTATTTTTTTTCAACATTTCAAATTCATTCATCACACCGATGGCCAAAAAAATTCTTCAAAGAAGTAAAGCCAAAAACATTGAGAAGATCAAGCTAGAAAAAAACCAACACTCTGAAGGCATGCTCTTTTATAAATCATATCTATTCATCATAATGCAAGCCTTAAAAAATGTACAGGTGTCAGCATACTTGAAACCCCAGGGTGGCCAAGGGTGTCTTAGGGCGGTCTAGGGGCGAGGGGTGGCTGGGGGCCACTCTGATTTATCACTCCTATGCAGAGAAAGTTTGAAGGTGGGACCCTCTGCAGCAGGAAATGAAACGCCACCACGCCAAGCAGTGGGTGCCGGTTCTTTACTTGGATTAACTACAAGTATGAAGAGGGGAGAATAGGACTATTTGCGTGAAAAATTCCATATTAAGTTGCAATTTCGCCAAGGGGAGCTGAACACTGACACTTCAATTTGGCTGTCAAAAAAATATTCTTGCAAACTTTATGCATGAACGCGACGTTAACTACTTTCTAGCTGAAATGACTTGGGCACTCGGCGATGATTGGTAAAGTTGTTGATATAATTTCAATATATTATTTTAAAACAAATTATTTATATTTATACAAATAATTATAACCGGTGTTGATGATGTTGATTAACGAACATGCAAATTAATATATATAATATCACCTAACCTAAAAATATTTTTTCTGTGCAATGAAGTAAAATGCAAAACTGCAATATGAATAATACCTAAGCATGTTCTTCACAGCATGTAGACGCAGATAATGATTATGTAAATCAAACCATTTAAAATGAAATTTAAATAAAAATTCCATGTATCTATAATTACGAAGTACACCTAAAGGGTTGGTAAAAAAAGCAAAATGAATCAAAACATCAAAGATGAAATAATCAAGCGCACAAAAAAGCAGTTTGTGATGACTTTTGTTTTTTTTTGTAAAACAGACCCCGAGTGCTTTCACCTTATTGAAAAATATATGTCATTTATTTTTTCTAGATTTTCATGAAAAATCACTCTCATAAATTTCGCAGTATGAGCGCGAAACACGGTTTATATTTAAAACTTGACGAGTACTTACCTACTTCCCATGAAAGCAAGTATCGTCACAAAAATATCTAGTAAGTGATACTTATATTTTATTTATTATAGCAATAATCATAAAGATATAGAATCAATAATATGTATAATGGTTGATGGATATTATTTTGAATTTAACCCTATGGTAAATTGTAATATCTAGACATGCGATAAAAATTTACTTACGTGATAAAGAAAGTTACACCAGGCTTAACATTTAAGAAAAAAATGTTATAGAAATATAAAAAATATATTTAGAAATGCCGTACAAGAGTCTCATTGCCCGGAGCAAGTGGAACTATGGCATCCCGACTTGAGAAATGCTGTGAGGCGGAAGGAAGTTGGAGGCGAAAAAAAAGGTGGAAAAAAGTTTGAAATTATCTAAATTAAATTCATAAAAAATCTGTTCTATTTCGAACCTTTGTATTCTGAATGGCGTTGCACCACCAGGGCAACACTGGAAATATTTTCTACGGCGACAAAAAGCGCAAAACCGTAGCACATTTTATGATTTCAATTCGTGAGACATGGTGTACAGTCAGATAGTGAGAAAATCTAATTTCGAATGCAGGTTTACCAATTATACCTCAACTCAAAACGTGTAGTCTATTTTTTTTCAAAGTTCTATTATGCATTAACTATGTTTCCGTGCGTTCAAAACGTGGAACAATTCTGACTCTGTTCGATAAAACATTGCGTATTTTTTTGAAAATTTGTTGAACAACAAAAAATGTTTACATGATTTTTTTTATCGGTGTTTGGACGGATTTTGATCTAACAGCTTAGGGCCAAGAGCTTAATATCGTACCGCTCTTTCACGGAGATTATCATCAATCATAAAAAAAGTTTTAGTATTTATTTTTTTCCTTTTTAAAATACGCACGGCCATTTTTCATATCTAATATTTGTTAAATATATGTTGATCCCCAAGAGGTTTCATTTCTTAAAGATATTATTTTTTGTATCGATTTCACGCATTACACGGACATTTTCAGAAAATCATATCCATAATCAAGATGTAACAAGCCCAATAGAACCAAGAAAACTTTTCAGACTCTCATTCCTTAAATTCATTAGAAGATTATCACCATTATCTGTTCTTCACTACAAAAAATTAAAAATACCTCCGACATACTTTTTTTTAAATTTGCCTTCATGCCCTAAAAATGAAAAATAATAATAAAGAAAAAAAAAAAAAAAAAAAGAAACAAAGATAAAAAATAAATAAAAATTTAAGTTATTCTAAATTTTAAGTTATTATGATATGGTGATTGTGTCCTGCCAGAAGTGACCTGCCAGGTAAGTATGATGCTGTATATTTATATAAACTAAGAATTAATATTAAGTAGAAATTAAGATTTGTACAGCGCCCTTGAGGTGATTTTTCACAAAAACGGCGCTATACAAATTATCCAAATATGAACTGTCTGGAAATGAAATTGTAATCTCCGGAACCCTTATCAATTCCAACAAGGGTCGTAATAACAAATATTTAATTTTCTTTGAATGAGAAGAATTTGAAGAAGAAGGAGTGTGTGCCAAGACAGAGTTATATGGCGGTCCGTCCTTTCTGCCTACCCCTTCGGAGAAACGGCGTGATGGTTAGTTAGTTAGTTAGTTAGAGAAGAATTCAAACTCAAATTCAAATTCAAATTTCACCAGGAATCGAACTCCGGAACCTAATTGGGAAAACTTAAAAAAATGTTAAGCTTAAAATATTTTTTAATAATAATTCAAACAAAACATTTTAAACATTTGGTATTCAGTAATTAAGTTTTTTAAAGTATGGAGTATTCGACATTTATTAAAAAAAAAATTCAATTAGCATTTAGTGCATTACAAGTAACCAACAATCAAAGATTGGAGTAAAAATATATGGAGAGGGAGCCTATACAAATTTGGAATAAATCACTTTCTCCGGGTTTTTACGTCGTACACCACGAGAAAGAAAGAGACAGCAAATTTCGCTAAGTTATCACACTGCTTTAAGGTACTGTAAGGATGTTCTACGTGTCCCGCGTCTCCGTTGACTCCGCCCACACGTTTTCATTTGCGACATAAATGTACATAATTCAACGGTTTTTTAGGTTTTATGATAATTTTTGTTTATAACAATTTTGTGAAAAAGTGGTTAAACAAATAAACAAAAACATTATGTCGACATGTGATATGAATGGATGTATAAATACCCTAACTCTAGTCCTAGCCACGCCTGAGTCCGGAAAAACTCATCAAAATTGACTACAGCAGCGCTGTCTGTTGTATATTACTGCTCTGAGAGTCAAATTTAATCTCCTGTATTAAACATTAAAAAAAGTATTATTTTATTTGTTTTAGTGCCAACCATAGTTTTTAATTAAGTGTAATCCAGATAAGGAGGTGCGCCCATCAACGTAGTTCATATATCGATGGGTGCACCCGATTAAGTGTTAGATAAGCAAGTTTAAGAACTTTTTTTTTTTTTTTTTTAAGTAAAAGTAAGACAAACATTCCCGGGTTACGAATAACCTGACAATATTAGAAAAACTCCTACTGCCATCATAAAAAGCGGAAGATGTTGCTTGTGAAATGATGGAGGACTCAGCCAGCAGAGGAATTGAACGCACGACGCCCGGGTGAGAATCCGACGCGTTCTCCACTCAGCTACCGACCGGTCAAAATACATATAGGTATTATCTTTCATGCATTTTGAGAAAACAACGTATTGGTATATAGATATTTTTAATATAATATATGTTTTAAAGCGATTAATCTTTGACGGCCTCCGTAGTCGAGTGGTAAGACGCTCGACTACGAATCCAGTGGTCGCGGATTCATGCCCAGAGTGCGCAAATAAATTTTGAATTTTAATAAAAGTAACTTAGTTTTAACACCACTTTATTGGATACATATATACATAAACCAACCGGTTTCGGCTCTACCTGAACCTTCTTCAGGGCTGAACAAATATGTATTACGTATTTGTATAGTAATACATATTTGTTCAGCCCTGAAGAAGGTTCAGGTAGAGCCGAAACCGGTTGGTTTATGTATATATGTATCCAATAAAGTAGTGTTAAAACTAAGTTACTTTTATTTAAAATTTAATTATGTCTTTCCACAAAGTGAGTGCTTCATGTCAAAGTTTAAATAAATTTTGTTTGATTAATATGTGTCATAACACATTTAATGAATATAAAATTATATTTGTATAGTTTATTTGCGGCACGTTCCCGAGTGATGGATGCGTTCAGTATCGCCCTGGTGAAAGACCACCATTCAGAATCGAAACGTTACTTGAAATGGCTTTAGCCATGTTTGGTAACCAGATCTGAATAGCCAGGTACTTCCCGACCTTACTCTTCCCCATCTTCTTCCCTTCCCCACTATCTTTAGCCTCACAACATACCCCGATTAGGGATACCATAGTCTCACTCGCTTTAGACGGTTGGGAGCAGTTGGGACTCTTGTGCGGTATTAACTATATAAAAAAAAAAAACAACCGAATTTTTTAATCTCACTATTTTATTTATTATCTAAATATATACATATATATGTACCTACCGTAATATGTGCAGTTTTATCGTTAAGTCTCTTTTTTATAACATGTATGATGTCCATTAATAATAATAATATTTGGCTGGTTTATATAGTACAATTTTTTTAAATATTATATCAAAATCATTGTGTTGTATTTTTTTTCTTTCTTTCTACAACTTTTTTGTTTAAACACCTGTCCGAATCCAGTGATTTCCCAAGTAGATGGAGAAGATGAAGACTGAGAAATACCTTTCTATTCAGGCCAGGTTACTAAACACCGTCAAAGCCATTTCAATCAACAAAGTTTCGATTCTTAATGAAAAACCCTCATCAAGATTGATAATGAGAGAAAATACCATAGTAACGAGATGCAAATACACTATTGACTGTTTTATTTCAATTGAATGTGAAATACCCCATATAAATTAAATAAACATTGAATTTCCCACCAACCGCGACTTCTGGAGCTAGAGCCAAGTGTTTGAAATACTTTGATGTTTGAAATAGTTTGAACTCCAGCATTACTAGACTTTGTACTTCGTTTTTAAAATATGTGCATGCTTACATGAATAACGTGTAACGTAAATTCTCAACTGGGGTATTATACGATAATAAATAAACTAAGTAGGCCAATCTCGACTATTTTTTATCATTGATCTAAGATATACCCACACCACGTAACACTCCGAACCTTCAAAGCTTCATTCATTACCTTAGAAGGGTGTGCCGAGCATTACCACCCTTCGATTCAATCAGCCCCTATACCTGCCATTCCATCCCCTCCATCTCGGAGTTATCTATAGCCCCGACCTACCGATACGTCCTCGTGACAAATGCCAGAACCTTACAGGTGAGCTGCCAAACCGAACTTCGCCCATTGAGACTTCGTATTGGGGTTAAGAGCCTTTCTATGTAGGGCTCACTACAAATACTTCTTGCTGCTGCTTGCTATGTTGCCGGAGGGTGAAGTATTGACTGCATTTAGATGATTAAATGTTTACTCTCATGGTACGCAAAACATTAAGGACGAACGTCACTATTAATTATTATGTATTAAATATTAATTAAGAATTAAGGATTAGGTATTAAATATTAAGTATTAAACTAACTAACCATCACGCCGTTTCCCCTCAGGGGTAGGCAGAGAGGACGGACCGCCATACAACTTTGTCTTAGCACACAATCCTTGCTTCATTCACATTCATACATCATCTCACACACACTGTTCTGTTATTCTGACTCTTCATATGATCCGATTCAAGTATTTGATTTACTTGATCGTGCCATGACTTCCTCGGGCGTCCTGGACTTCTGCTTCCATTCACTTTCGCATCATATATTCTTTTCACACTCCTCTCTTTGTTTATTCCCTGTACATAGTTAAGTATTACATATTAATTGTAAAGTATTGTGTTTTTAATTTTAAGTATTAAGTATTAAGTACTTACTTATTTGTGTAAGTATTAAGGCGCATGTATATTAAATTGAGTATCATTCATAATCACACATGTTTTAAATTAAACTGTAAATAATATTTTTAATAAATACCTATTTTTTTCTATACCATACAATGTTAGTTTAACTTCACTAGAACAGAATAGAGCAAGATTTCAGCGTAAAATCAATACTGTTTTTTATTGCATCATCGCTTAGTTGGTGACTACTCACTGCACGTGCGCTCTTTGCACGTGTCTCAAAGCTGATGCAAAATGAACAGTGAAAAATAGCACTTACCCTGATAAACTCCATTAACTTTACTAGTTAATTTGTAGTTTTCTCGTGTGGCATTCCACGGGCGATATGTTTTATATACGCCATGTTAATAGTACGCCCTGCAGTTGAAATCTTCAATCTACTGCAATTTTTGAACAAGTTTCAATCATATAAATTGAACCCAGAGTTGTTTACCAAAGAAGAATAATACCCATGGTAATAGAAGCATTCAAATGTGCAAAATTGCAATAACTTTTACACCATCGCATGACTTTACGAGTCCAGGAACTGAAATGCAGATATATAGTTTATAAAATAAACGTCATCATCTAGCTTTGCACTGTAATCTACTAGTTGTAGATAAGTCGAATATAATTTATTTATTTATTCAGCTGTCTAAACTGTTTTTTTCGTGTACATGCCATTTGCACACTGGAAAGATAAGATATCAGTTTTCATTTTAATTTTTAGGTTTTTTACTTTATTTAAAAATTATTATTATTAATTTAAATTTGAATAAACAATTTTAAGTTAAAAGTTCTGCTAGGTAATTATTTTTACGCGTGACAGCTGTTTCGCCTTCTGAGGACATTATCAAACTGTGGAGAAGCCACATACAGATGGACTATTTATAACATATTTAATATTATTATTATTTTTACTACCAATGTCCCCATTAAGTTTTCCTGATAAATTGTAATTATTGTTAATGTCTATTAACATGGGGAGTTTCCCTACCTAAGGGTGTTCTGTTGTTTGGATTTGACAAATGGTCATTAAGGAGGGGCATTGGTATTTCCTAATTCGTTTTTGGAAACTGGGTTTTTATTTTTCTTTTTAATAATGTAGTTGTAATTATTATTATTAAATATAAAATAGTTTAATAATGCCCTCAGAAGGCGGAAAAGCTGTCACGCGTAAAAATAATTACCCAGCAGAACTTTTAACTTAAAATTGTTTTTTTTTTATTAAAAATAATAATAATTATTGTTTAAATAAAATTAAAAAACCCAAAAATTAAAATGGAGTTCTACAAAATAAACTTTAAAACCATAAATATCAGTTTTCTTTCAAATCTGTGCAGAATACTTCTATGTATTACCTTTTTAGTATTTTATATAGGTACTTATACTTGTATTACCTTTTCAGTATTATATATAAAGACACGTAAATTAATATGTCCACATATACAATTGCTATATTATGCGTACTTATGGCAGCCGTAAATTTGGGTACACATAAAACATTTTTGTTTTGTTCATAAATAGATTTACGGCCACTACGAAAAGGCGGAATATTATTTGCAAAGTTCTGTAAATGAGTACTTTCATTTGTGACCTATTATATGAAAAAAAAATGACAAAAAATACTAATAACAAATTAATAATAATAATACTGCGTTTGGAAACAAACAAATAATGAGTTTTTAATGTTAGCAAAGAGACAAATTTATAATTTATTTTTATATTTATGTATGTATATTTGTATTTATATATAATTGGTACATATTATGCAAAAGCAAAAAAAATGATAATTATGTGCATAATAAAATCGAAAAAAATACAGCGAAAATTTTTGCGCGATCGTATCGACATGCTCACAATCGCATTATGCGTGCCCCTCTTAACCCAACCTTACGCTACAGGTAGAGCGTTTGTGGGATCGGTCAAACGGGGAAATATAAAAGTAGAAGAACGCGTTGGGTTTCCATAAGTAAGGCATGTACAATGCTATCTTGAATATGTCCATACCACCACGCAAAACATTTTTTTTTAAATTGATTGTCTTTTGGTAAAAAAAAAATTATAAATTTTATGAAGAAATGGATCATTTTTCATCCTAAATAACATGGTTAGAAAATCAATGTTAGCATTATATGGGTTTTTTAACATATATTATCTCCACACAGGTGGCCTTCAGGGTCTAAATGATAAATGAAAACAGAAGTAAAATCAATTGTCTTAACTAATGACTAAATATATGTAGGTATGTAGAGCTCAACAAATAAAAGAATCCGGATGGGTTTTGGCTTACTGCGCAACTTTGCCGAAGCTGTTGGGGAAGTAGACAAACCGAAAAATGATGATTGACAATTTTTTCCGACTCACACCACAAAATACTATCAAAATGCGTTTCTGCGCATTTGACGACCTCCATGGTCGAGTGGTAAGACGCTTGACTACGAATCCAAAGGTCGCGGGTTCAAACCCGGTGTGCGCCAATAACTTTTATTTAATTAATATGTGTCATAACACATTTTTATTCATCTAAAAATAATAAAAAGTATATTTGCAGCACGTTCCAGAGTGGTAGATGCTCTAAGTATCGCCCTGGTGAAAGACCACCATTCAGAATCGTAACGTTGCTTGAAATGGCTTTAGCCGTGTTTGGTGACCAGATCTGAATAGCCAGGTACTTCCCGACCTGCCTCATCCCAATCTCCTTCTCCTCCCCACTACCTTCAGCCTCACAACATACCCTATTTGGGAATGCCATAGTCTCACTGGCTCTAGACGGTGTGGAGCAGTTGAGACTTGTGCGGTATTCATATAAATAAAATGAAAATTTTAAAAGCCATAATCCGCATTCTTTCGGTTGTCAGATTCTTATAATGTGTTTTCTATCCAAGGCCCATAAATAATTACATTTAGATCAAAGTAAATAGACCACATTTTAAAAATATTATTTACTGTCATTTTATATACACATAGCTTTAGACAGCGCCATTGAGGTGATTTTTCACAAAAACAGCGCCATTCAAATATTAATAATAATAATAGCTGTATAAAGGTGGGTTTATTTCCAAACAGTAATTTATTATGACCAAACCAGGTCTATGCAACCAAATATTATTGGTGGGAATAAAATAAACATTCAGCGTTTTCCGCACTGTTTCAATGTTACGAATAGAAATAAATTAATGTAAAAAAATTATTTGTTCATAAAATATACTAATACTAAAAGATCACTGTCTTCAAGTGGAAAAGGGAAATGAAATTAATTATGGTGAGTTCATTCTGCTAGTAGGAAAAGAAAATAATATTTTACATATTCGTAAAAAGCATTTACTTTGTGGCTTGCCATATTTATAAATAAAACACATAAATTTTGTTTAAAACCACTTTATTATTTAATATTATATTAAATTTTAATATTGTCCTGACGATGAAAGGGTACTTTCGAAACCGGTAGACGTTATATTAAATGATAAAGTGGTTATAAACAAAATGTATGTGTTTTATTTACAATATTTTACTTTCAGCCTTGAAAGCATAAAGTATTGCATGAAAGTGGCATTCGAGAAAGTTCCCCGTATACCATGGGGCAGGTCGTTTGAAAGACGTGATGCTCAACCGTGAAAATTTTCTGAATTTGGCAAAGTTAGGGTGGGAATTTCAAGGATTCTCTCATCTTACTTAATATCATGATAGCGAAGATCAACCTTCAGTTAAGTTGGTGTGTTGATATGGTTAGCCACATTGTAAAGAAAACAATGTCAAGGTATTTTTTGCGTCGTGTTTTAATGGGAGATAAGTGTGCTCGTTCGGTATTAATTTAGACATGTGATCAAATTCATAGGTTAAGGGTTTTCGTTAAGGTTTCCGTATCGATTTATTCTTTTTTATATCTCAATAGCGAACACTTGGCGCAGTTGGCGAAGAAATCTTAAAGGCGCCATTCGAAATGGAAATGCGAGATAACTTTTAGATAGGATTATATTCCGACGCCCCCTAATGTCGTTATGCAGAGGATTGAATTTTCTCTGTGCATACTGCTAGTGGGAAACTTTGCTGGCCTGTTTGCAAGTGTAACGAGAGATCTTGCTTTTATGTATATTGTAAGTTTAAGTTAGGCAAAACTTTTCACTTGTTATTCAATGTTATCAGAAAACTGCACGAATTAACAAAAATTATTTTCCAGCCGGAATTATTTTACTATCTTACCGGAACATTGAAAGCCCGTGTATTCAATTTTTCTGTTGCTTTTAATAGTTAAAATGCACATATTTCTGCCTACCGCGACTACTGTTTGAAAAAAGTATCCGTCATGCGAATTAAATATTGCAACAAACAATTATTTTTTGTGATAAACATTTCCGGGTTGCAAATAACCTGACAATATTTGAAAATCTACTACTACCATCATAATATGCGGAAAATTTTAGTTGTGCAATGATGGAGGACTTGACTAGCAGAGGTATCAAACCTACGACGCCCGGTAGGAATCTGGGTGGGCCATTTTACTAGTAACTGGTCTGATTTTGAAACTGTTAATTCGTGGTGGAACTCCATTTTAATGATTTGATAAAAACAAACCAGTCTGAAGATACCCGTCATAAGGTGAAACCGGTCCGATCTAAATAATAAATATATATATATATATTTTTTTTTTGTATTATTAAATCATTGGTAACCGGTCATTACTTACATGTTCAAAGGTAGCACCATTTCTGATATTTTCAAAATTGCAAAGCTAATCAATACTGACTATTACTGGCTTCCATTTTCGTGTTTTTCTGCCCTTGATAAAAAAATCTTCAATTCGCTGTTCTACTAAAAAACCAATAACCGCTTAAAAATATGTCGTCACCCATAGAACGTTTAAACAAAAAATGCTTATCACAAACACAGCCTTTCTAGAAATATCTTCTATTCAATATGTCCCTCCTCTTCCTTTGAAGTTATTTTTTTACGTATGGTTAGTTATTACACATTATTGTATTCTTATGTACTTTAAGGTAACAATGCCTTTTATTTACAATAATTTTACATTTTGTTAGCTGCAACCCTGTAAACTACACCATTGTACAAGATTTTATTTTGTATGGAAAAAGGTATTTGGGTTTGACTAGCAGCTTGCATTTGATTCACCGTTCCACCACGACCTGATATCACTTTTGACCCTGGGTGTGTCCGTCATCAGAGGGTCGTTCAAAGCCTTGCACAGCTTGCACAAGGGGTGGGTCTCGTAGCTGTCATACACCGAGTGGTAGCTGTAGTACTGCTGCCATTTGAGGTACTCAGCATACTCGTCTATGTTGTTCACCAGTCTATGGAGTAGACTGGCCAGGTCCTTGGCACTCAACTCTCGGGCGTTGATGTAAGAGTTCGGGGGGGCGAATCTGAAACAATGACAATGGCTCAATAATTGTTCTAAATGCTCTACCTATCAACTGAGTGTGATTTCGACGATTCTGTGGAGGACATATCATTGACCCGATGAACGGAGAAAGGTGTCTCAAGAGAATGTGTGTTGCGCAGGTGCGTGAAAGAAGATATCGAGGAAAACGCTATAAGAGATGATGCGGCCAAGTGGATCGCAAAAGATAAAGAAGGCTTGGATTGGGTCATGTCAAGAGACTTTATAACAAAAAGTGATGTACGTGAATACAGTAACAAGTCTGTGCAAAGACTTGGCACTCCATCCTCTCTGTCCACCCTTGCAGCGTGATAGTTGATTAGTTTTTAATAAGGAATGTTATTTTATTTATATTTTTATAGTGAATACCACAAAAGAGTCCTAACTGCTCCCAACCGTCTAGAGCCAGTGAAACTATGGCAGCCCCAATTGGGGTGTGTTGTGAGGCTGAAGGTAGTGAGGAAGGGTAGGAGATGGGGAAGAAGAAGGTTGGGAAGTACCTGGCTATTCAGATCTGGTCACCAAACATGGCTAAAGCCATTAAAAGCAACGTTTCGATTCTGAATGGTGGTCTTTCACCAGGGCGATACTTGGAGTATCTACCGCTCTGACAAGGTGTGTCTCTAAAAACAGAGTTTCGCGACGTTTCATCATATCTGCCCACCCCCACGGAGAAATGACGTGATGGTTAGTTAGTTCAATCGTTAAGTTGATTTATTTATTCAGTACATAAAATATATTTAACATTTTTTTAAAACAAAATGTTGACTGTCGTCCAACTAAAAAGAGTGTTCCGTTTAAGGACAGTATGGTTGTGAATGGAACGAACGGTGGTCAAATCAGATATCGTCAGAAAATTAAACGCATTGCCGTATTTTCAAAATGAATGTCTGATTACTGATGAATAACTCTCGAAAGAATTGAACATAGTCGTGATTACAGATGAAAGACAAGGGGAATAGGGGGAGAACAACGAGAATGTTTAGTGTTAGAGGATCACGGGTCTTTGAAGATCACAAAAACCAACAGTGAAGTTTGAAGAGGGTAAGAGGACAGTTTTGTATATTTTTCGGCCAACTTGGTTATTAAAAACAAAGATATATATATATATATATAACAAGTAAACTCTAAATAAAGGTTGTTTTAATAAAAACGTATTAAGAATATCTAGCGACGAAATACCTCGAATAATCCGAAACCCCCCACACTATGGGCACCACGTTGTTTTGCATCGCTGTCAGAAATTTCTCAGTCGTGTAATCTACCGCGAAACTATCCTCAAACGAGAGGTAGAACAGGTAATCATCTCGAAGTTTCTTGTTGCAGGTAGCTTCATCACACACCTCACTACCACAACCACCAAATACGTCTAGATCCATTTCTAACATTTCCAGTTCTTTTTTCAATTCTCCGGCATATACCTCTCTTTTGCTTGGCGAATAGCAATCAGAAGCAAACCATGCAACTGCTTTGGTTTTCTTCTTTAAGTTCTGTTTATTCGCTTTCGATAAACTCGCCATGTTATCTTTCCACTGGATGTTAGCTCTTGGGCCGATTATCTGATTAGTTGCCATGTCTCGAATAACAAAATACTCCCAGGGAACATCTGAATCCAGCTTGTATGTCATTGTCCAGTTGAAATAGTTGTTCCATTTCTCGTCGCAGATTGGGTGTTCGTGGCTGGATTCGATAGCAGCTAGGATGTACTCTTGGTGGCTACTCCTTGCTTTAGGGAGCAGGTGTTCCATAGAGTTGCCAGTCAAGGTGTTTTCGGTGACGGGAAACAATAAGGCGTTCCATTTAGTCAAATCACTAAAATAGGCTTCATCATCACTCAGATAACAATTAGAGTACTGACAATAAGAATCTGCAAAGCCATCGCTACCCAGTGAAAAGGAACTGAACGGGGCTGTGGAATTTTGAGTCCATAAAAGAATGTATTTGAACTCATTTTTCGACAATTTGTCAACATTTTCCAATACGCTGGAGAAGCTTTGCACCATTGAGTATAAAGCGTAACAGAGATATCCTGACAGCAATAAAAAACCACCAAAAAACAACCCTTTAACCCATGCATTTATGGTAAAATAACCTGACATCGTCACTGAGAATGCACGAGTATGGGCACCTGTCTTTTCCACGCACGAATAACCAACCCAGCGAACAGTAATCACACTAATCACTAACAGCCGTATACCAGCTATCTAGGTAAAAAAAAAACAAACAGCTCATCTTATCTATACTCGCATGCTGATAAACATAACTACCTGCGGACTAATGTACAATTTATATAGAAGAATGTTTCAAGTATATATTAATTGCGTATGTAACTTACACAGTAGATCTCTTCATTCAGTGGTACTGTGATTTCTGACTGTTTTTGTTCGATAATTTATAATTTGATGCTTTTCAGAATCCGTTGGTTAATAGCCACCAATTGTATTTAATATTTCACTTAGTTCTGAAGGCCGTTCAGATATTGTAGAGCCTTAGTCTCTTTGATGATACCATTCTACTTCCAATCTATTGCTTTTTGCACCCAGCAATCTTTCTCTTCAACAGGTAATTCAACACATCGTGCTTAAATCTCTGACTTGCTATGCCCAATGTTATGATGCTAAATGGTTGGGCTCCGTCCTTTCCGCTTGGCATATATAGAAAATTGTTGCTAGTCGATCGAATTTCACGCTACGGGCCATAAGGGGTGATGGGTCAAAGAACACATTTTTAAGTTACTCCTGTGTCTCCATGTTCTTACCGCTATAATTTTCCACTGGCCATAGGTATCCAAATAATTATAGAATAAAAATACAGAATGATGTTGTTTAAAAGATGTTGTTTTCGACCCTGCACTATATGTGACAAATTATTTATTAATGTTCTATGAGCGTATAATTTTGAACCTAGACAAGATTTAGGAAATTGGTGAATCTGCTCTAAATGAACTATATTTTCCAAACTGTAATGCGTCCCTGGAAATATTCAATTTTATCACTTGCTACAGCTGACAAAATTTAAAAATTCCACAGATTTTTAGAAGCGTAATAAATATAATAGTAAAGTTATTAGCCTGATTTATAAATAAAACAGATAAACTTTGTCTATAACCACTAAAAAAGTGGTTATCAACAAAGTTTATCTGTTTTATTTATAAATATGGCAAGCCACAAAGTAAATACTTTTTACGAATATATTTGCCTGAATTCATCTAGATAATACTAGAATTGGTCCCTATTCGTGAAATTCTTAAATTTCAGAACTCTTTTAAAATAATGTTTCCAAAATACTGTTTCACTACTTCTTCGTGGCATTTATAATTTTACAAAGAAATTTGCTATGAGAAAAAATTTTTCGACGGCAAAAGTGGTATTCGAACCTGAAATTACCAAAAATTGGGTAATTGTGGATTTTTTTGGCACATCGTACCTGAAATTTTCCAGCATTTTTTGCTGTTGGTAATAATGCATTAAAGTTTACCAGTAACTGATTTAAAACTTCAACAATATGATATTAAAATTTGTTTTTTTCTCAAGTACGTGGATCGTGCAATTTTTTTTTGAATTTGCCGATGGGTTTCACGTTTATGATTTCTGGCCAGAAAATTCTACATCGTTCTGATTATTCTTACTCTCCATCAACAAATGTAGCAAACAGCAGTCACTGTCCGCGCCTTGTGTGTATGGAACTGTCAGTCTGATAGTTACAGACGCTGACAATCCCATAAACAATAATTCAAGAATTTAAGCTGGATCGAATTTAGGAAGGAATACAGATACCATAAACAAATAAAAAGACAGTAAAAATAGGTAGTCCATGCTATTAAAATTGAACTAAGCTTAAAGAGGTAGTATGATGGACAGGGTTCATGTGCAATGAATTTGCAGAAAAGGACTTACAAAGCATTCTGATAACATTGATACTACTGAATTTAAAAAAACATTCATTTATTTATAGGAATAATTCCTTGGAATGTAGGTTTTGATAGCAATTTTATTCTTGTTGTAATTTATTAAGAGCACCTATGTAAAAGATTTGTTGATAGATTTCAAAATAGGATTCACAATTAAGATATATTTTTGTCGGGATTAAAGCGAAAATTAAAGATAAGACTCCCGATAAAGTAAAATTTATAAATCAATATTTTTTATGAGCTTTTATGAATTGAACGATAAGTAGGTAAGTACCTTGAATAATCCGAAGCTCCCCACACTATGGGCACCGCGTTGTTTCGCATCGCTGTCAGAAATTTCTCAGTCGCGTAATCTATTGCGAAACTATTCTCAAACGAGAGGTAGAACAGGTAATCATCTTGAAGTTTCTTGTTGCAGGTAGCTTCGTCACAAGCTTTTCTATCACAAGCCCCAAATGAATCTAGAACCATGTCAAACTTTTCCAATTCTTTCTTCAAGTCCGCAGCATAATATTCCCTCCTGCTTAGCGAGAAGCAATTTGAAACGAACCACGCCACTGCTTTTGTTTTCTTCTTTAAGATCTCTTTTTTTTCTTCCGATAAACTCGTCATGTTTTCCTTCCACTGGATGTCAGCCCCGGGGCCGATGATCTGATTATTTGTCACGTCCCGAATAACAAAATACTCCCATGGAATATCTGAATCCAGCTTGTATGTCATTGTCCAGTTGAAATAGTTGTTCCATTTCTCGTGGCAGATTGGATAGTAGTGGCTGGATTCGATGGAAGCCAGGATGTACTCCTGGTGGGCGCTCCTGACCTTAGGTGACGGGTGGTGCCAAGAGTTGCCAGTCAGGGTGTACTCGGCGACGTGAAACAATAATGCATCCCACTCAGTCAATGCATTAAAGTAGGTTTTATCATTACTTATAAAACAGTTAGTGTACTGGCAGTTTTTATCTATGAAGCCACTACTACCTTGTGGAAAGGAAACGAAGGGAACCGTGTAGTTATGAGTCCACATAAGAATATATTTGTAATTATTTTCATGCTTAGGCTTTTCCTTAAGAATAATATATTCTTGCGCTATGTCTTTGCGACCTTCCAATATTTGCATGTTTTTTCGCACCGATTGCGCAATGTGATCTTTTAATGATTTCACTTTAGCTTGCACTAAACCGTTAATAATGTAAGAGATAAAAACAAACACAAGTAAAGAACAGCAAATGAAAAATCCCTTAACTAACAATTTCGTCGGTACAACGCGAACCATTGTCACTTCATTTTGAACATATTCACATCTAAACTGACTTTAACTAGCCTGACTGACCCGGTCGAACAGTTGACTCACTAACAGCCTTATTACTACTATCTTTATAAAAATAATATTTCTATCTAAAACCAATATTCATCAGTCAGATCATCTTATCTAGACTTGCATTCTGATAACAGGAGTACATACTACCTTCTGCTGAATTTATATAACGGATAATTCAATTTATAAAATTCTAACTTTTGTATCCTTTTCAAAAATTGATACTAAATTGCAGGAAACTGTAGTATGCGTTTTCATCATTGCCATCAGGTGGACAGAGCACTACACCTGACACTTATTTCCGATGGGCATACAACTCTTGTGGAACCATGTCATGAATTATTTATTTATTTATATAGTAACGGACTATTGTCTAATTACAAAAAAAAAATACAAAACACGAAATGGGAAAAAAGAGCAACAGAGAAATAACAGCACATACGAGGCCTGTTCACAAGAAAAGGTGAATTTTGAATATTCACGGGCTGTGTACATTCGACTGCCGATTTTTTTTTTCATTATGTTGGTACATATATGTTTATCACATGTTAGCATTATCAGCCATTTTGGATTAGTGGTTTGTTTTTGACAACTGGAAAGGTAAGTCACGTATTTGTGTGTTCTTCGATTTTTTGCTTTTGAAAAAAAATGGATCAAAAAATATGTATTAAATTTTGGGTTAAAAATGGAATAAAGTGCTCCAACGCACTTAAAATGTTGACTGTGGCATTCGGCGAGTCTACTTTGTCTCGAAAAAAGTGTTTATAAGTGGTACAAACGCTTTACAGAAGGCCGAGAAGATGTTAATGACGATGAGCGTCCCGGAGTTGTGGAAAAACAAATCATGGATTTTATTCTTTGATCCATTTTTTTTTTAAAGTAAAAAATCGAAGAACACACAAAAACGTGACTAACCTTACATAATATTATAATGAAACAATAATAAAAAAGGACAAAAATATATATTATAAATAACGTTCAACTCAAAGCCAATTAAAGGTTTTGGTAGAGTTGTAAAGAATGACAAAAATCATTTAGACTGGTGCCAAAAATTTCAAGACCATGGCTTGAGTTAACAAGTCTCGACATTCTGGATAGTGATAACAATACAAACATTCCACTTCTGTTAATGTAACGTTCTTTGTTTCCATCAATTCGGTCAACACATTATCCATGATACGTGCCTTGATCAGCCAAAAAGCCTAATCACATAATATAGCATGGCTTTGTACAACGTCTTAATGGATTTATCCTCTCCCGATGCAAGGTAATTTAATGCCACTCGACTGGCTCTCATGCTGCTGGTTATTAAAGGATGTTATGGATCAAATAAAGCATTCTGTTTCGGACCAAGGATCATTCTACGGGAAAATTTCCAACGATTTTTTTTTTCCTATGTTAGAATCATTGTCCATTACTCTGCGGTCATATGTGACTGACGATTTGATAATGTTATTTTGTATGTGATATATGTTATGCATCATCTTGCACCTAGACAAGTGTTAACGTTTTCTTTCATGGAGGCTGGGGATTGATGGCCGTTTTGGAGTCAGTTTTCAATCTCTGCTTCTATTTTATTTCAATAATTCATATTCACCCCGTGTTAGGTAAATTGATGCTATTATTTGAGTTACTTATTTTCTTCCTGCACATGTTCGTTATCTCTGTATACGTTATGATCCATTTTTGATACACTTCCAGCTATACTTACTACGGCTGACAGACAATTAAAAAATCCAACAGCTTTACAGAATCTCACAAGATACTTAATAGTTGCTCGGATCAATCCAGAGTGATAGATACTCTAAGAATCGCCCTGGTGAAAGACCACCATTCAGAATCGAAACGTCGCTTGATTGAAATGGCTTTAACCGTTTGTGACCAGATCTGAATAGCCAGGTACTTCCCAACCTTCCTCTTCCCCATCTCCTTCCCCTCCCCACTACCTACAGCCTCACAACATATCCCGATTGGGGATGCCATAGTCTCACTGGCTCTAGATGGTTGGGAGCAGTTGGGACTCTTGTGCGGTATTCACTATAAAAAATATAAAAATAAAAGAGAAAAAAATCATTATTTTTTTAAACCCTCAGTAAACAAAACATAGAACGTTTAAATTAATCGCTCTGCAGCACATATTTTTCTGCTCGATACTATCAAGAAGTTAACAAATTTACTATGGAGCACAGTAATAATATTGATGCTGAGTGTATATAGAACTGTTACCCTGATAGTAATAGATACCTACCTACCATCCCATAAACAATCTCCTGTATATTATAAAAGATTCGCCCAAAATCGGGGCGGAATAAGACGAACCATTTAAACAAATAATTTAAGTAAGATAAGTAATAGTCCACGGTGTTATCTAATCTCGGCTTTAGTTATAATTGTAATCAGATAACATACAGAATCCACGTGCACTGATTTCATCTGAACAAGTCCAGAGTAAAAACATACAAACGTGTTTATAGGTTTTTTTTTTCTAGGATAATTTTGAAAGATTCTAGAAAAAAAAATACCTTGAAAAATATAAATTGTTTTTAACATTCGTCATAATATAATAATCGAATGTATTAAGAATTGATATTACGAGTACCTACCTAAATAAATGGTTCCAAACACAATAATATTACATTATATTTTAACCATGAGAAATAATCACTTCAGTAAATAAAAAAATGTTTTGACAAAACGGCTTTAAAAATAAGATTAAGGACACAAGTTGGACAACTCTACGTTGTGTTTCCAAAATCAAAAATTTACACACCTGGAAAAAGAATTATACAAAAGAAAATATATTACGGGTACGCAAGTAAACTAATAATTAAAATTCTGGTTTAAAAACCATTGATTCAGAGCCCAACACATAGCATAGCCACAAAGAGATGAAATGGTATAAAAAGTACCTCGAATAATCCGAAGCCCCCCACACTATGGGCACCGCGTTGTTTCGCATCGCAGTCAGAAATTTCTCAGTCGCGTAATCTATTGCGAAACTATTCTCAAACGAGAGGTAGAACAGGTAATCATCTTGAAGTTTCTTGTTGCAGGTAGCTTCGTCACAAGCTTTTCTATCGCAAGCCCCAAATGAATCTAGAACCATGTCAAACTTTTCCAATTCTTTCTTCAAGTCCGCAGCATAATATTCCCTCCTGCTTAGCGAGAAGCAATTTGAAACGAACCACGCCACTGCTTTTGTTTTCTTCTTTAAGATCTCTTTTTTTTCTTCCGATAAACTCGTCATGTTTTCCTTCCACTGGATGTCAGCCCCCGGGCCGATGATCTGATTATTTGTCACGTCCCGAATAACAAAATACTCCCAGGGAATATCTGAATCCAGCTTGTATGTCATTGTCCAGTTGAAATAATTGTTCCATTTCTCGTCGCAGATTGGATAGTAGTGGCTGGATTCGATGGAAGCCAGGATGTACTCCTGGTGGGTGCTCCTGACCTTAGGTGACGGGTGGTGCCAAGAGTTTCCAGTCAGGGTGTACTCGGCGACGTGAAACAATAAGGCATCCCACTCAGTCAATGCATTAAAGTAGGTTTTATCATTACTTATAAAACAGTTAGTGTACTGGCAGTTCTTATCTATGAAGCCACGACTACCTAGTGGAAAGGAAACGAAAGGAACCGTGTAATTATGAGTCCACATAAGAATATGTTTGTAACCACTGGTGTTTATAGGCTTTGCATTAAGAACAACCATTTCTTGCACTACGGTAGACTTCGTCACACCGTAAGTAGTTTGGTAGAGAAAAACTAGCACAAGTAAACAGCAGCCAATAAACAACACTTTAACTAACACGTTTTTGGATACTAAACGTGACATCGTCACTTCACTCTGATAATATCCGCATCTAAACTAACTTTCAGTAACCTGAGTGACCCAGTGTAACACGTAACACACTAACTTCCTTATGACTACTATCTCGGCAAAACCAATATCACCTTTTCAACTGCCAACCAGTCTTATCTGCGCACGCTTACTGATAAACTACTATTGTACCAGCTGGCTGGAGCTAGAAGAATTTTAAAGATATTTTGAAATCAGTTCTTTATTTGTCCGTACCATGACCAACCAATGTAATTTACCTGTGTGTATGGAAATCCGTACCAATGATGCACTATATTGCGCAACTTTGTGCATGTGGGGCTTCCATAGAAAAATGCAAAGACTATTTTGGCGGAGAACTACAGACAAAAATGGCAGCTTGGTAAGGATTGGGTAAAATGCAAAAAATCGACTGTAAACTACTTTTCCGTGAAAGAATCATTCTTTTGCCGAGAATGATACACTAATTTCCTTACTTGAGCATTTGGTTGGCCGAATTGGACTAGTTCACTTTATCTCAATAATCCTAGTTTTTTTACAATAAATTATCTCGCCATACTGTTTGCTTTATCCAACAATAATAACGCAATATCCCCCTTCAGTACAATGGACGGGTAGGGGAACTATATCGCCACCTGGCTGGGCAACGTTGTGAGGCGGGTCAATGCGGGACGTATTATTACTCATTATCATTTTTAAGTAAAATTATACTTAGACGGTGAAAATAAATTGGCAGATAAATATATGTTATTTTTTTATTAAACACTATGTAACATAATTTTACTGTAATATATGACATTTTATAATATCACAGTCTTCTTCACTAGGGATTCCTGTTCCGAGGCGGACTGTAGGTTACTGCGTTGGTGTCACTGGTTCTACGAGTATGTTGACTTCATAATCTTTATAATTTCCCCATCTTCGTGGTTATATATCCACATTTTTATGTTGCTCTTGAACCATTGCATCCCCGTGACATCTCCAATATAATTTGGGAGGGCATTATATAATTTGGCAGCATGGAACTTGTGGTTTTTCTGTCCAAAAGATGTGTTAAATCTTGGAATGTTGATTTCATTTAAGGTTTTTCTTCTTGTAGTGTGAGTGTGTTGGTCAGTAAGGTACTCACTCTTTTTTTTAAATTAAGTATTTATATGTATATTTTTTATATTTTTGTGATACTGAAAAGTTTTTAAAAAATCTTTTGGCGGAGTTCTTATAGTCGTATGTACCTTCAGGGTTGTTTTTATAATCATTTTTCGTGCTTTCACGAGCTGTTTCATGTGGGCGTTTGAGGCAGATCCCCATCCGATAATTCCATATTCTATACGCGATTGGCAAAGGGCATAGTAAACTTTATACAAACCTTTTTTGTTGAGAATATTACGTATGCTTGATACTTGTTCTCACTTGTCTAGCTCGTACGTTGCACACTGATTAGAGTCAGGACCGATCTAATTATGCAATGTTGTAAGCATGACGCTTATACTCAGAATTATTCGATTTCACCGGCAATATTATTGTAATTAGTATTAGGTTGTAATTATTTATATTAGCATAAAATGGTATCATTCCGTTGACTGCCTGATTATTGACATAAAAACTCGATCAGCTGTTTTACAACGTGGTTAGCACGTATCAGGCTTTGAAGATATTCACATAAAAGTAAATTTTATAACCGTGAAGCAAACTATATTTTTAATGTTTATATTTTTATACATAAAATTATTATAGGGATGATGTTTAATGAATTTAAAGGAAGGATACATAATAATTATGAGATACACGGACATGGGACGAGAAATGCAAAATTAATTACAGCGCCAACAAGAAAAAAATCAAGCACACAGAAATCTCTCATATACCGGGCCCTTTTTGAGTATATAATACAATTTATTTTTTACCAGAAATCACTACAGTAGACAATATTCTTCAATTTAAAACATAATAAAGAAAAATAGTTTGCCACAACTATTAATGTTGGTATATTATATGTTTAATTTTTGTAACCCAATTTTTTTTTATAATTATACAATTTATAAAATGTCGTTAGAATTTTTTTTTTGAAATAATCGAGTATGTAAGAACACACAATGGTGTGATCTATCTTATGAAAAATAAATTAATTAATTCAATAAATACGGAATAAATAAGGCTTTTTAATAAAGAAGGATTGAAAAAAAATATTTTAAAAATATTACCTTGTGTAATTGGCTCCACCCCACACTATAGGCACTACATTATTTTGCATCGCAGTCAGTAACTTCTCAGTCACATAGTCAGTGTTGAAACTATTCTCAAATGAGAGATAAAAATAATATTCCTCTTGAAGCTTCTTGCTACTATTGCATGTTTTTTTATCACAAGTCAAATTTCCACACTTTCCATATACGTCCAACACCAAGCCCAGGTCCGAAAATTCTTTCAAGAGTTTCGCCACATAGTTCTCCCGTTTTCCAAGCGAATGGCAGTTGGAGACAAACCAGGCTGCAGCCTTAGTTTTCTTCTTCAAACTCTTTTTTTTGTCTTCTGGTAAACTGATCATGTGGTCGTTCCAGGGGATGTTATCTCCGGGTCCAACAATTTTATATGATTTCGAGTCTCTTATGGTGATATACTCCCACGGGATTTCTGAATCCAGCATGTAGGTCATAGTCCAATTAAAGTAGTGGTCCCATTTCTGGTCACATACGGGATAATTGGCACCAGACTCGACAGAGACGAGGATGTATTCCTGTTTGCTGCTCCTCGCTTCAGGTGATGGATGATGCCACGTGTTGCCAGTTTTAGTATATTCTGGAGCGTGGAACATTATGGCATCCCATTCGGTAACATTATCTAAGAACGTTTTATTATGGGTTAAGTAGCAATTATTATACTGACAGCCGGCAGTTATAAAATTTTCACGACCGACTGTCAGGAAATTAAACGGTTCCGTGTACTCGTGGGTCCACATAAGAATATTTTTTAATTTTGGTTTCACCTCCGTAGCTTTCTCGAAGACATTTTTCGTAAACTCCGTAGAGTTCACCAGCAGTTCTTCTTGCACGTCTTCTTGTGCGTCTTCTTCGCTGCCGAAAGTAACGTAACAGAGAATAAGGGAACCGAACGTAACCAAGCACAAAACCACGAATACATGAACTGAGAGAACCTTGGACGAAATTATTTGTTTCATCTTTAATTTGGAAAGCCTCTTCACCAAAATATATTAGTATTTATGTTATTATCCGTTCAATTTCACACGGTTTGTCCCAACGTAATACGTCGTGGCGCGTCACGAGTGTTAGTGGCTCACTGTGCGAGAACACTGCTGGAACTAACGATTGCTGTGCGAGCACTTGCTTGAAAAATATTGTTTGTTTATGCCTGGGTACGTTTGTATTGTCATTTGCATGTATTAAGGTAATACAACGGAAACAGAAAGTGTATTCTCGCGTGACAAATTTCTTAGCGCCCGTCGCTTTGATCCAACCACTCGGGTTATTAATAATTGGGATAAATTCATAAATAATAATGACTAATTACAATGACCAACACAATAGCTGTGTAAAATATAATTATTATATTATGACAATGTCACTGGGCTGACAGAAGCTTTAGAATATTTACGAAATTTGAATTAGCAATATGCATAATTATTTTTTTTAAATTTATGCAAGTACGCAGGTACCTATGTTAATGTCTACCTTCCATTTATGTCATAAAATTTGTTGACCGCATTGAAATTTAGAATTTTTAAAATGGCCGTTAGACTTTTTTTAATGTAATTTATTCGATATAATATTTACTTTTTACAAGTACGATACCATACTAAAACTTACAGTCTTTGTTGATTTTAAAAGTTTTTTACACTGTTCTTTTTTTGCATTTGCTACACAATTTTTTTTTAAACTCATGAATTTTTGTGTCACCAATATCTACAGTAGGGACGTCCTTGACTTCATAAATAAGTAAGTCGATATGTGCCATCGTCATTCGTATACTAACCTACTTTTTTTAATCTTCTGCAATACAATATTTTTTAAGTAATTCTATCTTTTTCCAACACTTTTACCTTATATCCCACAAAAAAAAATTTTTTCTGTATATCTCACAGCATTTTAAAAATGTACATATACCAATGTATTTTACATATGCTGCAATGAAGTCTAAAAACATCTAGTTTTCAGCAGTTATATATTTTCGTTTTTTATGTATCTTTGGCACCTCATATTCAAATAAAACCAAAACCAAATCTGAAAAACTCACCTACACATCGTTACCAGTATCGGTCTAAATTGTTTAGTTAATGATATGAAAACTTCAATGTTAGGTTCCTGTATAGACAAACATTTGAGGCAAAAAATACGAGTGAAATTGTAATGAAAAGCATTAAAATTAATACAACGTAACAAAATATTTCAATAAACAGGAAACCAACCTGTAGTATTCCAGATAACGAATCGTTTTCCTATTTTTCCATGGCCTCGTGATATCCGCTTTAGCGTCGATTAGATTCAAATACGTCCACCAATCACCAATTTGTATTAAAAGTGCCATTACGCCATAATAATACCAACATTATTTTGTAATTGAAGAGCAAATATTGTTGATCATTGTTGTAACAATAAAAAAATGTTATTTAAAAAAATACCTTTTTAAACGTAACAAAGCAAAAAATACTCCACGTCAATTAGTTTGGAAAATTTGGGCCATCTGTTAATATCAAAAAATACGCCGCACATAATGAATCGACGTGACGTGAAATGTGACATATTTAATCGTTTGCTATTTTAATCAACATTTTTTTTATTGATGGGATGTCCATAGACATAATCTCAAAAATCTCATGAAGTGTGATATTCAGGTATACTGATATGAAAGAAAACTAATATCACCGATGTACATCGGACCTTTCGACACTCAGTCTGTTTTTGTATAGTCTCAACTCCTACGCCTACGCTTAGAGGCTCAGTTTTTAATGCTGCAGCAAGGCTTACCACCGGGGTATCTAAATATTCGCATATTTCAGAGCACTTTCGAAACCTTCACTGGCTCAAGTGCACTAAAAGAATCCAGTACAAGTTGTGCTGGATGGTGTTTAAATCCATTAACGAAATGACCCCACTTGGAATAAACTCCCTTCGGAACTAAGATGTATAACGAGCCCAACAGTATTTCGGTCCAAACTGAAAACTTACCTTTTCAGACTCTCATATCCTTAAATTCATTAAAAGAATCTTAACAAAATCTGTCTTTCGACGAATTACCTTTAGATATACAATTTTTAATCAAATCCTGTACTGTACGACAAATCCAGAAAGTCCATTTTTTTATTTCGCTCCCATGCCCTAAATCGAAAAAAATAAATAAAAAGTTATATTTAAATTAAAATCATAATTTTAAGTTAATAAGTATGTCTTTCTATCGGGACCTGCCAGGTAAGTATGTTACTGTATATTTTCTCATTTAAAGTGGGAAATAATATGTAATGATAGAAAATAAGATCTGTACAGCGCCCTTGAGGTGATTTTTCACAAAAACCGTGCTATTCAAATCATCCAAATATTATTATTATTATTAATGGAATTGATTATCTGTTCGAGAAAGAATTTCTGATTTTGACCAAATGACCTTACTTCGGGTACACAAACACGCCAACAACAAACTTCTTCCTTTTTTTGCTTCTTCCTAAATTTCACTTAGGTTGGGTTATTTCGCCTCCATTTCCCATTAATTCGCCACCGTCTTCAGCAGTACACAAACAAAAAAAGACGTCAAGAGTAAGGCTTTTTAATGCATAATTAAGGGTCAGCACCCAAGATAACGCTAAACGTTACTTTGTAGCTTTCTAATACAAGCAATACTACAAATGATGTATGTGCACATTTTGTATATGTAGTTAGAGAAATGTCTGAAGTTTCCAGTGAATACATTATTATAACTGTAATCCTTTAAATTCTATGAAAACATACTAAAATGTCAGTAAAAGGTGCAGCTTTGAAACCAGAAAAGCCATTTTTTAACGTTTTATCTAAAATTATCTATGTTTTTCATAAACAATTTGAAAGATTACTGTTTAATAATTGTATTCACTGGAAAAGCATCAGACTTGTATAACTACCCGTATAGAATTCACAAATAAATCGTCTGTAGTATTGCTTGTACTAGAAACTCAAAAATTGACTATTTTTGGGTGCTGACCCTTAACATAAACCTTATGTTACAGCTTTCATTTTGTATGAATTGTATATTTTAGATATTAAAATATGTACTTAAATACACATTGCATATTTTTCCAACTAAAAATCTGTTAATATATATATATATATATATATATATATATATATATATATATATATATATATATATATATATATTTATATCGATTTCAGTTGCGTCTTGACCTCGAAATTTACTTTACTCGAAAAATTCAGTACTCATTCGACAACTACCGCTTTATTTATAGCGACAACTAATAAATAAATGGCCTTCTATCACGAATATTATTTAAAATAGCAAATTAAGTTGTTATTTATAAAGTTTACTAGGCGCTAATTGTTGCTAATTTTACCTTTCCGCATTATAATGAAAACTCATTGAAAAAAACACTTGTGATAATAAATACAATTCATTCCGATTTACCAATTAATTGATATAGTTAGATATTTTTACCATCTCTCTTAACCGTAAAACGGGTGGGTTTGAAAGTCGTATTTTTTTAAATGCATTGGTTATCTAGATCTACTGCGTTTAGTTTATATATTCATCTGTCACAATTCAGAAAATTTTAACCTATTTTCATCGAACAACACAGCCCTTTTTACCAATTATTATGACATTTGAGGACTTATGGACCGATGAATGATATTTAAAATTATTAACTTTAATAGATATTTTTCAACTATATAAATCTTAGATATCGTTGTATAAAATATCCTCAACCCATCAGATATATTATTATCTTTTTTTTAAGCCGGTATTCCTGGTGACGAGTATTTTTCCAACAAGTCTACCTCTGCACATAAGAGTTAATCATATTATGTTTTTTTTCCTATGAAACGAAACTACCTAAATAACTATTTAAAAGAGCAAAATAGCTAATTATAAACCAACATGTATGCTATCTTTTTTCCAAAAAACTGTATGTTCAGAGTAATATAATTATAACACATTACTCAATAAGTTCGTATGATGACTGATAAAACAACAACTTTTAGGCTAAATTTAATTTTATTCATCAACATAGTCTCTTTCAAGAGTAGTTCATTCATTTCAACGCTTCTCTAACATGTAGATGCTTTTTTTGTAGAACAATTTATCTTTAGCCTCAAAGTAGGCTTCCCTTTCGGCAATCACTTCTTCATTGGAACCAAATCTCTTTCCCTGGAGCATTTCTTTTAGGTCTGCAAACAGATACTAGTCGCTGAGAGTGTAGTAATGGATCCATGTTTTATCCAATGTCACATACCGCGTGAATAAAATATTTGTATTGCTCTGAAACAGTTCCAAACAGCGTTCTAAATCGTCGACGTTGTTGTTTTTGATCGATTGGGCAAAACGCGGTACCCCTTCGAATACAACGTAACAAAATATTTCAATAAACAGGAAACCAACCTGGTATTTCAGATAACGAATCGTTTTCCCTATTTTCCGTAACCTCAATGATATCCTTTAGCGTCAGTTAAATTCAAATACGTCCGCAATCACCAATTTGTATTAAAAGTGCCATTACGCCATAATAATACCAGTATTTTGTAATTGAAAGAGCAAATATTGTTGATCATTCATTTCATAATAATAAAAAAAAATATTTAAAAAATAAACTTAAACGTAACAAAACTAAAAATACTCCACGTCAATTAGTTTGGAAAATTTGGGCCATCTGTTAATATCAAAAAACGCCGCACATAATGAATCGACGTGACGTGAATGTGACATATTTAATCGTTTGCTATTTTAATCAACATTTTTTTATTGATGGGATGTCCATAGACATAATCTCAAAAAATCTCATGAAGTGTGATATTCAGTGCATACTGATATGAAAGAAAACTATGTCACCGATGTACATCGGACCTTTCGACACTCAGTCTGTTTTTGTATAGGTCTCAACTCTTTACGCCTAACGCTTAGAGGCTCAGTTTTTAATGCTGCAGCAAGGCTTATCACCGGGGTATCTAAATATTCGCATATTTCACAGAGCACTTCGACTGGCTCAGTGCGCTGAAGAATCCAGTACAAGTTGTGCTGGATGGTGTTTAAACTATTAACGAAATGACCCCACTGTATATCACCCAACTATGCGTTCCGAAAACATTCTTCTAAGGCGATCGACTCTTAGATCAGCAAAGTCATCGGCTATCGAAAGGCTGATAGAATTTAAAACGCAATCAAATACTAAGTTTGGAATCGCGCTTTGGGGCCGAAGGCTTGGAATAAACTTCCCTTCGGAACTAAGATGTTATAACAGAACCCAACAGTATTTTTGGTCCAAACTGAAAACTTACCTTTTCAATCTCATATCCAAAATTCATTAAAAGAATCTTAACAAATCTGTCTTTTCGACGAATTACCTTTTAGATTTACAATTTTTAATCAAATCCTGTATTGTACGACAAATCCAGAAAGTCCATTTTTTATTTCGCTCCCATGCCCTAAATCAGGAAAAAATAAATAAAATTATATTTAAATAAAAATCATAATTTTAAGTTTAGTAAGTATGTCTTTCTATCGGGGACCTTGTGGGTAGAAGTATGTTACTGTATATTTTCTCATTTAAAGTGGGAAATAATATGTAATAATAGAAAATAAGATCTGTACAGCGCCCTTGAGGTGATTTTTCACAAAAACCGCGCTATTCAAATCATCCAAATATTATTATTATTATTAATGGAATTGATTATCTGTTCGAGAAAGAATTTCTGATTTTGACCAAATGACCTTACTTCGGGTACACAAACACGCCAACAACAAACTTCTTCCTTTTTTTGCTTCTTCCTAAATTTCACTTAGGTTGGGTTATTTCGCCTCCATTTCCCATTAATTCGCCACCGTCTTCAGCAGTACACAAACAAAAAAAGACGTCAAGAGTAAGGCTTTTTAATGCATAATTAAGGGTCAGCACCCAAGATAACGCTAAACGTTACTTTGTAGCTTTCTAATACAAGCAATACTACAAATGATGTATGTGCAAATTTTATATAGGTAGTTAGAGAAATATCTGAAGTTTCCAGTGAATACATTATTATAACTGTTGTACCCGACGTAACAGGGCACACAAGTAAACTGTATAGGGGGCGGTCCCAATCTGTGAGGTGCTCCAAGGGGTCGGTCTCGTTGTAAGGGAGACGACGGGTTCAGCTTTGTAGGGCCTCGGCTTCCAAGTGAAGATGCTGCGGGTCTGGTCCAGGAGAGAGGTGTAGTCAGGCGGTCCAGGGGGGGGCAGGCGATGGTCAATGAAAAAGTCAGGAGTCAAGTTGAAGGCGATGTCAGGGGGCGAAGGTAAGTCAAGATGAAGTGATGCTGGCGGAGGATGCTTGTGATCTGCCTTCCTCTGGTTTTTGCGCAATTAATATTTGCGCTCAGAGCGCGACCACGGATTTTGGAGATTTGTATGGGGGAATTTTGTTTCCCCCTTTCTCACTCTTCCGGGTCGCTGGCAATTTTGTGGGATAGATTTAATTAATCTATCCCCTTCTCCCTAAGCATCACCTTTAAACTCAACTTAATTTCACCCCTCTATCATTTTTATTTAAGTTCACAAAAGAAGTACAAATATTAAAATTACAAATAATGCCCGGTTTTTGGGGCTTGATGCTTAATAACTAACTTTATCCCTAACATTTACATACTTAATAACACATGACAGTTATTGTAGCTGGGGGCCGAGTTATCACTCCGGTATATTTTATTTGGCCGGGTGATTAACCTGGCCCCGTGAAAGGATGAACAGATTAATTTTCTCCCAGAACCGCTTACACCAAAGATCGATAGGACCGGCCGGGATCAGGCCTGTGCCCCGCCATCCCGTTTGTTGTTCCTTACTCTGGCCGACCTACCTTGCTTTGCGTCATTCGGACTTATCAAGCCGGGAGAAATATACATTACAATGATTTTAACATTTCTAAATAATATACAATAATCTTAATGCTACATTTATCGTGGACCATTTGCGTCCAGGCACGCTCCCCCTCATAGACTTCGCTACATTCCCCTTCAGGAGGCGTGCACAAACCACGTACGGCAACATCCCCTGGCGGCCGGTCTCTGGGTCGCGAGGGTGTTTTGCACCCGCAGTGAGCCTCTGGGGTCAAAATGCTCCTGGGGCGGCGATCTCCAGCCGTCAGTCGGTGGAGGTCGGCTCCTGGTCGGCCGAGGGATACTCTGGGGGGCGGCAATCTCTGTCGCTTGCCAGTGAGTCAGCTTCCGGTGGTCCGGATGCTCCTGGGGGACGGCAATCTCACAGCCGTTTAGCCAGCGAGTCGGCTTCTGGTGGTCGAGATTCTCTAGGGGACGGCAATCTCTCAGCCGTTTAGCCAGCAGCGAGTTGGCCAGAAGGTGGGCCGGATGCTCCTGGGGGACGGCAATCTCTCAGCCGTTTAGCCAGCGAGTCGGCCAGAAGGTGGTCGGATGCTCCTGGGGGGACGGCAATCTCTCCAGCCGTTTAGCCAGGTCCGGATTCTCCTGGGGACGGCAATCTCTCAGCCGTTTAGCCAGCAGGTGGGCCGGATGCTCCTGGGGGGGACGGCAATCTCTCAACCGTTTAGCCAGCGAGTCGGCGGCCAGAAGGTGGGTCGGTGATTTGACCCATGGTGGGCCGGCGATTCGGCAGGATTATCAAGCCCGACAATATTTTGGCGACTGCCTCCGAGCGAGTCCCACGTGCCAGCTTCAAGGCGCTGGCGAAGGTGGGGAATGGTCAGACGTTGATTTTTTTCTCCGACGGGCGCTTCGTAAATGTGGAGAAGTTGTCATCTCGTCGGAGGTTTTGTTGTTTATTTATTTATTTATACTGGGTTTTTAACAGATGATGTTATCACTTTCATTGAAAATCAGTTATAAAAGCTCCAGTTAGTGTACAATCATTGATAAATACAATACAAATAGACAAGATACATTAAATTTTTAAAAATTGTTGTTTTACACTTATTACTACTAGATACATACAAAATATACTTAAGGAATTACTCTAACACCCTTTTAAGCAATAACATGACATTCCGTCTGAAACCGTACAGACCATCAACAAAAATGTCTACATCAGCACCACTCTATTAGATTATATAGTCGGCACATTTGCGATAGAGGGCTAAAGTGAGCAATATTGTTTCTGAATCATTCGGTGGAATGTGCCATAGCGTCTTAAACAATGGCATTGGGTACATTAATTTCAATAGCGCTAAGACATATTGCAGTGTCGAGATGACCGTGAATTATTTTATGTGAACATATCAACTCAGTTAATTGCCTTCCTGAAGTTTTCAGTGTATCCATAAAATATTCAAAGGCGTGCATCATATGATCTAAGATGGTCATGTAGACCACATTTGAAAGACTAAGTTCGCGGTGTTTACATACTTGTGGTAATGAGGATTCCAAATAGTGCTACCATATTCAATTTACGCTTCTAACGCCAGCTGTTGTAAAGGGTTAGAATTGATTGTGGGTCAGCAGATAGTTTACATATTCATGAATAAATCCATCATTTTGAATGATTTACACTTAATGTCGTTAATGTGAACATCAAATATGAATTTAAGAATCAAGTGATTCCTAGATCTTTTATCAGAGAAAACTTTATTAAGGATAAGCTGTATATTAGCAATAGGAAAGTTCTTTTAATAATTCTATTTCAGTGAAGTTTAAAGTGTAACATTTATCAACATTTAAGTGCATATCATTGTCAATACACCATTTATTGAGTGTGTTGAGGTCATTCTGAAACAATTGATGATCGGAGATCGACTTAATTTTACGAAAAATTTTTAAGGTCATCAGCAAAAAAGGCATAATCACAGTGTAATTTTGAACCAAGTCATTTTATGAATATGAGAAAAAAGCAGGGGCAGATTCGATCCCTGTGGTACACCAGAGATTTACAACTATATGGGATGATTTGTATCCATTAATGAGTACTAGTTGTGTTCTGTTATACAAATATGATTTCACCCAGCGAAAAAAAGATCTCCATGTATTCCTATTTGATCAAGCTTATTTAGTAAGATGGAGTGGTTAACTTTATCAAAAGCTTTTGGAAATCAGTATAAATTGCATCAACTTGTAATCTTTCATTAAATGAATTACAGACATAATTACAAAATTCTAAAAAGATTTGAATTGATAGATCTGTGAGGAACAAACCCATGTTGTCTAGTGCAGAGAAAAAGGGCTTAAAGTGAGAAAAAAATATTATTATATATTAGAGATTCAAAAACCTTAGCAAAACATGAAAGTATACTGATTGGTCTATAATTTTTTATTAAACATTGATCACCTGGATTTGAAAACTGGTACTACATGTGCTTCTTTCCACAAGTCAGGAAATGTTCCAGTGGTTAGTGATTCATTAAAAAATAATAAAAGCGGCAAACATAAAAGAATCTGCACAGCAACTGACAAATAAAGGAGGGATTTTATCAGGTCCAGGACCTTTGTTGGAATCTATTTTACTCAAAAACATTTTATTACATCTGCACTAATGTGTATTTTACCAAGATTGCTATGGTTGTGTTTAATAATGTTTGGCCTCGAGTCTATACAAGGGGATTTCGTTGGTATAAACAGATGAAAAATATTTAGAGAACATGTTTGCTGTTTGTTTCTCCATCATTAGCGTGGTTTTTCGTAATGATTTTGAGTATGACCAGAACACCTTTATATTATCTTGTAAACCACTTTCAACAGAGTTGATGTAAGATTTATAACATTCTTTTTGCATTGTTTTTTGACATTTTTCTTAATTTAGAGAATTCTCTATAATCTGATGGAAAGTTATATTTTTTACCTTAAGTCTAACCTTGTACTTTTTCTTAAGAAGAGCAATCAATTGGTGATTAAACCATGCTGGGTATTGACTTTTTTGATTTGTAAATATATTTTTAAATTTTGTCAATTATTTCATATAACTTTTCTGAAGGATGATAGTGATCTAGTTTAGCTAAACCTGGTGCTGTATATATGTCTATGTTCACTTTATCAGATAAAACAAGGTCCAACAAATTTTTATTTCTATTGAGTATATAATTGAATTGGTATAAATTACAAATTGAGGATAGGTTGACAAGACTGTGTGCTTTTGGCTTGTATAGTTAGAAGGAGAAAGTACATTATTCTTATATGAAATTTCAGGGTAACCATTTAATTTCAGGGAGATTGAAATCACCAACAATTATAAACTGTGAATTACTAATTTGAATGTTTCAAATACAGATCCTGTAATTTTACAATTTGATTACAATAATGATCAACAGTTACACTGGGGTGGAATATAGAGAACGCAGATATAAATAGGCAGTTGGAATGAGAATTGGATCTTATCACAAGCCACAAATCTTCATTGTCACTCTCCCATTCAGTTTTTCTTGATAAAAGTTTTTTTCGAAACGGCGGCTAGAACTCACCCCACCTTCCTTAGAAACAGATTTGGTAGACTCACTAGTCTCTTCTAAAATATGACATACCTTTCATCAAAATATTTCCTCACTAAACACTGTTGAGTTCAACCATGTTTCGGAAAAACAAATTATATCATAGTTATTAATTAAAATTTCATTACGTACACTTGTGGTCTTCGTGCGAATTCCTCTCACATTTTGGTAAAATATATTCAATGTATTCATAGTCAGTTTCATCGCCATCTTTAGTGATGTGATTAGACGCCATAGTCGATAGTGGAGAGGTCCTGAGTAAAGCAGCCTTGTAGGCTGGACAATCCTGTGTCCTGGGGTGCGGGGAAGTGGCAGGAACACCGAAACGTGCGCAGAGTGGCACAACTAGAGCGCTGCAGTAGCGACAGGGCAGACCTCACGCGCATGTCCTTCTTCTCCGCAGTGGGCACACCTCTTAGTTGCTGTGCAGAACGTGCAGTGTCCGACCATTTGGCAGTTCAGACAAACAGTAAAGTCCTATAAAGTCACGTACGCGCCGCAGACGGTCCAATCAACGAATATACGTCCTTGCTGCACCAACGCATGGCGAATGTTAGCGGGCACCGCGTATACTCAGGAGGTTGCTGGAGCTCTCTTGTCCAGCAATTTTTATGCCAGACTTTGTTGAGGGCGGCTCGTGAGCCGTACCGAGTCCTGAGGAGCGTTTTCTGCGTACGCTGTGTGACTCCCCTAATCGGGAATCGCCTCTAGGCCTGACTCGGTTTGTGGGAGATTGAAACAATCTCCCGGTTCGTACGCCAATGCTCGGGCTCTCTTTGTTTGGTTGGCGCCGGCCGTTTCTGCGTGAAGGTATTTATTACCACACTTCTCGCCTCCGTCCGCAAGAGGGGCGCGGGGAAGCGGGGCCGAGCCATTGTTCGCTTTGCTAGGCCGCCGCTGTCTTGCCGTTCCGTGACGAGACAGTCTGCCAGGTGGTGGAGTGCGGAGAAGCGGGCCGGGGGTAGCGCTTGTTTTGCTTGGCCGCCGCTGTCTTGCCATTTCGTGACTAGACTTTGAGCCGGGCGGAAGCGGGGTGGAGCTCTTGCTCGTTTTACTGGCCCGTCGCTGTCCCGCCGTTGCGGGCCGGACCTGCGAGCCGGAGGGATGGCCGCGGGGAAGCGGGCCGGGGGTAGCGCTTGTCTTGTCTGGTCGCCGTTGTCTCGTCATTTTGCTTGGAGACAGTCTGCCAGGCGGTGGGGCGCGGGGAAGCGGGCCGGGGGTAGCACTTGTATTGCCATGTCGTATCCATCCAAGTGCTGTACGGGATGTCAGTCGGTCTCCTTTTTCCCTTACCTCTCGGGAAACAATAAGCCTGGCATTATCTTGCCCGAGTAGCAGCCGAGGTTTACCCGCCGGCTATCACTTGTCATTTGTTGGGGCAAATCAAGCGCCCGCACTGTCCTTGCAAGTGCTCGCACTGAAAGGGGCCACGGGGAGTGTGCCCTATTTCCTTGCGTTCCCACAAATGTCAACTTTCACTTTCCGGGATGTGCTGTCCGCCGAGCTCATCCCGTTCTCACTTTCGCGAGTCACAGGTCGGACCCGCAGCGCCGATAGTGTCACATTTCGGAATCAATAAGGGTCACGCAGTCCCTCATCGAGCAGCGCGTGCGCCGAACTTGCCCTTTCGGGCCACTTAATGTCACCGGAATAACTTTCAACGTATCACAGACTCTACACTCTCCCAATTGAACTTTCTGGCCTGGGGGCCGAGGTGTGTGAGGCCATGCTAATAACCGGTGGTGCGGAAACTGGCACGTTCCACCACAATTCACTTTCACCCTGCAATCATTTCGGTGTAATCGCATCCAGGCACTTGGGACACAACAACCCTTTCTCCCGCACTGGTTCCCACCGAAACGAGATAGGATCCGCGGCAAATTTACGGCACTTCACCAAACTGTGCGAGTTTTTACATGGGACACTTTACTTCGCCCTTTCGCCCGAAGTACTCGTTTCCCCTCTGCTCCCGTAGGCTCGTTCGGCAGTGTTCGGATCGCGTTCGTAGTTTTCGACTAAGCCGGAATTGGGGACTGCGTTTGTCCAAACGCTTTAGAAAAGCCGCCAACTGCTGTATGGTGGCGGCTTGTCATTTGATCCGCAATGCTGTTTAGCCATAAGCACTTTAGAACGAGCGGCATCTTGCTCACGATGTCGCTGAGTAGGGTCCGGGTTCGTGAGGTAATCACTCTGTAAATTCCCGAGCGATGCGACCACGTTTGCACCGTCCCGGAAAAGTCGATTAGAGCCTCGGTTGATGATTCCTCGGTGAGCCGCCCGAGCCGCCACTTTGTCCATCATTACTGTGGCGATGGAGTGAGCGCTGCCGAATCGGTGCTCTGGGACGTCCATGATTTTCTTGCAGCGGGTCCATGAGGGCCATGGAACGCTGCCGAATCGCATGCTTTCCTTTGAGCGCCCTTTGCAGGCGCAATGGGTTTTCTGGCCCCGTCTGGTCCCGCACGTCACTGTGGACTGGTAAAACTGTGCTTTCAAGCCGGCCATTCCACAAGCATCCCCCAGAATAGAGCGGCAAATCTTTGGCGCTTGATTGTCGCGCAATTAGAGATGCCATCCTGTGATCCTCGTCCGCCTGGGGCTGCGGCGTACCGCCGGCCTGCGAACTGCGGAAGACTTCCGCCATTACGGCGGCGGCAATCTGTGAGCAGGTCCGTCCCGTGGTTCAACCAGTCCCTTGTTTGGCGAGCCGTATCTTCGTTGAAGGAATAGGTACTTGCATTATTTTGCAGTGGAGTACCGATGACTGCGCCGGGTTGTAGCGTCGGTGGGAGGCCGGCCCCGTGTTGGCGGGACCCCGCTCGCTCGAACGCCGTGTTGAGCGGCCGCGCCGTAATGAGCGTCGGCTCTCTGCGCCACCACTGGAGCCCCGTCGTATGTCGGGGGGCTGCTCGTTAAGGGCGGCGGTGGGTGTTAGCTGCCTCAGAGGCGCCACTGTGGCCGTCGATTGATCGCCGCTTGCGTGATGGGCACAATCCGTCACGGCCATGTGTGTTTCGGGCTGTGAATTGCTCCGGGTCCCCGAGCAGCTGTGTCCGTCACTGTGGGCTCTCCGTCTTGTGGCGGTGGGCCGCGGGCTGCAGGGTGTGTATAAAGGGAGTCTCAGCGCCGAGATCAGATCTGCTGTCCGCTGAGCCTCTTCCTCCTTCATGCGCTTCATGCGCCGTCTTTCCGACCGCAGCTCGCCGCAATTGTCGGACGGTGTCCTCAATCGAAGCCTCGCTTCCTGACGAGGCTTCATCAGCTGAGGGGTGGACTTCAGGTTGTAAGGCTGACGTCCTTGTCGCCCATTCAGCAGCTTGGGCGGCGGCGTGGGCTCGTGCGGCGCGGGCTGCTGTGCTGCTGGTAGGTATCGGTGCCTCAGTGCTACCGGCGACGTTCTCCAGGTCTCCGAGTCGTTCGAAGGATCCTGGAGTCCGGGGGCGCTATTCCGGCCGCCCCGGTTGTGAGATCATCCTGGCCAGGCGTTGACTTTCCGTCTGACGTGCTCTCTTCCCAGAGCGTAGGAAGGCGCCATCCCTTGGCGCTGCTTCACAGATGGATCCGGCTCGTTAAGGACCAACTTATGTACCCGACGTAACAGGGCACACAAGTAAACTGTATAGGGGGCGGTCCCAATCTGTGAGGTGCTCCAAGGGGTCGGTCTCGTTGTAAGGGAGACGACGGGTTCAGCTTGTAGGGCCTCGGCTTCCAAGTGAAGATGCTGCGGGTCTGGTCCAGAGAGAGGTGTAGTCAGGCGGTCCAGGGGGGCAGGCGATGGTCAATGAAAAGTCAGGAGTCAAGTTGAAGGCGATGTCAGGGGCGAAGGTAAGTCAAGATGAAGTGATGCTGGCGGAGGATGCTTGTGATCTGCCTTCCTCTGGTTTTGCGCAATTAATATTGCGCTCCCAGAGCGCGACCACGGATTTGGGAGATTTGTATGGGGGAATTTTGTTTCCCCCTTTCTCACTCTTTCCGGGTCGCTGGCAATTTTGTGGGATAGATTTAATTAATCTATCCCCTTCTCCTAAGCATCACCTTTAAACTCAACTTAATTTCACCCCTCTATCATTTTTATTAAGTTCACAAAAGAAGTACAAATATTAAAATTACAAATAATGCCCGGTTTTTTGGGGCTTGATGCTTAATAACTAACTTATCCTAACATTTACATACTTAATAACATGACATTTGTGTAGCTGGGGGCCGAGTTATCACTCCGGTATATTTTATTTGGCCGGGTGATTAACCTGGCCCCCGTGAAAAGGTTAGACAGATTAATTTTCTCCCAGAACCGCTTACGCAAAGATCGATAGGCCGGCCGGGATCAGGCCGCGCTACGCGCCGTCATCCCGTTTGTTGTTCCCTTACTCTGGCCGACCTACCTTGCTTTGCGTCATTCGGGCTTTATCAAGCCGGGAGAAATATACATTACAATGATTAACATTTCTAAATAATATACAATAATCTTAATGCTACACATTTATCGTGGACCATGTACGTCCGACACAACTGTAATCCTTTAAATTCTATGAAAACATACTAAAATGTCAGTAAAAGGTGCAGCTTTGAAACCAGAAAAGCCATTTTTTAACGTTCATTTGTATAAATTGTATATTTTAGATATTAAAATATGTACATAAATACACATTGAATATTTTTCCAACTAAAATCTGTTAATATATATATATATATATATATATATATATATATATATATATATATATATATATATATATATATATATATATATATATATTAACAGATTTTAGTTGGATTTCAGATGAAATCGATATTTATATTTATATTTATATCGATTTCAGTTGCGTCTTGACCTTGAAATTTACTTTACTCGAAAAATCCAGTACTCATTCGACAACTACCGCTTTATTTATAGCGACAACTAATAAATAAATGGCCTTCTATCACGAATATTATTTAAAATAGCAAATTAAGTTATTATTTATAAAGTTTACTAAGCGCTAATTGTTGCTTTTACCTTTCCGCATTATAATGAAAACTCATTGAAAAAAACACTTGTGATAATAAATACAATTCATTCCGATTTACCAATTAATTGATGTAGGTAGATATGTTTACCATCTCTCTTAACCGTAAAACGGGTGGGTTCGAAATTCGTATTTTTTTAAATTCATTAGTTATCTAGATCTACTGCGTTTAGTTTATATGTTCATCTGTCACAATTCAGAAAATTTTAACCTATTTTCATCGAACAATACAGCCCTTTTTACCAATTATTATGACATTTGAGGACTTATGGACCGATGAATGATATTTAAAAATATTAACTTTAATAGATATTTTTCAACTATATAAATCTTAGATATCGTTGTATAAAATATCCTCAACCCATCAGATATATTATTATCTTTTTTTTAAACCGGTATTCCTGGTGACGTGTATTTTTGCAACAAGTCTACCTCTGCACATAAGAGTTTATTATATTGTGTTTTTTTTTTCTATGAAACGAAACTACCTAAATAACTATTTAAAAGAGCAAAATAGCTAATTATAAACCAACATGTGTATTATCTTTTTTTCCAAAAACTGTATGTTCAAAGTAATATAATTATAACACATTACTCAATAAGTTCGTATGATGACTGATAAAACAACAACTTTTAGGCAAAATTTGATTTTATTCATCAACATAGTCTCTTTCAAGAGTAATACATTCATTCCAATGCTTCTCTAACATGTAGATGCCTTTTTTGTAGAACAATTTATCTTTGGGCTCAAAGTAGGCTTCACTTTCGGCAATCACTTCTTCATTGAAACCAAATCTCTTTCCCTGGAGCATTCTGTTTAGGTCTGCAAACAGATACTAGTCGCTGAGAGTGTAGTAATGGATCCATGTTTTATTCAATGTCACATACCGCGTGAATAAAATATTTGTATTGCTCTGAAACAGCTCCAAACAGCGCTCTGAATCGTCGACCCGTTGTTGTTTTTGATCGACTGTGACAAAACGCGGTACCCGCTTCGAACAGAGCTTTCTCATGGACAAATGTTGATGCAAAATGGTGAATACACTGCCTTATGATATCCTCAAGGTGTCAACTATCTCACGCAACTTCGATTTAAGATCGGCCAAAACCATTTTGTGACCTTGTTTATGTTTTCTGGAACAACTGCCGAATTTGAACCACCAGAGCGTTCAGCATCTTCGGTGTTTGTACGGTCAGACTTAAAATCAGCAAACCACTTCTCTACCATTTGTCTCGATGAATCAGAGTCCGAATAAAACTTGTTAATCCATTGTTTTGCTTGAACGGTATTTTTTCCCATGAAAAAGCAATGCTTTATCAACACATGAAATTCAAATTTTTCCACTGTGTGGAAAATTACAAGAGTAGCGTCACTAAAACCACTGTTACTTGTAAACTAAATGTCAGATTGTTAAATTTTGAAACGAATTTTATGTATTTGCACATTAATTAATATAATTTTATGAAATCCTCCACATCATGTTATTATCAAATAAATATTACCTACTGCTACTATTTATACTGACCTCAGTAAACCGTATCGTAAAATCTAATTTGCTAAGCTCACAAAATCTTATATTGGAGGAAAACTAGCTGTAGATAAGAGTAGTTACCAGATAAAACACTGCTTCCAAAAATAAACAAAGCCTTATCAAACACATGCAATGCTACCAGCTAGCATATTATTTGACAACCCACTTTTGAGCATTGATAACTTTTTGCATTTAGGTGTTGATTAAACACAAGTTTCATCTTAATTAATTTGTTTCGTGCTGTAAAAAAATCATTTAGTGTTTTTTTTTTAATGTGTTCAGTAACATTAAATAGTTGTTTTACAAAACAAAAACGTGTGTAATTTAGATAAGAACCTGTACAATAGTCGATTATTGTTTACGATACCTACCAAAGTATTCACGTGTCATTTTGTATTCAACAGTAAAGACAGAAAGTAGGGTAAAGCAAGAGTGTCGCAGATGTTGACGGCCTCCGTGGTCGAGTGGTTAAGACACGTTGAATCACACACACTACGAATCAGGAAATTGCGGGTTCATATCGCAACGTGCGCAAATACATTTTTTAAATTGACATTTGTCACTACCCACTTAATTAATAAAAAATAATTTATAGTGTATTTGCCACGCAAAACCCTCCAAAAGTTACATTTATTTTTAAAAATACCACATTGCGGGCAAAATGCGAGCCTTGGGGGTCGGAAATTAGATGCCGTTTTCTCAGGCTCTATGAAACCAAATTAAGTGAATCTTTGGAATTCTGTCAAAAATAATAGACTTAAGATTAATTAATGAAAAAATTCTCAAAAAAAAACATCTATATAAAAAAAAACCACTTTGCGGGCAAAATGCGAGCCTCGGGGTTGAAAATTAGATACCATTTTCTCAGGCTCGGTGAGACCGAATTAAGTGAATCTTTGGAATTCTAGCAAAATAATAGACTTAAGATGAATTAGGGAAAAAATCTTCCAAAAGTAACATTTGTTAATAAAACATCATTTTTGCGGGCAAAATGCGAGCCTTGGGGTCGGAAATTAGATGCCGTTTTCTCAGGTTTTATGAAACCAAATTAAGTAAATCTTTGGAATTCTGTCAAGAATGATAAACTGAAGACTATTAAATGAAAAAATGTATCAAAAGTAACGTTTAAAAAGAGGACCATTTTTCGGGCAAAATGCAAGCCTTACATATACATATACATATAGGCTCTATACATATACATATACATATACATATACATATACATATACATATACATATACATATACATATACAAAATTCTTATACATATACATATACATATACATATACATATACATATACATATACATATACATATACATATACATATACATATACATATACATATACATATACATATACATATATACATATACATATACATATACATATACATATACATATATACATATACATATACATATACATATATATACATATACATATACATATACATATACATATACATATACATATACATATACATATACATATACATATACATATACATATACATATACATATACATATACATATACATATACATATACATATACATATACATATACATATACATATACATATACATATACATATACATATACATACACGCCCATGATTTTCCCACAAAACGGCGGCGCTATAAAATATAATCCATTTATATACATATACATATACATATACATATACATATACATATACATATACATATACATATACATATACATATACATATACATATACATATACATATACATATACATATACATATACATATACATATGTGCGCAATACAAAATGATATCATCAGCCCACGTCTTCTAGTGCTTGAAGTTCTGTTTGATTTGCCAGCGGAATTTTCGTTATTTACCACCTAGTACCCGCTTAAATCTCCGCTAAATAGTGGTTGGTAGTTTGATGATTGCAGACCTATAAATAATTTGGTATGGGGTGACTTCCTCCCCCGACACTGGCCCTCCTGTTGGGATACAGTGGTTCCTCCCTTTCCATGTTTCCCACAGTACGCTTGATGAGATGAGAAGAATCCTGGCTGTTCAGTTCACTTCAGCAAACTATGCAGCTACCAAATGGGCAAGTTTAATTTAAAATATAGATATTCATGAGATACCCCAAATCGGTTTCACCTAAAATCATTGTTCGGGGTTTTCTTCAAGTGCACTAATTCGAGTAAATTTTAAAATGTTTTTTTGTTGTTTTTAATCACATACCTTCAATTGAATCAGTTTTTAAATACTTGGCAGCCAAATCCCAATTTTTTATCGCTACCATAAATGTCTTGTAGTACGACACTCGATAGAAATTTCACTAATAGTTTGTTATGTTAGAGTCCTACCTTCGTTTTCAAGCTGTCTTGAATATCCTTAGTATACGATGACCAGATGAGTTAAACCACTAGCGATCATTGGCGATACATTTTTAAGGTTAGGTTAGGTTAGGACATACACAATTTTATTGACTCAAGACCATTTATTATTGAAATTGGAAATAACTTTAAACATTAATTTCCATATTTTTTTATGAATATTTTATAATTTCAATAATCTAAAACACAAATATGAAACAGAAAAAGTCAGAAAATAAAAGAACAATGGTCACAACCAAGACTCGAACTCGGATCCATTACTGTATCCGGGAGTAATACTTTAACCAATTCAGCCATTGGGACCTTATTAGAAAGTGGCATTTTAATCGATATTATACTGGCATTAAAAATTATCAATATTATTTTATTATTGTTTAGCATTAAAATTCATTTTCTTACTTAGTCGTTGGTTCTTATCCAATGGAAACCAATCTCGAATGAGGCTTTGTCTTTGCCCTATACAGTAGGATTAAAGGATTCAACTACCTACAAACAATCAGGGTCAGAGCTAAAACATTCACCCGGTGCAAAGAGTACCTCCCTCCCCCGAGCCATCCTCGCTAGACAAGAGTTTTATTTGTATAATTTTGCACTCTTGAGGTGGTGGTTAAAAAGGAGCAAATTATTTACTTAGTTACGAATGCAAACTGTGATTTACCAATATCGCCTCTACGTACATTAAATTGCATTAAACTTGAAACGGATCATTTGATATATTTTCGTTATACAAACGCGCCCCGTTTAGGCTGTTTTCATTAGATGGCTTTGGTAAACATAACGAACGTTTTAATTTTATAATTTTTTGTAGATACTCGTATATGAAATAAGAAATAAATATTTTTTACACATGCTTATTTTATAAAAATAATAAACTTTTCCAGTCGCCATTTACGATGTTCTGTCCTTGTTACACGCCCCCACATGCATCAAAGCTAGATCTGGCACTACAAACAATAAAACCATCATACGCATAATGAATGCTATGTGTAATATTTTGTTTCCGTCCCAATTTAAAAAAATACATAAAAACAAATAATTCCTTGAAATAATCACCTCATCGCGTGTTATTACGTTTTTAACAAACTTAATTTACGTAAAGCATCCCCATTAAAAAATGATCCAATGCACCTTTCCGCTTCCCGGTCTTTCCTCTTGAATCCTATTTCACGCGCGACGGCAAATGAGCCAAATTATTACGAAGTTCGAAAGGCAAAGTCCTTCGTAATGAAGCCAATTTTATTCTCATTCGCCCTGCATTGAAATCAGACAAAAGCTCTGAGTAAAGTCAGTTGATAGACGGCGGATCGGATGCTTCGAGTGTGCGCGTAGCCTCGGGTTACGACTAAATTAACCCTTTTAAAAATGTTAATTGTCATAAGTTATAGATTTTAATTGGATATAAGTCGAGGATACCCACCACTTTCCCGAACCGTTTTAAGGACCAGATGCAGCGCCGGATCCACCATACGTTCAAACTTTGCAAAAACAAAAGCGCCATCTCTGAATGGGCACTGTGAAAATAAAGATCTTATTTAAATTTACTTCTCATTAGAATAATAATAATTATTATATTTGGATGGCGCCGTTTTTGTGGAAAATTACCTCAAGGGCGCTGTATAAGTCTTATTTTCTATTATTACATATTAATTCCTAGTTTAAATAAGAAAATATACAGGAACATACTAACCTGGCAGGTCCTATCAGATAGACACACTTATTAACTTAAAATTATAAATCAAGATTTTTATTTTTTATTATTTTTATTTTATTTGTTTTTATTTTATATTTTTTTCCGATTTAGGGCATGGGAGCGAAATAAAAAATGGCCCTTTCTTAATTTGTCGTACAGTACAGGATTTGGTTAAAATTTGTGTATCTAAAGGTGATTCGTCGAGAGACAGATTATGTTGAGATAATTTTAATGAATTTAAGGATATGAGAGTCTGAAAAGGTAAGTTTTCAGTTTGGACTGAAATTCTGTTGGGCTCGTTATACATCTTAGTTAGAATATTCTCTACATCATTTAAAAATTATTTCATGGAACAGTTATGTTTACTATTGCGCTGGCAACATCACTCTGCATTCAACAGCCATCGAAAAAGTATGGAATAAAGTTTTTGTCACGGGTTTTTTTTAATTAAAAAATGGGGATATGTCGTGGAACCAGCCCTGACCAGATATGTCCCTCTATCAGTTATCTAATAAAGACTTTTAAAATAAAATAAAACCAACTATTAAAAAGATTTTACATTACCCTACTGTCTCTGCAAAGCGCAATATAAATTGGATATAAAAAAACAGTGGAACTTTGCAGAGTTAATTACTTAAGATTTTCTGGCTATGGCCCAACTACAGCTGAATATTGTTTTTCGCAACAGCTGTCACTCGTTTAATTTAAAAAATGTTCAAAATTAGTACTCGTACTTTCAATTTCTAAGGAAACAAGAGCACATACGAATACCAATTATGTATTTGTACTTTTGTTGCTGTATTTTGGCTAAGTTTTTAAAGAATAAATGTATTATAATAGTACCTACTTCTTGTCCTATTAATTTTAATAGTAAAATGAATGTTTCATAATAGCTTATAATTAAAATTATAAAAAAAGCTGTGCAGTTTTAATAACTTCATGAAGTTTGAGTGATTTTGCTGCTTCAGCAAACCCATTTTCGTCTTTATAATTAGAATTCAGAAAAAAATGTGATTGAGAAAACAGTTAAAATTGGATTATCTTTATAAAGTTTGCCTTTACAATTTAAGTCTGCGTTCAAATTTTAAAAAGCCTTACAATTAACTCAACATTGTAATATTTTTTCACTAAAAAAATACATTAAAAAAAATGGAATACTTACTTACCTACAGATCAATAATGTTTTATGATTTTTTTAAGAAACACAAATATTATCGGGTTACCAATATAACTTAATTAACATTTTTTTAAATTCCTCCTACTATCATTCTTATTAGCTGAAAAAGTTGCTTGTGCGATGATGGAGGACTTACCTCGCAAAGGATTGAACCCTTAGAGTATATAGAGTGTTATCTATCCAAGGCAGTGCAGTCATTTTTTGATGATTTTTACCTGACTCGGCGGACCTGGGCGTGGCTAAAACTAAGGCTAGGGTATTTATACATTCATTAATACCACATATCGACATAATGTTTTTGTTTATTCGTATTACCACTTTTTCACAGTATCGTTATCAACAAAAATATGGCATATAACCTTAATAACCGTTTAGTTGTGTTGAGTTTAGTGGCATAATAAAAAATATGGGCGCAGTCCCGCGGTGACCCAGGACCCCGAGATCATCGCGACAGTACATAGTAGCGGTGTATTATATTTGTTGTCTCTTTTTCTCTCATGGTCTACGACGTAAAAACCCAGAGATTGTGATTTATCGTAAGTTTGTATAGGTTGGGTAAAAAGAATTAGCTCTCTCTCCATACATTGTTACTCCAAGATTGAACCGCATCATCAAACATTTCGACTACTAACTGGTTAATGGATTTTGATCTGTTTTTTTTTATTTATCTATGATATACCTGATGTTTTTTTTAAATTGTAAATCGTAGGTCTAACAGTTTTCGATTAAAAATTACCTAGGACCTTTTAAAAATACTATGTACCTATAACTCGGTTTGGTTATGACTTCTCCGCGGAATTAAAAGTATTGAATCAAATTCTACCCTCACTGATATCATCCCCTGGTCTGGAGCCCCCAGTCTTGTATCGTTATAACAGCAGCCTTCGGGGGAAAGTTGGATGGGGAAGAGGGGAGGTGAAACTCTTCCGGGACTATACGGGGGGAAAGACGGGAAATCTGAAATGAAAGTGCATTTTCTCGCCGACAGGGTTGTCGCGAAATTAAAAATACCTGTAACGATTTTTTCGCACCGTAAATAATATTTTTTTATCGTTTGGTATTGAATATTGGTGTATTAAATTTAGAGCTTATTAGTTTTTATTGGGTTAAGTTTATAGGAAAGTAGACAGTTGTTGTCAACAAAAAGTACGTAGGTATATCAACAATATTTGTAGGAAGTAGGTACTTACTCGATTCCCAAAAAAAAAACAATTCCCAAAATTAAAAGGCAGCACAACCTAATCATATTTATTCTTAACAGCTCAACATAATACGGTACGTTTTCTGTGGTAATCCATTCAAATGTTATTTTCTTACTTTAATTAATTACTCGCAGTATAAAGTTGATGCAAGTAAATGATCAAAAGAGATCATGTTAAACGGCGCCTTCTGAGCAAAGAAAAAAAAGTCGAAATGTTTGTAATGGATTTTAATCTTGGAGAAACAATGTATGGAGAGAGAGCTTATTATTTTTACTCAACCGATACAAACTTGCGATAAATCACTTTCTCCGGGTTTTTACGTCGTACACCATGAGAGAGAAAGAGACAACAAATATAATACTCCGTCTCTACGTACTGTCACAATGATATTGGGCTTTTGGGGTCACCGCGAGACTCCGCCCACATTTTTTATTATGCCATTAAACTTGACACAACTAAACGGTTTTTTAGGTTAGATGCTGTATTTTTGTTGATACAAATACTGTGAAAAAATGGTTTTACGAATAAACAAAAATATTGTGTCGATATGTGATATGAATGGATGTATAAATTCCCTAGCCTTGGTCTTAGCCAATCCCAGGTCCGCCGAGTCAGGTTAAAATCATCAAAAACTGACTACACTGCCTTGGATTGATACCACTCTATATACTCTAAGATTTTAATGGTTCCTCTGAAAACGTAAATTTCAGGCCTGTTTCAACTTTTGGACAAATTTTGATCAGCTGACAAGCATAACAACATGACCATTATGCTTTTCAGTTGATCACAATTTGATCGAATTCTGAAAAGAACCGCTACTCGCCGTTTAAGGGGGACTGTTAAAATTTATTTTTTTTTAAATAAATGACGCTATTTATTGAGTTGTGACAATTTCAAATTTGACGGAAATTTGACACACGCCAACCTTAAAAATATTAAATAATTTGAGAGGACTCTTTTTTTTAAATAAGTAGGTCGCTCCAATAAATATATATCTACAAGGTGAAAACGAATACATTTTCAAATTTTGGAAATAATATGAAAGTTTTTACACCCCTGGACGTCATCAGGCCCATGAAGGGTGTGGACCTTAAGCCCATAAGGTCCCTTCAGCAGTTTACGAAGCCTCACTCCGGATTATTATCATTGTTTTTGCAGTGAGAGGTTAAGTGTTGCTCTCGTCTGGGCGCGGAATGCTCTTCTTCTTCGATCGCACCCCCCCTTCCCTCTCCCCCACCTATCTCACCCCTCATACACACATACATCAACACACCACTTCCATACGTCCATACATGCTTACGCGCAAGACATGACTTCTCGAGGGGCTTGGACTTGACACGACCAAACTTGAAGCATCTCAGATTTTTGCGGTGTGGTTACGAACTTGGAGAAACAATGTGTGGAGAGAGGGCTAACTATTTTTACCCAACCGATACAAACTTGCGATAAATCACTTTCTCCGGGTTTTTACGTCGTACACCATGAGAGAGAAAGAGACAACAAATATAATACTCCGCTTCTATGTACTGTCACAATGATCTTGGGCTCCGCCCACATGTTTTATTATGCCACTAAACTTGACACAACTAAACGGTTTTTTAGGTTGAATGCTATATTTTTGTTGATATAAATACTGTGAAAAAGTGGTTTTACGAATAAACAAAAACATTATGTCGATATGTGATTTGAATGGATCTATAAATACCCTAGCCTTAGTCTTAGCCACGTCCAGGTCCACCGAGTCAGGTAAAAATCATCAAAAACTGACTACACTGCCTTGGGTAGATACCACTCTATACTCGTATAATCTAAGGTTACGAAGGCTTTATTTCAAACTGTGGTCGATCGAAAATCGATTTTTGACCTTTTCCATCGTATGGCGAGACGGTTGGGAAGGTCCTCGTCTCATTAGCAGTCCAGGTTTATTTGGGAACATTCTCGCTGTCGGCGCATGGATTAAATTACCATCCAAGGGTAGTACTATAACTGTTTGGAATTAATTTGTCTATCGGAAATTCAAAAGACACAATTATTGATAAACAACGATGATCATTGTGCCAGAGCGGTGAGTTCCATTGATCTGAACCCAGAGGTTACAGGTTCAACTACGGACACATTGTAAACAATTAAATGTTTATGTGCCATATTCCACACGTACTTCTTATTTAGTTTTTATGCTAATTTGCACCCATTCTCAGTGGCACTAGTGGCATCCTGAAATGAGACCCCCATTAATTCATCTTGTTTTCTATCGTAGCCTTTCAACCTTCATCTTTGTCTTCTCTTTCCCCGACAACAGTTACTTCAGCCTCACAAAATTCTCAAAAAACAAATATGCTTTAGCTCAACTGAAATGGGTAAGCGGAACTGTTGAACTATTTGACAATTCGTATAGCATTAAAAAATAATCAATATTCCAAAAGAAACTCTAAAACCAAATACTTCACCCGTTTCAGTAAATAAATATTTATAAAAAAATGTGCATAATATAATGTAATAGTTTTTTTATAATACTAATTCCCTGGATGCTTCTCTTTCAGGTTGTAAACTACCGAATCGGCTTTTTTATTTCTCTTAGTAACGCCCTGGGAAAAGTCCACTATTCAGAATCGAAACTTTGCTTGAAATAGCTTTAGCCGTGCTTGGTGACCATATCTGAATAGCCAGGTATTTTCCAACCTTCCTCTTCCCCATTTACTTCCCCTCTCCACTTCTGAAACCTCACAACATACCCCAATCGGGAATGCCACAGTCGCACTAGCTCTAGACGATTGGGAGCAGTTGACACACATTTGTGGTATTCACTAGAAAAATAAATAAAAAATTGAATAAAAAATATAAGTGTTAAAAAATTAAGTTCTGCAAGTTTCGGTTTTAAAAGCCATTTTCAAAAATAAAATTAATAATTCAACTACCCTTTTCATTTTTAATCCCTGCAGTAAGTAGTCAACTTTAAAATATTTTAAAAACCATCTTAAAATATTTTCTCTCCGAAACCTAAAGAAAAGACACCGCATGCCTATGTTACTTAGTGTACACTTTAGAAAACCTACTTTAAAATTGCATCTTATGCTAAACATGTTCGTTCTGAAATATGTATATATCTGTTCTTCCCGAGGAGCTTCAGAACAAAATGAGAGCTTAGATAAACACATTCTCTTGTGCAATATGTAAATCTTTTGAGTATTTTCTGCAGATATTCGAAACTTTTCACTCAGCCACTGCTGAGGGATTAAACTTCATGCTACACTTTCTTCAAACTAACTTTTTTTCAGACATATGAAACTTTCTTGGCGAATAAGGAAAACAAGATATAAAAATCAATGGGTGGATGAATTCCCATATACACTCTGAGAGTTTTTCACGTATGTGCATTATAAATTTCAAAAGAAAACAAAATCTTAAAACATGTTTTTTTTAATACCAACACTGTAAACATAAACATATCGTCGCCAGAAAGGTAAAAGGCTCGGAGTAAGAATCTAATGGAGGGATAGCTAATTTGTTTTACCCAACCCATCCGAAATTGTAATAAATCACTTTCTCCGAGTTTTTACGTCGTACACCATGAAAGAAAAAGAGACAACAAAATTTTTGGACCACTTGAACATATCGTAAGGATGATCTTAAGGTCCTAGTTTACGGCGGGACTCCGCCCACATTTTTTATTATGCCACTAAACTTGACACAACTAAACAGTTATTTAGGTTATATGCTATATTTTTGTTGATAAAAATACTATGAAAAGTGGCTACACGAATACACAAAAACATTATGTCGATATGTGATATGAATGGATGTATAAATACCGTAACCTTAGTCTTAGCCACGCCCAGGTGCGCCGAGTCATGTTAAAATCATCAAAAACAAGTCCAAAACTGACTTCACTGCCTTGGATAGATACTACTCTACCAACTCTATAGTAAAAGGTTTGAAGCGCCATTTTGGGAAGTTTACACCAGAGCACTTTAAAGTTTTATTTTTGTTTTGCAATAAAATTCATAAGTCTTCAGTATCTGGTTAGATTTCGAAAAAAAGTTGACTAAGGCAACTCAATGCTCTCACTGAGTTACCTGAAGCGACAAAAAGCTCAAAAAAGTCCCTAACTGTTTCGATTGGGTCAAGCCTTCTCCCAAATGGTAAATATGTTTCAAATAGCTGAAGGGCTACAAAAGTCTTCAGAATCAAACGAGAATCAGAGCATTCGATGCAAAAAAAAACTGATCAAAACTGCATATTTAACTCATTTTTGACCAAAGTGTCGCTTAAGCGTTTTTCAATTTCCAGCAACGTAATGTTCCAGGACTTAAGCCTCAGATTCGTATCAAAATGACGGTGGAATTAGTGAGCGAAAAAAAATTTTTTTATGGAATATTAGATAATGAAAAATCGTAAAAAAAAACATTGAAGAGATAATTAAATTTACTCAACATAATTCTAATTAAATTAATAAATTAATCGATAAAATACTTGGTCGATGGTTTTCGCGCATCACGATTTATTTTTCTACTATAAACACGAATCACGAAACACAATTATCGATCACGCATTTGAAAAAAACATTTTTTTTAATTAGTGGAATAAAATACAGCACCACGTGTAGAGTAAAATCGTGTTGATTTTTTTACGATTGAAACTATCTGTAAAAAATACAATGCAAGCGTAATTAACGATATTAAGAAAGGGATGCATAGATTATTTAGACAGCTAAAACAAATGAAAGGATAGAGAAACAACAACCTTTGGGGCCGAGCTGTTAAGATCCTCGACTGTGAATCCAGAGGTCACAGGTTCAAATACCGACGATTTATTTAATTAAACTGTGATATTTCATATTTTTAATCGATATAAAATCATGCAGCGTGTATTTGCGGCACATTCCAAAGCGGTAGATGCTCTCAGTATCACCCTGGTGAAATACCACCATTCAGAATCGAATCGTTGCTTGAAATGTCTTTAGCCGTATTTGAAGACCAGACCTGAACAGCCAGGTAGTTCTTCCCTTCCCTCTTTCACATCTTCTTCCCCTCCCCACTACTTCAGACTCATAACATACCTAATCGGGGAGTAGTCTTAACTCTTGTGTGGTAATCATAATTAAAAAATACTATGACAACGGTTACAAAATAACATATTTTATTTAATAAAATATAATTAAATACATTAATACATCTATGCAATTATTAATTTATAATTATGAATAATGTTCTTAGTATATTTATTTGATTTAACTCTCCATATGTTGAGGTAATATACTCGTAGGTTATGAGTTTATATACCTTGTGGTTATGGGAGGAGCAATTACAAAATCTTTAGTGATAAATTATAATGATGATAAGTTTAATTAATTATTTAACAAACCAAAATACCATTGTAAAGTAGATAAACCAAAAATTACTATTTTAACTCAGTAATGCATTTTATACAAAATTAATACTCTATTGAATTTATGATAACAGGTTACTAACTAACTAACTAACTTACCATCACGCCGTTTCCCCCGCAGGGGTAGGCAGAGAGGACGGATTGCCATATAACTCTGTCTTGGTACACACTCCTTGCTTCGTTCATGTTCATACATCGTCTCATACATACTCTTTTGTTATTCTGACTCTTCACGTGGCCCGATTTAAGTATCTGATTCACTTGTTCGTACCATGTCTTCCTTGGGCGTCCCCGACTTCTTCTTTCATTCACTTTCACATCATATTATATTCTTTTTCACACTCCATTCTTCGTTCATTCGCTCTGCATGCCCAAACCATCTAAGCGCCCTTTTCTTGATCCTATTGATTACGCTTACATCAGCATTGCATTATTTCCGAATATCCACATTTTTAACGCGGTCATACATGGTTTTACCGCACACACGTCTCAGGGATCTTATTCCCACAGCATTCAGTCTGCTTTCATCCTTCCTCTGCCAGTTCCATGTCTCACTGCCATACATAAGGGTTGGTATAAGCACTCCATTTTGGACTGCTAGCTTCGTTTCATTGGACAATTTCTTATTAGCGCCAACAGCGTTCAGTCCTCCATTAATGGAGTTCTAGGCTAGTTAACCCTTATGTGACTGAAGAAAAGTACACCTTTTTCAAAATTGATGTGAAGGTTTCTTTTACAGAATATCATTTACTGATATTTGCTGGACCACTTTTATCACGTAATATATTTCGACTTAGCTCTATACTTGGGGAAGTGGATAGGAATTTCACCCAGTACCATCTTTTCTTGGAGCTTTTAATTAAATGGGTGATTAAAATAGTATTAAAAATACAGGTGATGCACTTTGAACACAACAATACATCATTTTTATCATTTAAAATAAGATAAAATGATTAATAAATACAGACAAGCTTCAAAAAATCATATAAAACACATGAGGGTACTCCGGGTACTTTTTCAGTCATCAGAAGTTGTAAATTTTACTTATTCGTTTTCCTCTAACATACCACCCTCCACTTACCCAAAGGTTATGTTCAATTGTTCATTTTCATTATTATGGAGAATTCAGAAAGTTTCAGCAGGCTATTTTACTGGAACATTCAAAAAATCTTTCAGTCACATATAAAGGTTACATGGGTTACAATAATAATAATGGAATATTATCAAAATCCAAAGGATTAATCTTTTTTTTTAATTGTTCGTGTTTCATGTTTTCTTTGAGTTGTTTTTTATAATAATTTAGTTGATTAGTTACTTAATTGTAGTATAACAGGATAGAACGGAAAGAACAACTTTAAAAAAAAATTTGTTATTGAATAATAAAAGGTTATACCACATTATACCTGAATAATGATAATGACGTTGAGCCGTAGTGGTTCTCAACATTGGAATAGGATACACAAGTGTGTGGAAATAGAACACTGGGGTGACAAAAGGAAGTCATGGCACGATCGTACATACTCGGATCGGGTCAAACAAAGAGACAAAATAACAGAAGGGTTTGTTTCAGACAGTGTATGAGTCTATATAGAAGTAATTAGTCCTTGTCAAGACAGAGTTATTTGAAGTATATTTGAGGCACGTTCCAGAGTGGTAGATACTATAAATATCTGCCTGGTGAAAGACCACCATTCAGAATCGAAAGTTTCCTTGAAATGGCTTTAGCCATGTTTGGTGACTAGATCTGAATAGCCAGGTCCTCACCTTTTTCTTTCCCATCTCCTTTCCCTCCCCACTACCTTCAATCCCACAACACAACCAAATTTGGGATGGCATAGTCTCACTGGCTCTAGACGGTTGGAAGCAGTTAGGACTCTTGTGCGGTATTCACTATAAAAAAATTAAAAAGAGTTGTGTGGCGTATTTTCCTCTCTGCACTCGAAACAGCGTTATGCTTGGTTAAGATATTTTATTTTAAAAATACCAGAATCGGAAACTGTTATAAAATTATCAAAATACCTTGCGCCCTGTTTGAAAGGCATCATCCTTCAATAAAATCCTATTGCTTTTGAAAAAATCTAAATTGAATCTAATGATACCTTTTGAATGTCTATTGCTTCACATTCAACAAAAATAATTATCGCTCTCCGCGTAAAGAAATGAATATTTGTAGAGCGACTCAATGACAAAGAAGGCATTTCGCCCGGAAAATCTTTCCAACTACAATTCAATTGAAACGTCTTTAAAGTTCCATTACTCGCTAAAATCACATTCATTACGTTAAGCATCCCGGCATCCCGGCATCCCGGCATCCCGGCAACCCGGCAACCCGGCAACCCGGCATCCCGGCGCCGCGCCTTGGCGCACAGTGATCAATCAGTTCTGCGCTAGTAATCTAAATCTGTTCAAATTCTAGTTTAAAAGCACCTAGTTATTTTAAAACACACCATATTTTAACATTATAATATATAAACAATAGACCAGTTGGTATTTGCTGTGATATATATATTTTGCGCCATTACAAAGTGCACGCAGTTTCCTGCTGGAATTTACTACCGGCTCAGTCAATTTCAAGAGAAGTGTGAACGCGACTGTGCTATTAATATGAATATTTCGAAAACTGTTCATTACGAAAAACATTTTTATTTTATTTTACAGCAATTATTTATTTATTTTATTATATACGCCCTCATGGATTTTACATAACTGTGCAATACATAATAGCGACATCAAAATAACATGGAATGTATATATTTATTTTTTTAAGTATCTACAATTTTAAATACACAAAAGAGAAATTAATAATAATAATGATAATAAAAAATATTTTTTTATTAAATTTCTTATACATGACAAACTTTTTAAATTTAATGCAAATAAGAAATAAATTAAATTTTTTACAAAATAATTACAAATTATGGTACCATATAGATACACAAGAAAAATAAAATTTCAAAAAAATTAAATTTCAGGCAGTGGTGATGATCAGGTCAATGAGGAGAAACTCTTTCAAGAATCAATAGGATTTCACTTCTGAATCTCTCCTCACTGACATGAAATAAGTCGATATCGGAAGAGATTTTGTTCAGGAGCAAAATACTTCTCCCCACCGGCAGAACCATTGGCAGGTTGGTCCTACAGGCAGGAAGATAAAATAATCTATGAAGACGCTGTCTTAGATAGTCATCAGGAACATAGAGACTTACGCGCTCCAAAATAGCAGGGTTCACAATATAGCCCCGCAGCAGTCTAAAGAAGTGAGTGGCGGAATTGTAAGTGTTGTAAGTTTAAGAATTGTTAGTTTAAGAATTGTAAGTGTTAAGGTTATTTCACTTCGAAATAAATTATTGCCTACGGTTTTTTTTTCACTTATTATGTCAATAATGTGTATCATTTTGATTTCCAGTTTTTTTCATTTGTAGTATAGTTTATTTCTTACGTTACCTTCACACGTGTTTGCGCCTATGGTAGATATATTTGTTTTATATGGAAAGAGCGGAAGCCAATAAATGGGAAATTACAAGAAGAAAACTTTAGGAGTTACTGACAAGAACTCATGGCAAATAGAGAGCCTTTTTAATGATTTATGTTAAAAATAAAACTGTTTTTTTTTTTTAAACCCACATATTTATCCCGTTTTCCACAAAAGCTAAACTCCACCCGAAGGTATATTCGAATGTAATTGTAAAGCCGCTCCTGTCAGGAATAATACAAAATACTAAGTCGCAATAATATTCAAGAGCCAATAGCGTCCATTCCGGACATAATTAGAATATATTTCATAGATTCACTCCAAGTTCTACCAGTCTGAAGATGCCTGTTACAATATGAAACCGGTCCGATCTTAATAAAAAAGAGTAGAATAAAGTTAAAAATATCGTAATACTAAATCGTTCAAATGGAATTCTACCACAAATTAACAGTTTCAAAATTAGAAGCAATAGTCTCTGCAATCTAAGAATTACATTTTCCTACGTGCTTGATTTTTTTATCCAGTTAAGACCTTTTCCCTAAGAACTCACGTAATGTAAACTTAAATTCAGTCAAATAAATGAAACTATCAGATGGTGATAGTAATAAGACAAATGAGCCGTAATACTAGTTATATATATATATATATATATATATATATATATATATATATATATATATATATATATATATATATATATATATATATATAAGTATCATATAAGGGGTATCTGTATAAGCCTTAGCTAGTCAGAGGATTACGAAAGAATCCATAAAATCAAAAATCAAAATGCATGAAAATAAACTTGTTATCAAGTGATTGGTTTAACTGCTAATACAAAAATTAAAGAGCAACCTACAATGCAATTAATTAAGCTTGCTTATATATGAGTAGAAGTTCTATGATGGATTTTAATAACAAACACATTATAATAAAAAATAGTTGATGAAATGAAGTATGTTATGTGATAAAAGCTCAAATATATTTTTTTTAATCTCGACCACTGTGTGGCGACCCGGCGCTCGCAGTGCGGAGAAGTGCTTGGCTAAAATGTATCCTTTATAACATCTGGCCCGGGAACAGCTAACATTAAAGAACTACTGCTGAATCCAGGGAGAACTTTTGTTCGCAGCACAAGAACATCCCGAAAGACTTTTCTTTTCATCTGGTCTGACTTGACTCCGCAAGTTTAAGTCTCGAACAGGGTTGGCAAAACCTACTCGCCATTGTGTTAATAACTACAGTAAATACAGATTGGAAAAATTCATATCGTTAAGCTAGAAAACAAATGATTATCATTAAAAAAACGTATTTTAATAGAGCATTTTTTTCCTTTTAATTCTGAGATGACTGAGGTTTTCTTCAGGACTCAAAATCTATGTCATCTTTGGGAGTCTTTCAAAAATGTATTTCACTTTCATTTTAACCCATATTATGGGAGGGAAGAAACACAGAAGCCGACAAATCATTCCACAGCCGAGCTGTTGAGTATTAGATTACGTTTTGAAGGACTCATTGACGCTACAATGTTAATATTAGAACAATTTTTACAATGTAATACTTTTATTTTTCTGTTGAGAACGTAGCGAAATCACGTTTCGTTGAAACAAAATTAATTGCATGATTGGAAGCGAAACCCGGTTGGCGTATATAAAAATATATTACTCAACAGTTTGTCAGTTTTATATTACCATTTTATTTTTATTATGGATGAATGATTAAAAAAAGTTTCATATCACTTTGTTCGTATACATATTTTAATATCGACCGGGGTTCGGTTCTAACCATGGGATTAATTTTAATTTAACGGATAGTAAAAAAATGTGTGTTTCAGGTTTAATAACAAACAAAAAACATAGTTTTAGCAAAACGGCAAAATGTAAGTCACAGTACCTTTCTGTGTGAAATCTTATTAAATTTGTAAAATATTATAAGTATGACCCCTCGAATATCATTTAGCAAAAACAATGGATGACATTTACGTATTTATTTATGAAAAGAAAATCCACAAGCTTTGAAAAATATCAATCCATCGAAGACATGAATATCTCACAAGTCATGACAAGGCAAAATGCAAAAAAGTCGGGATTCCGCAGGGAACACGGAGAGGGTTTCCACTAACTCCCCTATAGAATGCAAATCAAAATTCGATGACTGAGGTTTGTCTATGATTGCTTGGTCGTACAAAATAAAAATAAAATTTCGATAACTCTTTCATTTGTATTGTTCAAATGTTATTGAAATACTGTTATAATTGAGAAAGCAGTTCTTGCAAGCTGTCAGGATTTCACAACAGTATTGACCAATCTGATATTATTTTTTTACAAAGTGTTGTCCATTAATAACATGTTAGATTTTAAAGTGAAATTATATTGAGTTCCTATTTTCATGTTTCTTATCAAAATCTCCTACCTACCTAACAATCACACTATGTCTTGATAAAAATAATAAGACTTGAGACATTGCCTGTTGACCAGACTTGTATTTCGTTCGGAAGTGAAAAAAGGTGTTTCGGTCGTTGGTTGTTTTTCGCCACTGAGAATAATAATAAATGATTCATCAGGAATCATTCAGAAAACATCAATTTTATCAGTGATTGAATGGTTTTCCCTTGCTTTGAATCTTTCTATATTTAAAATCATACTTGCGTTAAGCAATATAGTATTTAGCAGTTCAATAGTTTACAGTCCACTATTTAAATTCACCTGAATCTGGAAACACATTTGGTGTTTCATTGCAGCTTCGAATGTACACCACACAAAATGAGAAAAAATAGGAATGATAAATAGAATAGTAGATACACAAGAACAAAGCAATGCCAAATAGATCAATAATGTACATCAGGAAGGTAATACCAAGTCGAAGCCTGAACAAAATTCTGATAGAGTCCATGATTTAAGTTATAAATAGAAAAAGTTCTTTGGCCTAACGACTGACGTAAACCATTAAATTTTGACTTGCTCCGAAAAATGCAAAGCCTTGACTTGAGTTGAAGTCTCATTATTCTTGACAATGGAAAATGGAAAAGTAGGGTGTTAATTGAGGAACAGCAATTCATTATTTCTAAGTCTACGGGAAGGGATTTTAAACTGAATGAGTAGCAACAAAGAAGTTCGGTCAACAAAATAGTTAATAATTTCGAAAATGCAAATGAGATCAAAGTTTTTCCTACGTTTTTGTAAAGAAAAATGTTGTATTAGATAACCTGAATGTACCTACCTTTCACGTAACGCCACTGGACTGAATGACGTTTATTAGCTCGTTACCAAATCCGTCACGGTGATGGGCACGTAAAGTACCTCATTCTACTTAGATAACTGCAAAGAACCTTGATGTAATTCGTTTTTTATACCGCACAAGAATTCCAACTGCCAGAAACCAGTGGAACCTCAGAGTAAGAATCTAATGGAGGGATAGCTAATTTGTTTTACCCAACCCATCCGAAATTGTAATAAATCACTTTTTCCAAGTTTTTACATCGTACACCATGAAATGGTAGATGTCATAGTCCCACGGGTTCCGGGCAGCTGGGACCTATTTGCGGCATTCACATGAAAAATAAATTCATTAAAAATACCTCAGCCTGCGCCAATATTTCGATTGAGAATGTTACTTCCTCTATCAGAACGATGTCGAAATTTTCTTTCACTCTATATAATATACCATACCTATGGTATGTAGGCATATATGATATATTTAATACAATTCTATATCGACTGTGTCAACACAGGTTAGGTTAGGTTATTTGACTTTTCTTGCAAACAAACTTAGGCCTAGTTGTATCACTGTCACATTTTAAACTGTCGCAAATCGATGATTAGCACCATTACGATTTTTTACCAATACCCCTTCAAATAATCCTCCCCTTTAACCACCGATTTTCGGCCCGTTTAAAAATTTGATCAAATTATGATCAGATGTCAAGCACAACAACATGACCGTTATGTTATCACTAAGGCCTAAATTTCCTTGCAAAAAATGTGGAGTAACGCCTTTTACCTAAACACAGTCGATATTTTGGGTAAGCCGTACGCATTTTATTTGCCTACTCCAGGTTTCCAATCAGAGACCCTGGGAACTTACCACTCTGCCACGGAGTCTCTAATCTGTGTGCGCAAGAAAGAACTGAATGAGTAAATAATATAAAGTTTTGAGTTGTGGCAAAACGCTTTCCTTCATTGGTCTCTTCAGTTTCGGGAATAGGAAAAAGTCGCAGGGAGCCAAATCTGGTGAATACGATGGTTGAGGCACGATTACGGTGTTGTTTTTGGCCAAATAATCACGAACAAGCATTGATGTGTGAGCTGGTGCATTATCGTGGTGCAAAATCCATGATTTGTTTTTCCACAATTCCGATCATTTGAGCCGTATTGCTTCACGCAAACGTTGTATAACTTTCTTGTAGTATTCCTTATTAACCGTATGACCTGTTCGCAAGAACTCATGATGCACCACGCCATTGTAATCGAAGAAAACAGTGAGCAAAACCTTCACATTTGATCGAACTTGGCGTGCTTTTTTCGGTCTTAGCTCTTCTGGCCGCTTCTATTGGTATGATTGGGCCTTGGTTTCGACGTCATAACCATATACCCACGTTTCATCACCAGTTATGACCCTTTTGAGCAAATCTGGATCGTCGTTGACGTCATTCAACTACTCCTGAGCGAATACTAATGCGACGTTGCTTTTGCTCAAAATTAAGCAATTTCGAAACAAACTTCGTTGCCACACGTTTCATGCCCAAAACATCCGAGAAAATTGCATGGCATGAGCCGATTGATATGCCAACATCCTCTGCAACTTCCTTAATAGTAATTCGACGATTTTCCAAAACCATTTTCTTCACTGTTTCGATGTTTTCTTCGTTTGTTGACGTGGTTGCAACTCCAGGACGCTCATCGTCATTAACATCTTCTCGGCCTTCTGTAAAGCGCTTGTACCACTTATAAACACTTTTTTGAGACAAAGTATACTCGTTGAATGCCTCAGTCAACATTTTGAGTGCGTTGGAGCACTTTATTCCATTTTTAACGCAAAATTTAATACGTATTCTTTAATCCATTTTTTTTCAAAAGTAAAAAATCGAAGAACACACAAAAACCGTGACTAACCTTTCCAGTTGTCAAAAACAAACCACTTATCCAAAATGGCTGATAATGCTAACATATGACAAACATATGTGTACCAACATAACAAAAAAAAAAACGATATTTTTCTTTGTACTTTTCTTTATATTATTGTGAAATATCACAGAACTGCGCCAAATAAGTTCACTGTTATTATTAGATACATATCATAGTTAGGGGAAAATAACTAGAGGGTCAGCCCTATCTATATGCAATCTTTGGAGCATTTCTGGCCCATAGGTAGCAGATGGCAGGTAGCAAGTAGCTAGTACTGCCTGGGTAGGCACCTTAGCTCAGGTGTATTCGCAAGATGCACCTCGCAGTCTCTTCGGGGCTCATTGCTTCGGTGAACTTTGTACTTTGCCTCGGGTAGACGCGTTATATCGGTTGCCCCGCTGCTCTCTTGCAAATTGAAATGAACACAATGTAAAACACTCCCGTTCCGACCGGGGGTTCTAATGTAACCCCGAACGAGAGTTTAGTGCGATATCTTAGATAAAGATCACTGAAATACAGTCGAACTCGGTTATAACGATCGTGGTAATAGCGAGGTCACGGCTATAACGAGCAATTACTTAATGATATGTTGGTTCGGGTTTATTTTCATTTCGTGGGGTTATAACGAGATCGCTTCACGGATATAACGTCCAAATAATATTGTCAACTCAATGCGCCCGGTATGAGAAAAAAACCCAACTCTCGAAACAGTCGAATAATGTCATAAACAAGACAAAGAAAGCCGCCCGTTCGGCACGGCGCGGCGGCGGACATTCCGTAAATCACGTTAAGGAGGGTTTATAATCACTGATAGTTGTCGCTCTAAGAAAAAATTCTGCCCAGTACTGTGCGTACAGTTTATTATTATTATTAGTGTAATCATAAATTAAATCATTTCGTAGTTAGCTAAGTATGATTTTCGTAATAAATAAATGTGTTGTTTTATAATATCCAAGCTTTCATCCCATACCCTGGTGTAAATATCGACATTAGTAGGTAGGTACTTTTTTTACCTACCTACGCAAAATAAAATGGAGTAACTACGTCACCCCCATTCAGATCGCACGTTTGTATGTTTTTTTTTTTACTTTTAGGTACGTACGTACTGAAAGATTTAATTGGTAAATAAGTACACGGTGTAACGTTATCCCAAGAGTTTCACACTCAATAAAAATAACATTAAATAAAACGTAATTTAAAGATTATATTTTAATATCTACTTTGGCGTTATTTTTTATCTATATTTTAGTATTTTTATGCTTTATTAAGCAAAGGAAATGGTTTTGACAGATGGATCATTGAAGGGAAATCAAAGTTTATGTGGAAAAACAATATGGAAAGATTGAGGTTACAGAAAGGTTTAATTTTGTAGAGATTTTATTTTAAAGTTTTTTTTTAAATTTTATAATAAAAATTACTTTATCGAAGGAAGAAAACACTTTGTAGCTTGACATTATAATTTAAATAAAAAAATAATTTTTTTTTAAGCCACTTTATTTCAGGAACGTATAAGCATATACGGTTTATATACTTATACGTTCCTGATGAAGGTTAAGTCTAACCGAAACCGGTCGAATTGTTATATGTGTATAAATAAAGTGGCTTAAAACAAAATTATTTTTTATTTAAAATAAAAATTACTATTCAAATTTTAAAAAAACTTTTTTTTTATGTTTTACTAGGTAACTATTTTTATGCGTGACAGCTGTTTCGCCTTCAGAAAGCATTAACCAATATCTTCATTTATTTTTCTGCTACTTTTAGTATGGGCGGTCGGTCCACGTAAAACATTGAAGGCACTGCTTGCCTACCGCCAGCGAAAGAACGCTGTATTTACGCTATTTTCAAATAATTCCCGGGTTACGAAAAACCTGACAATATTTAAAATCAGATAATGTTGCCAGTGCAATGATAGAGGACTTAGATAGCTAGCAGATGATTGCTCCCTACCTACACAACCCAACACCCGAAAATAATGTTCTGGTAATTTTATTTTATGTTAATACCGCACAAGAGTCCCAACTTTCCGGAGCCGGTGGGACTATGGCATCCCAATTGGGGTATGTTGAAGGGCTGCAGGGAATTGGGAGGGAAATGAGATGAGTATGAGGAAGGTTGGTAAATACCTGATTTTTTATATATGGTCACTAACACGGTTATTGGCATTTCAAGCTATATTTCAATTCTGAATGGTGGTATTTCGTCAGGGTGATACTGATAGTATCTACCTCTCTGGAACATGCCTCAAGTTTACCATACATTATTTTCTTTAAATATGTGAAATAATACATACGAATTAAAAATAAAAAATACGCACGCCGGACCTCGAACCCGCGACCTCCGGATACGTAGCCAAGGATCTTTACCGCTCGGCCACGAAAGTCTTCGAAACTTTATTTTAAATGTGAGAAACGTAAAAATACATTTTTTACACAGCTGTATTTACAGTTTAATTACAGTTAAACCGAAACAACATGACGCCATTACGCCAACTCAAATAAAACACATGTTTTTTACAAATCACTTAAGCCAGTGATTTGTCAGTTAACTACTTTATACAATCTGTTATGAATAAACAACTTGTAGATATTGCGTATTAGGTAGTTATATCTTAGGAAAAACAAAACCAATGCTCACATTTTCCATTTCATTATTGTACTCAAAGGATAATAAATTATAACATTTGAATAATCATCGCTTCACCCTGACATTATTTCTGACTACATCACTATTCATTAGCGTTGTGACCGCTTTGAAAGAACTACTTCTTTTGGCAACAGTTCCTACTTCATTCATAGTTCATTAAACAATTACTTCAATTGAAGTCGGTAGTTCATTTTAGCGTTCATTCATTTCAATAACTTCATTTCATTGAACAAATACTTCAATTGAAGTTGGTAGTTCCTTTAAGCGTTCATTCATTTCATTGAACAAATATTTCAATTGAAGCTAGTAGTTCATTTTGGTCTTCACTTTTTTCATTAACTTCATTTCATTGAAAAAATACTTCAATTAAAGTCGGTAGTTCGTTTTAGTGTTCATTCATTTCATTGAAAGAACTACTTCAATTTGCAGCAGTACAGTTGCGAAGGTGAACTTTATTTTGGCGAGGAACCGGTTCCAGTTCTTTTCATTTTGAAATCTCAACCGATTAGCACGT